>VZRW01005395.1:0-77678 GCA_013398125.1 Aegotheles bennettii
CCAACCCAGGTGCAGGACCTTGTCCTTGGCTTTGTTGACCTTCAAGCAATTTGCATGGGCCTACCTCTCAAGCCTGTCAAGGTCCCTCTGGATGGCATCACTTCNTATCGCCAACAAAGATGTTAAACAGTGCCAGTCCCAATACTGACCCCTGAGGTATGCCACTTGTCACTGATCTCCTCTTGGACATCAAGACATTGACTGCAAGACTTTGAGTGTGACCATCCAGACAATTCCTTATGCACTGAGTGGTCCACCTGTCAAGTCCATGTCTCTCCAAGGATTTCACGTGGGACAGTATCAGATGCACAAGTCCAGGTGATTGATATCAGTTGCTCTTCCCTTATCCACTAAGGCTGTAAACCTGTCATAGAAAGCCACCAAATTTGTCAGACAGGATTTGTCCCTAATGAAGCCATGTTGGTTGTCACCAAACGCCTTGTTTTCCTTGTGCCTTAGCACAGTTTCCAGTAGAATCTGCTCCATGATCTTGCAAGGCACAGAGGTGAGACTGACTGGCCTGTAGTTCCCTGGATCTTTTTTTTTTCCTGTTTTTAAAAATGGGGGTTATGTTTCCCCTTTTCCAGTCAGCGAGAACTTCACCGTACCACCACTACTTCTTAAAATATGCTGGATAGTGGCTTAGCAACTTCATCCACCAGTTCACTGAGGACTCGTGGATGTATCTCATCAGGTTCCATGGACTTGTGCACTGTGCACTGTCAGGTTCCTTAGATGGCCTTGAATCTGATCTACTGCCATTGTGGGTGGATCTTCATTCTCTCAGTCCTCACCTTTGCCTTCTGTGACTTGAGTAGTATGGCTTGAACACTTGCTAGAGAAGACTGAGGCAAAAAAGTCATTAACTACCTCAGCCTTCTCCATATCCTGGGTAACCAGGTCTCCTGTTTCCTTCCAGAGAGGGCTCATAATTTCCCTAGTCTTCCTTTTATCACCGACATACCTACAGAAGATTTTCTTGTTGTCCTTGATGTCCCTGGCCAGATTTAATTCTATCAAGGCTTTAGCTTTCCTAACCCAATCCCTGGCTGCTTGGACAATTTCTCTGTATTCATCCCAGGCTACCTATCCTTGCTTCCATCTTCTGTAGGCTTCATTTTTTGTGTTTGAATGTGTCCAGGAGCTTGTTATTCTTCCTTGCAGGCCTCCTGATGTTTTTGCCTGAGTTCCTCTTTGTTGGGATGAACTTATCCTGAGCTTGGCAAACATGACCCTTGAATATTAACCAGCTTTCTTGATCTCCTTTTCCTTCAAGGGCTTTACCCCATGGTACCCTACCAAGCAGATCCCTGAATCACAGAATCATAGAATGGTTTGGGTTGGAAGGGACTTCAAAAATCTTCAAGTTCCAACTCCCATGCCATGGGCAAGGGCACCCCACATGATGCTCAAAGCCTTATCCAGCCTGGCCTTGAACATTTCCTGGGAGGGGGCAGCCACAACCTCCCTGGGTAACCTGTTCCAGTGTCTCACCACCTGCAGAGGTCAAAGTCTGCTCTCCTGAAATCCAGGGTAGCGAGCTTGCTGTGCGCCCTCCTTGGTGCCCTAAGGATCTCGAATTCCATCATCTCATGGTCACTGCAGCCAAGGCTGCCCTTGAGCTTCACGTTCCCCACCAGCCCCTCCTTGTTGCTAAAAACAAGGTCCGACAAAGCACCTCTCCTCATTGGCTCCTCTATCACCTGGGAAGGAAGTTAGCATCAACGCATTCCAGGAACCTCCTGGATTGCTTCTGCTTATGTGCGAGGTGTTGTTCAGAAAGCCCAGCCTTTTGCTTATGAAACCTCTGAGAACTTCTTGTGCATTACATCAGCTTTTTCAACAGTTTACAAGTCATTCTTTTTTCCCCTTTGGAAATATTTGTCATAGTGGATTATTTTATTCAGTGCTGCTGTATGTAAATGTAGAATGTTAATAGTTTATTTGGCCAAACATGCCTAATTTGGGAAGACAGGTGAAGTGATGGATTAATCATTAGGCTTTTAACTTTAAGTCTTGTTAGCTGCAGTTTTAAGTGTTGTTTATTTGAAATTACAGTGTGGATATGATGTCTAAGTGGAGGCTTTTTACGTATGTAAATTACAGCTGCTTTTACTGTTGACAATAAGCTAGAGGTTTGATTTTAAATCTGTCATTTTCTCTCATACCTGGGTGTTCAGACAGACTTACCACAAAAAAACCAGTGGTAAAAGTACAGCTACTGCAGTGGCAATAACATTTTCCTTCTGCTTCCTACAAATGTCTCTAAGATTTGAATTACAGGACCTCTTCTGTTTGTTGTAGGAAGGTAATTACAGCTGGATGCCCATCTCACCTTTGGTGTCTATTAAAATGTCTAACTCTGGCAGTGCTTGTGATAGCAAATTTGCACCATGGCTTTCTGTCAGCCACGAGTTCGAGCAACGGCCCTATCACCCGGCAGAAGCAATACCTGGCCACTCTTAGCCCATGGATGAGCTCAGCTGAATCTCCTATCATGCTATTGCCGTTTTCTTGAGCCTTCCAACCCACCTGGTGTTCAGATATTGACACATGAAACCGCACCTTTGGTTTGGGAGAGCGGAGTTATGTTTATGGCTCTGCCCTTCTCCATCATCTTTGCAAGCCTGTTCTGCAGACCAACACCCCCAGACTGGGCTGAACAAGAGTTTCCCAAGAAAAAAGTCCTGCTTCCCTGCTGAGGGAAGTTTGCTAGTTCCTCTTCTGGAAAATTACAGACATCTGGATACATGGTTATGAGTCTTTGGCATTGAAATAAATTGAATCCAATTTTGCTGCTCTCATTGAGTAAGGAAATCACCCTTTATACAGCTCACAGCTGTCCCCAGTCACCTTCGTCAGAGTGTATTTATAGATTTTATGCTTAAGACATCTCAGCTTCAAAAGAAATTCTTCTCGGAAAAGAACGTAGCATTGTCTGGGAAAATAGGGGTACTCCTGCTTTGAATTTGTGCTGTGAAAGAGAGAGAGGTGAATATTAGTTCTGTCAGAATGGCAACTGAACCAAAAGAATGGAAAAATGTTCACCTGATGCTGAGCCAAAAAGGGTATTTTTAGGGATTTTTTGTGAAACTCAAATGCTTTATTTAAACTAAAAGGAGATTTTTTTACTTTGTTTTGGGACTATTTAATCCTTTTAACCTTTTTCTGCTTTAGATTTTGTTTAGATAAATAGGATCATTTCAGAGGAATTGTTTGGTTTTATGTCAGACACAACGTGTAGATATTTCTGAAATGAAACATTTATCATGCTGCACCCAAACACAGACTTTTAATGTAACATTCCCAGTACTTTTCAAGCTCTATTTCACTACAATTTTTGTAGTTGCCAAAGGTATTTTGCCCAGCTGAGGCAGGGGCTGGTCTGGGTTAGGCAAAGACAATAAGCAGAAAATCCTTTCCAAAACAGTTAAAATAGTATTTTGAGTAGCAAATACTTCTTCCTTGGTCAGTGCTGGAGGATAGCAGATGATTAAGTGGTCTTTAGTGATGCTGGATGATGCTCTTCTATATTCTGTTCTTGAGAACTTGTATGTCTTATCTTCCTGATCTGAGGAGAGGTGCAAAAACCCTATGTTGTTAATTGGTATAGCAAGCTGGCACATGGTTATTTGTTGCCAGAGATGTGCGCTTTTCATGTAAGGGTTTTAACATTTCCATTTCATTTGTGTCTGCCCTGTTTAGAGACAAAGGCTGTGATGTCTGTGTTCAAGCCTTGCCCGTTCACAACACTGACGATGCACCTTGCATGCCAGACTACAACCATCCTTGGGAACTTTAATTACCCTGAACAAGAAAAGAAACCCAGTGTAAGGAAATGTGGACATGTCTGTGCAGCAGCCTCCCCTGCCNACCTTAGTTTATGTCCACTTCAGCGTGTCTTTGACGGGCAAAACTCTGGAAAACAACACTTTCAACAAACAGGAGGACATGAAGACTTGCCAGCGTTTGTCATCTGACAGCAAGTAAGTAAACTGGTTGGCAACAACATCTAAGATTATCTCTTCTCTGCTTGGGACTGTGTTATATTTCAGTTGAGCTTATGACAGAAGAGAAAATTTATCTTTTATCTTCAACTTTCACATTGCTGATTGTCTGTGATCCAAGACATTGTAGTGCTTATAGCTGGACCAGGCTGGAAGGCGTTGGGGTACAAGAAAGGACTTCTGGGGAGTCAAATTGCTGTGAGGCCACACGCAGACCATGTCACAGCATAAGAGCATCACCTTCAAGGCAGTTCAGTTACACTCCTTTCTAGAGCATGAGGTTTCACCCTGCCATTGATTGCCTTCCTTGGAGGAATTTCTTCTATACTGCCTTTTATCTGCTTTTCTCTTCCTAAAGCACTGTTGCAATTATTTGTAGTTGGTTGTGTTTAGTTTTTATTTATACAGCTTTTCTTCACTGAATAACCACTGTTCTATATTAGTTATTGGAACACAAAAAGGAAAAGAATAGGGGAGAAAAGGAATCAGCTGTGAAATTATCTATTCATAGCATCAGTTTCCTGTATTTACCAACAAGTTTTTCACTTGCCTAGATAAAGGTATTTTATTGTACTCGTTCTTATTTGCTTTCTTGCATAGGAATCTTGTTTTCCTTCCTTCCTTCAACTCTTCTACTTATGTAACATTCCCATTGCAGTTTACTGCATCAGAAGAGAAACTATTCAAGCTCAGTTTTGCCCTAGCCTGAGCCTCTGTACTTTTTTGGAGGACAGGATTTCTTGGGTAAGTGGATTAGTGTTTCTCTTTTTGCTGTCCAGGGCTGCATCAAATTGCTACTAAAATCATAAGAGATAAAATCTTTACAGTTAAAGCTACATATTTTTGAGGCTGCTGCCTTTTGCATAACACACATTTGGGACCTCTCTGTGTTATCTGTAGTTTGAGTATTTTATCGGATTTATTTTCAGATTTTCAATAAAGGGATGGACTCCATTTAGGAATTGTCAAGTTTACTGTCAGCAGCAATGGACTGTTTGTCATGTGCACTAGGGGATTTTAAATCTGCACTTTAGAAGATAAGAACAAATAGAAAAATTGCTGATTGTCCTCCCTTTGGTTCCAGGATTGTGTCCAGATATCTGAGCTGTGGAAGCAGGGAGATAGAAGCAGATTGACCACTTTGTTTTATCAACCACTTCAATGTGCAGCATTTTGAGTGAAACCCTCGCTTCCTGCTATGTTAGTCCTGAGCCACATCTGCTTCCCGGCCTCACTTGCATGCTGCTCTTAGCTTTGCTACAGGAAATAAGTAGCAGCAGTGTTGATCGCAAACATACTACAGACTCTTTTATTTAACCAAGAGCAATTGCAAAATGGGACTGTGTCTGCTAGGCAGTCCAGGGCAGAAGTAGGTTAATTAAAAGGAGATAAGCAAGGCAGGAAGTCCTGAAATAGATAATATTTGTTGGCATGATCTTGACTTTCAAACTTCCTTAATAGTTTTCCTTTTCAGACAGTCTATTTCTTTTCTAAATCTTATTCTTTTGGTCAAGGAGGAGAGGAAATGTGATTCAATGAGATTAAGTGGCATTTAATTCATGTTTTTTCTCTTTCCAGCTGTATGCCTGCTACTGCTTGTGTTGAAGTCAGTGCTCTTTGCATTCAGTGGGGACAGAATCAGAACTTGAATACAAAATTGAATGCAGCACAGTGAAAAGTGCTCCATGTGAAATTTCAGAGTTGTGATGACACCAGATGCTAAAGCACAAGCCTGAGTGTTTGCTTAATTACAGTTCCTAGATTCAAGGTGATGGGGAGGGAGAAGGAAGGGAGGAAAGCCTACAGCAGCTTGGTCCATTTTGCCTGAGAAGGGCAGGAGGCAGCATTGAATCTTTCCTAGGTCTTACCACACCTTTTTCATGGGCAGGATCTGTTTGCAAATCCCTAGCCAAACAGTTACCTCGTGGCTTATGCAGACACCCATGCAGAAGTGTAAGGTCTGGTTTACCTTAGGCACAGTTGATCTCATTTGTTACAGTCGTGACAAGGCCTCTTTAGTTCTCTTGATGCACAGAGAGAACATTTTTGTTTTTCTACGAGTGGGACCTTACTTTGGTGACACAGCTAATTGCTTGGAGATGTGCGTGGCCTATACAGGTCACTCAAAAACCAATACAGAAACCTATTAATTAAAATAATTTCCAAAGTGTATTTTCAGGGGGATGCAATGTGGGACCAGCAGCCACCTGTGGTATGGGGGGATACAAACAGCAAAGCATGCAGAACACCCTACATCAGGGTGTCAGGATGCTGAAGAATGCCCATTTGCAGTCATATCAGATCTGAAATAGTCTTGTCAGAATATAGCTGTCCTGACTGGGATGTCAGTAGTCTCTGAATTTTATAGGCTTAGTCCCCTTGAGACAATGATGAGATGCTGACCGCCTAATTGCCAAATTCAGCCTTCCTTGCATCATAGGTATTTCAGACTTTAAATTTAGATTGGAAAGGTATAACTCCCCCAGCCACATACAAATGAAAAGAAAACATTCTTTTCTCTAGAAATCAGATCCTCTATGAGATGAACTTCCCACAACTTTTTGACAGTAAGAGGTATGTTTTTCACTGAGTTGTAGTCTTCACATATTGACTATGCTTCCTATGAAATTACAAATACATTTAACATGAAATTGGCCAAGATTTCACCATCAATTTTCTCATTTTCACCTTTGGAGAAGGACTTCACAATGCTTAGTGATTGGGCAATAGAATGACAGAAGAAATTCAATGTCAGTAGATACAAAGTGATGCCTATGGGAAAAATGTACCCTAGCTGCACACAAAATGAGAGTTTCTAAATTAGCTTCTAATGTTCAGGCAAGAGATTTGGGAGTCTTTATTGATAAGTCCCTGTGAAAATAAGTTCATTGCTCAGCAGTGGTCAAAAAGATTATTAGGAATTATTAGGAAAAGAATAGAGAACAAATAGAAAAAGAATAGTTATGCTACCACATAAATTCAGGATGCATCTATATTCTGGATATTATGCAGTGAACTCATCATCAGAACAGAGGTGAAAGTGGCCCAGAAAAAGGAAGAAGCAGGCTTGGTGAATAAAGTGAGTTTTGTGCAAGAAAAGGCGAAATATGCTGGGTATTTTCAGCTTGGTGAAGAGATGAAGCCTGATAACATCATTAATGGTAATGGGTAATTGAGGAAAGAGTTTCATGATAATTCCTGACAATATAAGAATAAGGGATGATGAAATAATCATCTGGGTGTTTAAAAAGGGAGAACTTTGTCACCCAGAATTTGGCAAAGTTGTGCAGCTCATGGCCACAGGATTTTATGGAAATCAAAACAATAATAAGTTCAAAAGCTGATGGGGCAGATTTGCAGAGGATAGGGCCATCAGTTTCTGTTCAAAATGATGTTCAGGATGAAACACCCAGCTCAGAGGTCACTATGTCCTGATGTCCAGAAGCTGGGAGACATGGGAGGATCACTCAGTGTCATCATTACTTCTCGTATGCTTCACTTGGGTCTTTCCTTCTGATCATACTCAAGGTACAGAGCCAGGTGAATCTTTGCTTTTCAGTATGATAACAGCATGGCTGTTGTTCTGTTATGCTTTTCTGTCATTAAAATTTATGACTGAAGTACTTATCTAGTTTTATTTGTGTACTTTTCCACATCTTCCCTCAACATATCATGTGGATGACCTAAACATATAAGTGAATTTGTCCTTCACATCTCTTCAGAGAGAAATAGCCCAATATATTTACAAGGGGATCCTCACCCTGTGAAGAGTCTGCTGTGCTGAGAAGGGCCCTGAGGGACTGGCAAGCATCTTCCTCCTCCTCACACTCCATGTGGTGTCCTAAAGGAATGGCCATGCAGCGCCTTGCCATGCCAGCCCTTCCCCTGCCAGCCCTCCCAGGACTGGCAACCTCTGGGTTAGGTCCAGCACTTATGGTTAAGGCATAGTTAGAGAGATTGCTGTAAGCAAAGCCCTCAAGTCCTTGGTCAACACTGAAGTGAAGCCTACGTGGTTTGGTCAATGTCCAGCAGCACATCTATGGAAGAGGTGGGAGCTGGATGCAACCTTTTTCTTGCTTGAATTGTAACCTGCAATTACAGTTGTAAGTGCAAGACACTTAATATATCCTTCCTCAGTTTTCTGTTTTCTTTTGCTGTAACTTTTCTTGTATGCAGTGTGCTGTAATTCTTGGTTTTTCCATTTATAGCAGTTAGTTTCTCGGCATAGTCCCTGACCACAAATACTTTTGAGTGGAACATCTGGTTCTAATGTGCGCTCTAGACATGTTACTTTCTGCAATATTCCACTTTTCTCCCAAATGGTATTTCCCTCTTGTGTCTGCCCAGAAAATCTTGTAAGCTGATCAATATCTGAAGCAACAAAGGATCCATTTGAGAACAAAGACTTCAAAAGCCACATAAGTGATTTCCCTGAACTCAGGGTGATTGCAGGAGAGGTAGTTTGCAGCCCAGCCATGCACATGGAAACACTGTGGGCCTGCCTTTCTCCTCTTTCTCCATACTGGCTTTCTCCGCTGCACCTACCAGTTACCATAACCACAGAGTCAATCTCAGCTTCTTTCCTTCCTGGTTATCCCATCTAGCTATCTTCCTGTTATTTCAGTCCTCCTTGACTTCTAGCCATGCCCATTCAAATGTTCAGAGAAGAAAATATTGCTACCCAGTTCCTTCTGTTGTTTCTCACTGCCATTAGAGCTGCTTTCTCAGGATAAATAACCTAGGACCCATCCTTCATTATGTGACTAAATAAACCTTCACCTACTTGCAGGGGGAGTACTGCTCTGCATAAAAGAGGCTGTGTAGTCAGTAAAGTGGAGATACAAGATGAGGAAGGAACATTTAATGCACTTTCAGACATGGAAAACATGAAAAGCCATCTGAACTCCAGAGAAAACTGCAGTGCATTTCTGGTATGTTTGCAATACAGATGATGTAAATAATATATGACTCCTGGAAGGAGTGTAGGAATATATGAAGTTTTATGTAGAGGAGCACTGCACGCATGTGGGACATTCAGATGTGTCTACAAATCACGGGCTGGATGCCAAACCATGCAATGCTGTCCACTGTGAACAGGACTCAGGGATGAAATTACTTAAGTAATTAAAGCTGATTGAGACTCACATGCTGAAAGGGTAAATTGTGCACTACCACAATCCACCAAGTTATTTAACTCTGGAAACACAAAGCTCCTCAGTGATGGGGGAGGAAGATTTATTATTCCATTATTTATCTTTACAAGCCAAGCTGTAGGCAAATATGATCATGGTTTTTAAGAGCTTGCCTGAGCAGGGTTGTCTTACTGGCCAACCACTTCATCATTACCATAAAGCATGAAGAAATAAAGCATGATTCAAACATATAACAAAATGTAGCTTAACCATTTTAAGTCCTTTAGGGCTCTCACTGTTGAGAGGTAAATAAATCTATGCATGCTCTGAGGAGCCTGCTGTCCCATGTCTGTGCTGGCGGTTGTGCTGCAGCTGTGCAAGGTGAAGCTTCCTCTGGCAAGGTGCTCCCACCCATCCTAAGGTGGGCATAGGAAAAGCGCTGGGTGAAGGATCCTGGGGTCTCAGCCTTCAAGGAGCAGAAGCAGAAACCCCACTCAGCTCCCAGGAGCCTGTCTCCTAGATTTCTGTGTCCTGAAAACCTATTGGGGCATATATAGGATCATTCATCTGCCCTGTCTCTTTGCACAGCCGTTCTCCCAGATCCCTTTTCTTCATTAAAAAACAGAAGGTAGAAGAGAAGGTCCCACCTCAGCCCTCGCCTCCCACTCTGAATTCATATTTTCATAGTGTTCCTCCCTCTTCTCGACCCAGAGAATATACCTGACATCTTTTTCAGTATTAGGATCTGCAGCTATCCTTTTTTCATCTACTCATCCATCCATTTAATGCTTAGCATGACCATGAATGTCTGCCATATGGGACTGTATCTCGATATTTCAATCTGGCCTGAGTTTTGAGTCAGTAATAAGAACAATTATTAAAAAATTTGTCACACTCGAAATAAGACAGAATTATTTTTTTTTATTTCTCCAAGGCCATATTCCTAATATAGCTTCTTGGATACCGAGAAAATGTTTAGATTTAGATTTTCTTCTGACTGTGTTGAAGTGATGCCAGTAGGACAGAGATTCCCTCTGTAATCATTTCCAGGCTTTTGATCCTGTTTAGCACATGATAAATATGATGAAATAGAGGAAAATTATTTCTGTTGCTGCTGGAGGTCAATAGAAATTTCAGTAATTTTACAAAACATGTCTAGAAAACTAGCCATCAGGGATAGTTGCACCAAAGAGACCTTGGTCACCTTGTGTAGCAACCAGCAGCCTCTTTGAAACCTCCCCAGAAATATCTCTTAGCTTGAATCCTGGTCTTTGGTGGTTTCCACATGGGCACAGCATACAGCCTCTGGAGCAGAACTGCTGCTGTGCTGCTCCATTGACTTCCCCGGCAGTTCCAGGAACACGGTGGCTGCAGGGAAGAGCTTTCCTTGCCAGGGAAAAAACCAGGGAAATTGACTGAGAGAGCTCTAAAGGAGCAGGGATGCCATGTTTTGGTGTTTTCTGAGGCTCTGTGACCTTCTCTTTGATTTAAATAATCCTGCAAACAGGTACAAAACAGTCACTGATTTTGACTGCTGCTTTCTCAGGTGATCACAGGGACCACAACCCTTGGTTACTCACTGAGTGCTTCTGTGTGACACTAATAGGTCCTGACCATGGAGCCCATGCACAGCAGTGAAACCCCATGAGGGGAGAGCTGCTGCCAGCAGCTGACCTGTAAAAGCTTCACAGAAGTTAGAGGGATTGGGTTATAAACTCAAGCAATTTAATCAGTGTCTTTTGTAAAAACTGCTGTGACAGATAGCTTTGTCCTCATTTATTAAAACTATTCTTTGTTCTGAAAAGAAAAACCTCATTTTATAGGAATAGTGTTTTCTGGAAAAGGTATTTTCGACTCATTTAGACATAACTGGTGAATTTTAATTATAGAGGAACACTTACTTTAGCACTTTTTAGTCATATTTTACTCCTCTGAAAGCGTGGCGGGTCTGAGTCAGCAGGATGCACAGCTGACTCCAGTCCAGGGAGGAGGCTGGGCAGAGCAGACTCTGCAGCCTCCAGATGTTGTGCATTATTTTCTTTTCAGTGGCCTTTTGTAACCCTCATGGAGATCAGATGATATACAGTTTAAGGATATTGTTTTAAAAAAGGGAGGATATAGATAACAAAAATGACTAGGAACATTACAGTTTCTTCTGGTGTGACCCAACAGCATCTACTTCACTTAAAGCACTGAGAGATTATTGAAATAAGGTAGATGTCCAGGTTTCATTGAGGTAAATATTTTAAGCTGCTTTCATAAGGAGGAAAGGCTGTAAGAGCATAGTTGGCTTATTTTGAAGGAAGTGGCAGAAATCAAAACAAACAAACAAACCATGAAAAAGGAGAAAGTGTGATTTTGACATTAGCTTAGAACTGAGCTAAGTAGATTGGTATTTTAGACATGTACCTAAAAGATCGACATTTTGGAAGGAGAGGAAGTGAAAGAAAGAGGGAAACCTGCACCTGGGTACAGAAATAAGGTTTTGCTATGCTGGGGGGAGGACAGAAATGCTTTGGAGGGGTGGAAGGGAATTTATCTATCTCTCTCCAGACTCTTCAAAACACAACTTATACATGCTACATCAACATGCTCTTAAAAGACCAGAGGCGTATATATTTTTGACAAAAGTCTTGTTATTTTACCTGTTATTCTGATTTATACTTCTTAGAAAACAGAGATGCAGTTGGAAGAAAAGAGAAAAGCCATATAGCAGACTATTGCCCAACAAACAAACAAACACACACAATATATATGCCAAACAGCTTTTGTACAGGCAAAAGAAGCAGAAAAACAAACTCACCCCCCTTTGATTTCTCTACAGGCTTTCATGAAGGAGTATTTACCTGGCTTTCCACCTCCCTTTAATCCTTCTGAAGAGACTTGCTCTATTAGAATGTGTGCTTAAGGTATTTCCTAATACATTCCGTTTAAAGATCACAATTTACAGCAATAAATGTGGCCAAACCTGTGAGTAACTCTGGAACTGGCATTAATTTTAAGTGTTATCATGGTATCATGGTATTTTACATAATGCAAATACTGTGGGATGGAAAGCAGCTGGCTGGGCAGGGCCTGTCATACCTTATAAAGGGCCCCTGTCAATCGAGACTAAAAGCTGCCTCTTGCTTATGCAGTTCTAGATGTTATGTCAGTCCTACGATGGCAACCTCTGGAGCAACCCTTACTCAGGCAATCAGGACCTTGCTTGTTGTGGGTCTGTCTTACAGGTGGTGGCTGTGGGGAGACTTTTCAGGAACCTGCGATTACAGTAGGTGTTACTTATTTAAGGAAGTAACTGCCACAGCATTTTAAAAACCCCAGTGCTACACCACTGTACCTTTTTCATAAGAGTAAACGAAGAAAGAAATAAAATTCTCCCTCTCACACTTTTATTAAAGAGGGAGAATGCATTTTATCAATTGTGGAAGCATTTAGTCTAATGCAGGCTGCTGAACTGCACACCAGATACAACCAGATGCAGCTGGTACCTGTGTGCAAACACACATGCATGCACACACACACACACACACACACACACTTCCAGGCACTACAGGCAGCACTGGAGCAGCATGCTGAAATGGGGAGGTGAGCTTCAGGGGTAAAAGTGCCTGTATGAGGAGACTAGGACAGCCAGGACTAGGGATAGAGGAGTAAAGCCGGTGCTGAGAGCAGGGGTGTCAGCAAAACCAGGGGTTTGGAGGAACAGTCTTGAAGGGAGGATGGAACAGTTGCACCAGGCAGTGAAGTGCAAGAGGCCAGGGACTGATAGCAGCCAGGAAGGCATCTGGGGCTCCCTCTTGTCATTCCTAAATTCCTCTGCTTCCATGTTCCTCTGCTTCCAGAGGTCTGTGAATGCTTTAGAAAAGTGTTTTTTCAGTCCTCTAGGAAACAGATACATGTTGAAGAAAAAACTTACTGTCTCTGCCAGCCACCTTCAGTTTCCAGAGGCAGAGATCTGGACCAAGGACTGTGCCATGGCTCTGGGTGCTCCATGTTCAGTATCTCCTCATTCAACTTCCCATGCTGGAACTGATGTATATTTTAAATAGGAGATTACTTTTTTCTTGTACTCCATCCCTCTTTTTCCCCACACAAATTGTCACAAACATGCTTAAGCAGGATGCTCAGCCTGTGGAGACAGACCTCTCCAAGTCTGGAAATGTGAGTACCTCAACTCAGCTGCTGGCCCTTTCACAGGGCAAATCAGCCCCCTTGTCTGTCAGAACACTTGGCCACAGCTGTGCCAGTGGGAAGGCCTGAACCTGGCTATACCTGTTTTCACTTCTGTCTGTATCGTGGACATCGCCTACAAAAAGGGTCTGTGATGGGTCATCTGTATATTCATCCATGACAAAATGAGTAACTTAATGAGAATTTACCATGGATGTGGTAGGTCTTACTCCACACAGGAGAACTTGCATTAATTGATTGTGTTAATCACATCCTCTCCTATTCATCTTAATCCCTATATTTAATTTTATTTGAGTTGTGCACTTCCCTTGAGGAGCTGTGCTTGATCTCAGCGCAGTCGGACTCGGTTAAGTTTCTTGGCATGCCAAGGGGAGTGGAAGAATGCACTGAGGATATGGCTCAATCCAACGCAGGGAGGACAGAAGAGAGAAAAAGGAGAAGAAAGCTAGATGCAAAAAATAAAATAGTGTCCCGGGGCTTATCATTATAAAAATACTAAATAGCTATGCCTGTTTTAGTAAGTAAAACAGGCAGGAGCAAGCTCTCTATCACGGAGGTAGCACTATTTGCTCCCATATTGCTGCATTTTCTTCTCCCAGGGAATGAGTGTCCTTGCCCATATAGCCGAATAAGGGCAGCTGTGGCCCGGTGCTATGTCTGGACCATGCATGGATGTTGCATGGCCAGATTGCTGATGGGCATGAACCTAAACCATACCAGGGAGTGCACTAGCGTGTAAACACTATAGACATTCATGGGTGGTATTTGAGCCCAGGCCATGGCCCTGTTTGGTTTGTTAGTGTTGGCATAGCTCACGGGTCTCCAGTTTGTAGGCAGTACACTTTTATTTTGTCAAGTCTCTGTGATTACAGGATGCAGTAAATAGAGGCTGCTAGATTGGAATTTCATATATATCTTCAAAATTCTCCACTTTTGTAACTTCGATTCAAATTCTTGATATTACTCTAATATAGCTTTTTGTGATATAATTTGCCTTAGTCTCAATTTAAGGTTGGGGAACATTAGCCCAGTAAAACCCCACCTAGTCTTTATCTTTTTTTTTTTTTTTTAAAGTGAGGTAATTAGCAAGGATTTAAAGTAGGTAATTTTACCCTTGACAATAAATCGGCAATCATTTGTGGTGAGGCAAACAGACATTCAAGCTGGGCAGAGAACAGCTGAAGTAGAACCTCAAGAGATTACAAAAGAAACCTGCTGATGTGCAGGTTTCTGACTTTCCGGTGTCAGCATTAAGTGACACTATTCAGGTTAAACAAATCTTTTTCTGTGTGGAATAAAGCTTTTCTTCCAAATGCCTTCTTGTACCCAGTGAGCGAGACATGAGAATTTGTGTAGATAGAGATAAAACCATATGGCTGATCTTCATGCTTGAATATTAACCGCCCTCGAGCCCCCCAAGTTTAGCTGATTGCAGCAATTAATCAATTTATAATATAGTTATAAAATCACAAAGCACAGGGTATAGACCAGGCACACATTATTGTTGCACGTAAAGGTGGGGTAAACAATGCAATAGCATAATGAAGCATTGATTATAGCCACCCACTTGGGATCTGGAATCCAAACATGGGTGGCCACAGGTGCTAACAGTGTGTGCTCTGTGGCATGGTCACAAGAGGCCAAGCAGCATCTTGGCGGACTACCTTCATTCTCAGACAGCAGAGCAGGGAAGACTTTAAACAATACGTATAAATAATTTCTTAAGCCGTAGAGATATTGATATCCACACAATTCTGGTCCCTTTCAGGATCTTCACTGAGCAGTCTCGTTTGATTTATTGACACCAAACCCCAGAAACGTCCCAGAGGTAAAACACTGCACACCATCTTGGGCTTTCTATTGCTCTTGTTAGGCACAGACTCCCTCTCTGCTAGCCTTCCACGGAGCAGAGATGCTTCAGCTGAGCTGCCTGTGGGCTCACTTGCAGAATAGGTTTGCTGCAGATGGCCTGTGCTCTCAGCCCACTGCAGAATTTTACTTTGGAGGTCACTGTGGAGCTACACTTCTTCTTTTCAGAAGTATACAATGCTAAGGGCCAATGTACTCAACATACTTTGCAAATGAAGTTTAGAAATTCAACAATTCTCAATCTTCAGCAAGGTTGCCTTTATTGATGATGTTTTACTCCTGTTCTCTCCAGACAAGTCTATTAATACACTGATAATGCTTAATCCTTGATTTATGCATAGATAAATTAAGCAGGTTGATATCAGGTCTAGTCTCCCTTGCACAGTAGCATAAATTATAGCACAATACAAGACAATCCTAAGGATATCATAAACTCATATAATCCCAGTGGAATTAAGAAATATGCTCAAGATATTCTGTGTGTTATAGTAGATTAATCTATTTTTATTAATGTAGCACATCTTTAAATGTTACAATCACACCCTAGCTCTGGAAAAGGCTGTGATCCTTGTTCCAAAGCTCTTAAAATGTTATGTTAGTCACAAGTCTATTACGGAGATTAAAGAACTAACAGAGTAAGTGGGACAATAGGAATCTGGTAAAGAGGAAGGTTACAGCTACGAGACTGCCTGTTTTTCTAGGGGAATCCTAGTTGCATCATGAGATTTAGGATCACTTTTTTCTCCTGCTAACATTACACTAGAAGACACTCACATATGGGCCTGCAATGTGTGAACTTCAAAGGGAAAGTGTTTTGGGTAAGGAAAGAGTGAAGTCAGTTTTCCAAGAGAAGTGCCCATAAGCACCCTAGGCACGTTTGTTGAAGCAGCTGTCTACATGTTCCACCTATTTTAGGCAACACTGGAAAGCTTGCCGGCTTCTCCAGGCCATGAAGTGGCAAGGGAGACAGACAGCAGCGTTTCTCAACCTGGCACCTTCCCCTCTCCTGCTCCCGCAGGTGCCCTGGAACAGCAGTCCTCACTGCTGTCCCATCCCGAGGCCATGCTCATGATCAGCCCTTGCACTGGGAGAAAGCAGGTGGCAGAGTCTTTCACCCAAAGCTGTTCAGGGCATCTTGTGGCAGTGGTGCAGCTTCTTGTGCTGGGTTGGACCTGTCTCTACTGCACATTCTTCCTATGCAAGACTGTAGATGAGGAGCTATACTCCATTTTAAATGCTTCATTTACAGGTTCCCTTGGAATCTCACTTTTGTGCTAAGAATTCTGGTTACTGCTCAGTGCTGAACTACAGCTCATGTCTATGTTGTGAAGTGGACTAGAGGTGGTCAAGGCTCTTCATTTATGACCTTTCTAAACATTCAAATTACTGCTTTACCAAAATGGTTTTAGAAAGAATGGAATTGGTTTGGGGAAGGGTAGAAAAAGGAGGCTATTACTAAGTCTATTTGGCAAACTGGAGAGAGTATTCTGGGAAAGCCAGGAGAAACAAGTTATTAAAACAGATACATTTTTCCAGAACTTTTAACTAGTTTTTGGTTTATGAAAAGAGTCTGTTAATGACATTAAAAAAATACAAGAAGAAAAGGTAGTTCTGACTAATCCTAAAGCTGAATGTGCATATGTCATCCTTCTGTAATAAAACCCCTTGTCTCCTCTGTCTCTTATTCCCTCCCTCCTTCCCCTCTCCCGCTCTCCCTCCATCCGGAGTACTGATACCACCACAGTTCTTGCAACTGTGTAAATTCTTGTCCAGCCACAGTTTCAAACTAGATGCAACCAGATAAAGACATAGTAATGTCAAAACAACAGCCGTTGTATTTTGGCTGAGCTGATTAAAGGAAAATAATTTTAAAAGTACTTTAAAAACATTAGTGATTCAGCCTAGTGAACAACACAAGTAACAATTTATTTACTTATTCTCTTTTTTAAATGACTTTTGCATTGAAATTGTTGCTAATTTAAAGCAGGAAAATCACCAGCTATGTCAGTATAATTTGCATCAATTACTCACCCAGAAGTTGGAGCAATTCTACTTTGATAGTGCAAAAATGCAATAGCCTAAGGGTCTCTCTAAAGGGGGACTAACACACAGCCATAATACATTGCTAAAAATACCTCATAGGTGAGCATATCTGCATAGGCCACAGAGTACTCCTGCTCCCTCAGGAGAAAGCTAAAGAAGATATCTCAGTGAGTAAATATGTGTGCAATTTTTTGGGGAAGTGTTTCATTGGTTATATTAGTAGCAACCTAAGAGGTATTTAAACATAAGGATATTCTTATTTAAAATATAAAAGGAATAAGAATCATAGAATCATCAAGCTTGGAAGACACCTTAAAGATCACCCAGTCCCACCCCTAAAACATATCGCTCAACACAACATCCAGATGCATCTTGAACACCTCCAGGGACAGTGACTCCATCACATCCTTGATCAATCTGTTCCAACACCCAATCACCCTGACAGTGAAAAAATTTTTCCTGATGTCCAATCTGAATCTTCCCTGCTGCAATCTAAAGCCATTTCCTCTTGTCCTTTCACTATGGGCACGGCAGAAGAGACCGACACCCGCCTCACTACAACCTCCTTTCAGGTAGTTGTAGAGAGTGATGAGGTCTCCCCTGAGCCTCCTCTTCTCCAGACTGAACAACCTCAGCTCCCTCAGCCGTTCCCCATAACACACCTTTTCCAGTCCCTTCTCTGGACACGCTCCAGCCCCTCGATGTCTTTTAAGTGAGGGGCCCAAAACTGAACATAGCACTAGAGGTATGGCCTCACCAGAATAAGGACAAGAAGACATAGAGTAATCGAGTGTCAGCAACCATTACAATTTTCAAATTTTCTGCCTATCATTTCCCCAGTTGCATCTGAAGACATTATTCTGATAAAGACACAGTAGTTTGTATTCAAAGGAAATTTCAGGACTGTGAGAGGTAGCAGAGTTGGTCTTAGATTCTTGCCAAACTGGCTGCTTTGTTTTTAGACGTTGGCTGACCAAGTGCCATGGAAGGGTCTGTCCTGCAAATGCGTGCCCCCTGCTGGTGTTGGTTTGGCCCAAGGAAGGACTGATGCTTTAGTCTGTTTCTACATATTGCTTTAAAAAATAAAAAGCTGACACCCAGCAAACCACAAGCAGTGATGGATCTGAGGGTAAATAGAATTAGTCCATTCCCTGTTATTTGGGCTCTTTAGTGTTTTCGTGTTTCTCACAAATATCATACAGTCAAGCTTACACATTTTTTACTGACCGCTCTACTATGGGTGAAGGTCTGATTTCCTTTCTTGTTTGTTGACTTCTGGCCATATGAATTCACAGTTATAGATCAGTACTTGCATGAGTAGCAGTGAAGAGTAGAGATGTCATTCAGGGAATGTGACTGGTCACCGGCTCTCACCAAGATTCAGCAGGCTGTTACGTGGCAGTATTAAATCACAATTACGTAATTTCAAACTATTGTCTTGTCTGTGTGGATGCAGATATGGTGATTGTGGAGTGTGAGTGTCACTACTGCCTGTGAAACAAACACCGGGCCCTAGCGGGATCAAGGTGTGGTACTTTGTCAGAAATGCTCCTCTTCTTCCAAGGTGAGGACGTGCTTGTGGCTCTTGGGAGGAAAGAAAGCAGTGTGCTTCTCCTTGTTCTTTGGGAACATTTCACCCTTCTCTTTGTTATTTGCTGTGTGGAGAACCAGCAATTTTTTGGTACAGATATAATTGAAATTTCTGTTTTGATTTGTATTACCTGGAAATCACACCAGAGCCTCCAAAGGGCAGAAAGGCCTACATGGCAGCTCTCTGGAGTCTCAGTGGCTACAGTGTGTCTGTCTATATGGAAAATATTTTTGAAAACATGCTTGCTATGAGGACTAAATGGCAATATGGGCTGTCTGCCAATAACCTCAAATCTGTAGTGAGAAATAATTCAGTCTGCTTGCAAGCTGAGCTCTAGCCTTCCTCTCCTGTATAGACTGTCAATTTCTCTGTGATTTACTAAGAGTAGGTACAAAGCATATTTTATTAAAGCAACATCTTCCACTCCAATCATGGTTCTTAAAGTAAAATTCCAACATTTTTACTCACTGGCTGCCCAGCACTTTTCAGGTCTACTTTTAAACTTGATATACTGTGAAGAATACAGGTCTTCATCACCTGTGGTAGCTTTCAGCATAAGTCACTGCTAGATTTAGCTGCTGTGCTCCATATATCATCAAGTAGCTTGAAGCAAATTCATTACCAGAAGGCTGGTGTATATCCTTGCTGAATTTTTCCAGCTTATCTAAATTGTTGAAATCATTGAGCAACAAGCACTTAAAAGTAGAAGTACAAAAGTATCCAGCTGAGTTTCAGCTGGCTGGTAAGTGAAGATGTCAATGACATTTACCACTTGCTTCTTATCAAATCCTGTAACAAAGATGACTGAACATCTCCTTGAGAAAGACCTTGCTGTTCTCACCAAAAGCAAACATGAAGCTACCAAAGTCAGGCACAAGAGACAGCATTTTATGACTTATTGTGACAACTGATATGCGTGAGTTTACAAACCTGCAGTCTGAAAGACATTTGAGTATTGCTCCTAACTGCATTTGGAGCAGACCCTTGGAGGCTGCAGTCCCACTGTAGCTTTCAGACAAGCCATGCTGAATGGTAATGTGACATCATGGTGGGATGGAAAGAAGATGAACCTCAAAGGAGCTATAGAATTGCCCAACTCAACATTTAGTATGGAAAATGAATACGTCTCACCTGTGTGCATGCTGAAGGTTTGCAAGCCTTTAATGCTGGCGTGCCACCTCTCCATGGACTCAGCAAGGAAGGTGTTAAAGCCTGGCACTAGTATTTGGTCAGTCAGGTGGGGAACTTGCTCTCTACCCTCCTGCTGTTAGTTCCTGCTGTGAGTCTGTTTTCAGTCACATCCTTTGTTTGTACAGTGCATGGTAGTAATTTTATGTGTTTGCATGAAATGTAGCTTTCAGGTTGTAAGGACTGAGCATGAAGCTGGTGGTTAAGTTGACCTAACCGTGGGCAGCTGCTGAAAGGAGTGGCCCTCTTCCTCTTCCCCCAGTCCAGAGAGCAAGACTGCTCACTCTGGCTGGTTCATTTACATGGGCACTGCTGTTTTTCAGACATCGTGATGTGCTGGTTCAGGGAATTCTGCAAGCAAAACATACACTGAAGAGCTGTTTGGCTTGAGTTGGCTGCTCACATGGGTCTGTCACTGCTGACTGGAGGCAAAGGGGTGGGGAAGTGGTGCTGAGGAGAGGGAGAGTAGACATATGCTTTTTGGCAGCAGAATTGTTTCATCACAGTGGATGTAGGATTAAATGCCATCCTGCTGGAGTGCAGGGAGCATCTCATCCACAGTGAGTACACAGGCTGCTCGCAGGGAAAATTACCAACCTAATCACTATTCTCTGTTTCCATGCTCAGGAAAGCCAGGAGTTCACTGGATACGTAAACAGTGATACCAGGTTGTGTCTGGCCTATGCCCAGGGGACATCCACATTTCTAAAGACAGGTTGTGAAAAACAACAGTTCCACAGGTTGCATGATAAAAATGCATCTCTCAATTAAAGATTGAGTTTATCAGCTGGAGGTAACACTCCATGTGATGTCTGCACCTGAACAACCTGCAAAAAGAGAAGAGGTCTGTAGGAATGGGAGCTTCCCCACGGCAGCATCTTGTTTTGTGCCTTGCCTAAAGGAGCTGGAAAGCAATGAAAGTGTTCAAGTTCAACATTACCTGCTCAGGCTTTCCAGGCTCCTAAGGCTCTGACTGTGGCTCTTGGAGCTGAGGCAGGCTCTGACAGCACTTCATCTGAAAGAAATAAAGAGAGCAATAACTGGAGTCAAGCCAGGATGCAGTTAGCAGAGAGAGCACGAGGGCTTCCTTTTAATTTTTATAATTTGTTCCAAGACTGTTTTATTAAGCTTATTCTTTCTTTGCAGAACTCTGGTCTAGTTTTCAGAAGGGTTTCAGGCTGACTGGCAAACCATTCTACTTTCAAGGAAACACTGATCCCAAATGCCTGCCTGCGCCAGTGGAGCCCAGTAGCAGGTGTAAGGCTGGGGTGCTGAGGAGATGGGGGATTTCCCCTTTGAGAGGCATGGGGACTTGCTTCTCCCTTGGAGACAAACTCTAGCCAGCATACCCCATGATTCATTGGGGGACCGAGTGGGCTTTACACAGGGTGTCCTCAAATACTTAACACCCAAGAGCAGGGGAGGACATGTAGTGAAAGCCAGGCAGACTTAGAGCTAGGGTAGTATAACTCTGCAGCGGTGCCATGGTTGAGTTTCCCTAAACTTAAATAAAGGGAGGCTTCTTAGAAATCCTGTTGTGAAACTAGCCCTTTTTTTCTGTGCTCTTATGGCTGGTATGGGCTGCAGAAACACTTCCCTGGCAGGTGAGGGGAACACCTGAACACTGGGAATCCCCAGGAAATTTGGAGCCATCCATTGGTACAGACAGGCAGAAACTGGGGAGCTGGAGCACACCTGCAACCTCCTGGCAGGAAGACTGAGGAAGAAAGGAGGATCCTGGTAGAATAGCAGCAGCTGTTCCTGGAGTGTGCCACATATAAAATAAAATTGCTGTGATGAGAAAATTAGAGGCCAGAGGGAGGATGCTAAAGAATGCTGTTCAGACCTATGGGCTGGAAAGGAAGAGTCTGAAGAAAAATGTCAGAGGACTAAGTGGAAGGATATACAACGGAGGAGTAACAAGACATTCCTGCATGCTGAAGCTCAAGATGCAAGTGAAGCCCTGATTTTAGACATAGAGCAAGGGAACAAAATAAAACTGTAGGGAAGGAGTTGTAGGTACACACTGAAAATACGAACCAGCTAAGTGTCTTCCCTCTGAGGCCAGAAGAAGTACTGGGCAGCATGGGACTGTGGTGCTGTTGATGGGAGTGTATGTCTCTCAGTATCCATCATAATCAGGGCTTTGGAGACTGATCCTGCAAGCTGCCCAGTGCTCCCACTGATACCAGATATCAGAGCCACAGGAGCAGAGAGGAATGCATAGCAGATCCACAGAATCAGGCTAAATCAAAACAGAAGTAAGCATTTCTAGGAGGCTCACTGTGGGGCAGAGCATATATATCTTGGTTAACAGAAGAGTATTTAAATCTGTATTGAGCAGAATTTGCATTGGCAAAATATCAGGGCTTAGGATCTAGAGAATGTTAAAAGTGAAGGGACTTCAGTAAATTGTATTGATGCAACTTGAATCAATTTGTATTTGATTTGGTCAACAAACCCCAGAGACTGTACAGATATTTGTATTTCAGAGGGATAATGGATTATTCCAGGTTAGGTCATATGAGAAAGGAATTGACTCCAGCCAAGATCAGACAGGTGCTTGTGTTCGGGCTGCACTTGTCTGTGAAGCTACTGCCCCTTTGTGCTTAAAGGACTAAGTGTGGGCAGCGAAGTTAATTCCTGCATCTCAGCTGATGGACTGTAACCTCTAGCTGAGGACAAACCTTTTAAACAGGTGTGCAAGCTGTTTACCTCTTAAGCTAAATCACTGTGAACCACTCTTAAAGCAATCGATATAGCTTCTTGGAAAGAAGTTTTAAAAAACATCTTATGTTTTGCTGTTGCTTGATTACACCAGCTTGAAATTCACCTTTCGATCAAATTGGTGGAAATTCACCTGTAGTCTAGTCTTTAAGCAATATGGTTCTCAAAAATTAATCTGGCCTCAGACTGAAGTGAAGAAGAAAAAGCTTTACCTTAGACAGTAATCTTGAGAGTGACACTGATCTTCTCCAAGTTTAACCTAATACAGTGCTATGGATATCAAAGCAGATAGTCTTCCTTTACGTAGAAATAAATTTGATCAGTGGTTAGGCTGTTAATTTGGTATTATTCAACCAGATGTAAGGCTTTTATAACTACCAGTTTATTAATGATTGAAAAATGAAATTTTACATTAGTGTCAAAGATGTGGGGGAGAAGCAGAATGAAGAATGGAAAAAGATGATAATATTTGCCTAGGGCAGATGATTAAAGAGCAATCTACTTTTAACAATGTCACCTATATATATTTTCTCCTGTCTACCATTGCCACAGTTTTCCACACCTCAGGGGCAGAGTTTGCATTCTTAGCAGAGCTCCTAAATGGTTTCTTGTTTCTGTGAGGTGCTCTTGTTAATATATTATTTTTATTTTTTCTTTTTCTGGAAAACAACAAGTAAAGCCACCCCCAGACTCTGCAGAACAACACAATGAAGTTAGTCCCGTTGCTGGCAGCAAGGAGTTGTGAATAGCTACTGCCTTTCTGCTCTTAAGCAGCCCAATAGGTGCATTGCTGTGGCAAGATGAGTACTCCTACTTTCATTTTTCACGTTACTGTATTATATGTGTTTTCTTAAAGAAACCATCAGCTTCTCTTTTCTGCATATTTATTCAGCAAACTTTCCTGCATCTGAGAGAAAAAGAATCTTTAATTTTGTGAATCTGTTTTCTTAAAGTTAATGTCTGTCAAAATGTTCTCATGTGTTTAAAAAAGCCTAGGCTCCTCACAGAAGTTTGTACAAACACTTCCTATAAAAATGTCTCTGAAATGATATACACTCTTGGAATAAACTGTGTGCAACTTCTGTCTCTTGGTGTTAAGTGACTGCTTTCTGAAATTGAAACATGGTTGTACTACCCTGCCAGTCCAATAAACTTTGCAGAATGGCAAGGTCCCCCCACTAAGTTAATGGTATGCCACAGCACTGGTGACATTGCATGTATATTTTACGGTGACTGTTTCTTGTGCAGTCAGTCAAAAAGCTTGATTTGTGTCTTTCATTCCAGCATCGCCCCGCCGAGGATGCCAGTTACTGGTGGGGTTCACTCTTGGAGGCTGATTGCAGAGTTGCCATTGACCTCCCATGGGAAGCTGAAGTGTTTTTGCACAAAGCCTCCAGTTAAGAGTGGTTATTCAAAGGAAGTAGGAAAACTTTTGCTGCCACAATACAACACATGGATGAGTATTGAAGGATGAGTTTTATCTGAGGATGGCATTTCAAGAAGGTCATTGTTTTATCACATTTGTATGTTTTAAAAGTTTCCTGATTTGGTTTGGCCTTTATTTCTGTTATCATATAAATTACAAATCTGTTATGGAAAATATTTGACATAGTAATCCATGCAACTGGGGATAAAAATTTAGGTGCAACAATTTACTTAAGGACTGGGTTTCTCTAAGGGTGTGCTGACTTTGTGTACTTAGCTTTTTATGGCTCCAGCCTGTGACGGATGCCTGTCTATCAAAGGCACTGAGGATCTACAGCTGGCTTTAGGAGAGAGTTTCAGGTATGTTGTACCCATGAAAAAACATCACTGATGCCTCAATTAAAACATGCAGAGGGAATAACTTAAAGAGCATTTTCAAGAAATGTGGCCTTAAAGCTGCCAGATTTAATTTTGAACCTTTGTTTTGCATTTTGTAACCAGTGAAGAGTAACAAGCTTTTCACTCCTGCTGGTAGCTGTGAATAGGATAAATGATCTCCAAAGATGCATGCTGATAGATTCCTATTTTTATCTTCTGCTTCTTTTTGTCTGCCTGTCTGGAAATTTTACAAGAGTGTCCATTGCCTTGCTATCTAAAAACTTTATTCTTTTAACTGTACTCTTTGACCTCTGGTATTAGCTTTTGGGTTAGAATTACCTCCGTGGTTAAATATAAAGCTAGTTTACACGAGGAATATACATGAGTCCATGCCTCCTCTTTCGAGGCTTAGACAGAAGTGGCAGGTATATCGGATGAATTCATCTGGCTATTCTTAAAGTTGATTTGACTATTTTTTGCTTTTTTATTGCACAAAAATTAATCATGTAGCATTTATTTGTCTTACAGGAAACTACTTTTAAGAATATCTCTAATGCTGCTCCTAGATTAGTATCCAAATATATGAAATATAGCCCTGCACGGTAAGGTTAAACATTTATAAAATAAGTTCTATATAAGGAATTCTGAGTTAATGATAATAATAACAACACTTTTCATTTCACGTACTGGTTACAAGCATATCCTTCTCTGGCATGACATTATAGACAAGGCTAAATGTTCAAAAATGAAAACCCAAGGCTAAGATATTTTTATTAGTCTACCTTTTTGTGCCAATATATTTTCAAACAAGACTTATGACTTTGGTATTGGAAAACAGCCTTTCTACTCTGAAGTCTGCCTTAAGACCTTAAATTCAGCCCAGGCTGATATGACCAGAAGTCAATCCCCATTCGACTGCCCTATGATCAGCTACAAAATTTCGAGCTGTAGAGGTCAAGTGTTTGGCTGTCTGTCATAATTGGCATCTGCATTCAAAGTCTTAACAACAACTTCAAAGAGGGAGCTTGTCTGAGCCCCAGAGAGTCGTCATTCATGCTCATATAGCTGTCTGTCAGTCTCCAGATTTTTTAACCTGATTTTATGACATCTGGCTGCCTAGTCTGGCATTAGGAAGAAGCATTATTTACTTCTAACCTCTGAAGAGGTGCAGGTCAGGGAGCTGGTAGTTTGAGAGGAGCTCCTGTGGAGACCGCATCTCCCAGGAGGTCACAAGGGGAGGTAAAACAGAGCCCGTGTCTGCAGAGGCACACAAACGGACAGCACATGATAAACAGCTTGGGAGAGACAAGCTTCTTGTGGGTTTCCCGAAACAGTAGAACAAACAGCCAAAATGTTCAAGCAAGACTTTGAATATGATTTCTTAAGAGGTCTAGGGGGAAAAACTAGTCAGGTTCATTTTACTGGGGTTTGGGTTTTTTGGTTTTTTGTGTTTTTTTTTTTTAATGGAGTATGGGATAAAGTCAATACTTCAATGTCTTCCATTGCACTGGAAAAAAAAAGGGCCTTTGAGGAGTTATTCTACTTTCTCTGTTTTCAGTATTATTGATCATAAACAAATGCTGAAAACCAATATGTTGACAGAATGAGCAGGAGCACATTTTGAACTTGACTATTGGGAATTTTTTCCTTGAATACATCTCTTACAGAAAAAGGAAAATGATCAAGTGTTATAAAAGTTTTCAAAATGTGATGGATATACAAGTTAGAAGATTAATTGTATAAAAAAAATCTTTTCATGCTTGGTAGTTCAGGGATTTCTCTTTGACAAAAGAATAAATAATACTTTTAGATTTTTTTCACGTAGTTTCAATATGAGACTGAAAAAAATATGCACAGAAAAACTAGAATATTAGAAAAGTGATACTTGAGGTGTTTAATGATCTTACATCCTGGGGTGCTCTTTTTTATGTATAGGAGATCTGAACTGAATTTCTTGTATTAAAATACTCCTGGTGTCACAAAATGTAGCCTGCTGAGTAAAAAGACCCTTTTGACACGCACAGAACTTCTGAAGATCCTTTTGCATGTAGTTTGGGCATATTTAGACCTTTCCTCTGAACATATTGAACAAATAGGTAACTTTGACAATGATGGGAGGTGATAATACTTTAAATGAATTTTGTGGAGCTATCACAACTACTTCTTAGCAGAGTGTGTGGGCATTTCTCTCACTGAAACCAGTATTCCCCAAGGGAGAGAACAGTGGCAAGGCTTGTAATGTTTGATGGCATCACTTAAAAAATGAGACTTGCTTTTTTCATTGCCTTTGAATCCCTTTCCTACCTTCTCTGCCAATTATCAGAACTCACATTTTCCTTGTGGAAAAAAAGAAAAATACATCCAAGGAAGGAAAGTGAATATTTCTCGAAATATTTCAGAGACATGTTAGAGCTGGAGAAGAATGAAATTATTTTACTGGGTTGATGGGCTGGGATATAACAGCCCAACAGCTGGCTTACTTTGGAGACATCCAAGCATCATCAACTTAAAGATACAATCCGTTGCAGTTGCTTACACTGAACATCCATGTAAACTGGCTAGAAGAGCTGGTGCCCAAAGCCACAGAGCCGGACAACCTTGTGTCTGTTTTCCCAGGTAGGATGTCACATTGCAGTCACAAAATTCTGGCTAATTTAAAAAAAAAAAATAAATAAAAGTCAGTTCAACAAAAAATCCTTGCCCTGACTCTGTTTTTCTTCCCCTGCACCCTCTGACATTGATTCCTGGCTTGTGTTAACCTCTGTGTAGTGAAGCTGTCGACAGCTGCTGTTTTCTAAAGACAGATCAGAGACTCTGCAACATTCTTCTGTCTCAATCTGGTATTTTAAGGGTAGGATTGGGCTAACCCCTTCATCTGTACAAGGTCAGGTTGGGGAAGATACTAGCATTTCCTCTCATTTCCCCTGAAGTAGATAAAACCCTTGTGCTGCCAGGGACAGAAGAGGGTCTAGCAATTTCACTGCCTGCCTTCTGCTTGCTTGCCTGTGGGGAATGCCTTTAATGGTTCATCTGACAGCTATAGTGTACCCTTCTTCACAGCCCATACTCCCACCCAGTGAAAAAGGTTCCGCTCAGCCCTATGTGCACGCATTGGGTCCTTGAAAGAAATGAATTTTGCTTTCTTCAGCTTGCTGAGGGTTTGACAGCAAGCAAAACCTGGTGAGATTTCTGCCCATCTGAGTATGGAGTCTTATTTTTCTTAGCAAAATTGATTAAATGATGTAGGTGTTTTTAACAGGGAGAAGGGGAGGAAACAAGATTTTTTTGCGTTTAGAATTGGAGTTTTGATTTTTTCTAATGTTGTCATAAACACATAGCTTCTCTTCTGGTGGCGGGGGTATTCTTCACACCAAACTAGTAAAACAGAATACATTTGGGACTAGGACAGGGCAGCTAGTCGTGTCAGTTCTGCTATTGAGATCACATCCCACATAGGCTCTACCTTCTCTTCAAAATGTGTATACACCTCAGGAGAGAGGGAGGCGTGGGCTGCAGCTGAAGCTCACATTGCTTCCTTATTATTCCTGTGATGAGGTTAAGAACAAGCTCAGCTGGTAGTTTGCTAAGCTCATGAGCAGAAGCAATGAACTAAGAGTTTAGGCATTTAGAAAAGAGCAGAAGTCAATTATAGCACCACCCAGGAGCAAGGGTAATTGGGGCAGGAGATTCAGTGACAGGTCTTTGCCATTTCTTCCCTTTGTTCAGCACAGTTATATGTTTGGTTGTATATGTAGTTATATATTCAATATCCTGAATGTCGTCCATGCTGAGGGAGCTCTTTGTTCTCTCTACTGGGGTGCTGTACCTCTGCACAATGCAGAAACACCTTGACTCATTGTACTGACGTTAAGAAAACCAAGCTTTGTCTTCAACTGAGTATGAGAAGTGCCATCTGCCAAGAATGGTGGAGTTATGAGGGCAGAAAAGTAAGTTTGCAGTAAGTTTGCAGATGACACTAAGTTAGGTGGAAGTGTTGTTCTTCTTGAGGGTAGCAAGGCTATGCAGAGATCTGGATAGGCTAGATCGATGGGCAGAGGCCAATTGGATGAAGTTCAATAAGGTCAAGTGCTGGGTCCTGCACTTGGGTCACAACAACCCCAGGCACCGATAAAGTCTCGGGAAAGAGTGGCTGGAAAGCTGCTCAGCAGAAAGGGACATGGGGATGCTGGTTGACAGCCAACTGGATATGAGCCAGCAGTGTGCCCAGGTGGTCAAGGAAGCCAATGGCATCTTGGTCTGAATCAAGAGTAGTGTGGCCAGCAGGAATAGGGCGGTGATTGTCCCACTGGACTTGGCACTGGTGAGGCCGCACCTCGAGTGCTGTGTTCAGTTTTGGGCCCCTCACTTCAAAAAAGACATCGAGGTGCTGGAACCAGTCCAGAGAAGGGCAACAAAGCTGGTGAAGGGACTGGAAAATATATCTTATGGGGAATGACTGAGGGAGCTGAGGTTGTTCAGTCTGCAGAAAGAGAGGCTCAGGGGAGACCTCATCACTCTCTACAACTACCTGAAAGGAGGTTGTAGTGAGATGGGGGTCGGTCTCTTCCGCCGTGCCCATAGTGAAAGTACAAGAGGAAATGGCTTTAAATTGCAGCAGGGGAGATTCAGATTGGACATTAGGAAACATTTTTTCACTGTCAAGGTGATTGGGTATTGGAAAAGGTTGTCCAGGGAAGTGGTGGAGTTACAGTCCCTGGGGGTGCTCAAGAGGCGTCTGGATGTGGCACTGAGTGATATGGTTTAGTGGTGATGTAGGCGGGCGGTTGGACTGGATGATCTTGAAGGTCTCTTCCAACCTCAATAATTCTATGATTCTAAGTTAAGTTTTAAGGTGGGCTTTTGGTTTGTCTGACTGAATTAGTTATGACTCTTGCTGACAAAGAAACCATAGCAGCATGGTAGATATCCCAGGCTTATAATGATCAATATTGCAAAGTGATAAAGCAAGGCCTGAACCTGGGACCTAGGAGCACTAGGATCTTTTAGCTCTGGTTCTTACAATAGGATACTGATTTCTTCACTTTGTTAAAATCTGAAATGTCCCTATGTATCTCCTTTGGAACTATATAAATCCTCATTTTTATCATTACTACCATGTCAGGTAGAAACCTAGAAGAAAAAGATGCCTGCTTTCCCAGGAATTGTTTGGTATCAGAATGAGAGGCAGCGGTCAGAGGCAGTCAGGAGATAAAGAAACACAAAGAAAGAATGAAAGACTATCAGCAGGAGAAATGGTGGTCTCAGCATACCATGAATTTTTGAACCATTGACTTTGATTTCTGATGATGAAAAAGATTATTTTCCACTGCTAAGTTACAAAATCCCATTGACTTCAAAAGGAGATAACCTGTGTCTTTAGCACAAATACAGAGATTACCTTGTGCAGTACGACTACAGAAGACTCCCTAAAGCCCACTTAGGTTGCAACTTGCTTTGGTTACTGCTTATTTATTTATGTGATGCCAACTGACAGTTTTAGAAGTCTCAGACACTGTCATACATCACCATCATTGATATGAAAATGTCCTATTGATATTAGGCTAATAAAAGCAATTGAAAACGTGTGCAATCACTGGCTGCTTCTAGAACTGTTGAATGTTGTGTCAAGCCAAAAGATGGTTGATCTTTGTAATGTGAATCTGAGGGTCTATAACCTGTGATCCCACTAGTTGCCTGCAGAAGTCAACATTAACATGTGTAGTCCACACATAAGCTCCTGGTGTGATTTATTGCTGCAGTAATGCCACATTGTCCATTTGTAGCCAGGTTAATTCATATACCTGTAAGAGCTACCAGAGGCACCTGCAGGATGCTTGGCACGTACCTTAAAGTGGATTTTCTGAGTATGATTCGGGTGCCAGCCAAAGGACTTACTTTAGATGCTAGGTTGAGTTTCACATAAATTGTGTCACACTGTAGGTATTGTCCCCAGTCCCATTCACCCTGGGCTCATTATATGGCAACCCAGATAAACAGGCAGTTCTTGGGTGCAATATCTCTCAATTGTTTCAGAAGTCACTTTGGAACAAGATAAAGAAGTTATTTATCTCTGTGGACTATGAAGGAACCTCAACAACAAGTCCTGGTGTGGATATCAACAACGTAGATGTACATATTTGGTTTGACGATTTCCCACTAGATCTTTCCTGTGTGCTCATAAGAGCCTTGATGAGCAGCCTGGGTGGGGGGGCTGACCACCCAGGGGTGCTGGGCTCTCTTGCAGAGAAGATGTGGCCTCATGACAGGAACATCAACTATCTAGCTTGTAGGATGGTGGAGGACAGGAAAGAAGAGCCATCCGAGTCTTCTGTGGTGGTTTTTGGCATGGACCCTTCTTAACTTTTCTGTTCTGATCATGAGCTGCAACTGACCGAGCTTGAAAAGACACTGGACTTGCTGGAGGAAGTTTACTTCCACGAATGAAAGAAATTACATCACATCTAAAGGAAGTCATTTGGATACCCCCCTGAATCCTAGCCAGGACCATTTTCCCCTTCAGGCAGTGTCAGTGCTGCATGAAGTGGCATCACCTGAGGCAGGAGAGAAACTGTCTTGTCCAGACTCTTGGTGGGCTGGGGCCTTTCTGCTTTATCCTGCTTCAGTTGGTGAGCAGAGATGTGTTGAGGAGGTTGTCCACATTGGTGTGTCTGCTGGTGGCGATAATCACAGAGAACCAGAAGGATGAAACAAATGCCATAGGTGGCCCCATGTTCTCCCCAAAACACAGTGTCCATAAGCACAGAGCAGACCTGCTCTGCCCCAGCCCTGAGCAGGATACCAGTGTCCCCTGAGGGCAGGAAATTGCCCTTTAGCACAGTGGTGAGCAAATACCTAACAAGCAGCAGGAAAAATAGTAGTTTAAATACTTCCTTAATGGGATCTCTGGTGGGCCCAGGGTGGAAGGAAAGGGCATACTTGCCCTTCCCCCTTATCATGGTGGTTTTAGGCCACAAAATAACCACAAATTTGCCCACTTCATAACTCAGCCTCACAGGCCAGCTGACCCCTTGCCTCCCACCAGTGACAGTCCTGCTTCCAAATGAAACCCTGTGCAAAGGTTCAGCAACACAGCTGGCTTTCTCTTCACTGAGTGCATAGGGATGCTTTGGGGTAAAGGAAGAAAAGAAGCCAGAACAGGAATAAATAAATCCAGACAGTCCTTAGCAAAAACGATGAAGAAGAGCATAGGGAGCCTCCTCACATTACCTGTGCCCTGCATCCCTGTCTCCTTGAAGTTGCAGAAGGCTTGGTGGGTTTGTATGCTGCTCTGCTGCATTTTGCTGAAGGGTGGGATCCTCCTCCAATGAGCAATCAGTCAATGGTAAATGATAAGGGAAGGCTGCTGAGGCTTCACTAACTGCCTTCATTACAAATGTTGTAATTGTAAAGATTTGCTATAATTCAGTTAGTTGCCCTAAAACCCTTGGCAAGCCTCATTGTTGAAATGATTATTGTTACAAGATTGTTGTAAACTGGAGTCAATCATCCAGATGTGAAATTGTCTTTTTTATGTCTGTATGGTAGGCAACAGTCTTCCTCCTTTTATTTCTCTAAATTAAAATCTTCTGGTTATTGTACCTGGAGTACCATATTGGACAATGGGATACCTCCCAAAAAAAAGCAATTAAATCTTCTCATCTCCTCAACAAAGGATCACTGAGTCTTTCTAATCTGAAAGCTCACACTGTTAGTCCCAGCAGGTTTTTGTGCTGGAAAAAAAGAGCTCTCAGGGATCACATAGGTACAGCTGACTCCACTTTGCAGAGGCAATAGGCAGCTGGACTGGATCAGAGAGTCTCCCCCTGTGCCCTGTGGGAATGACTGCTAAACAAGCACACTAGCCAAGGAAAAATATACGTGGACATTTCCAGTCACATGCCAAATACACACATCACAGAAAAGTGATTAATAAATGGTCAAAGTTTCAGCTGATCTGTGTTAGTTATAAATTGATGAGCGACTGTGACACTGTGACAGCCCTACACAAGATGACATGTTAATAATTTTCAGAAGAGGATTCCTGGATTTGAAGTGGTGGAAAAGCACTGGGCTAGCCTATCTCTTGAGGCTCTGCGGATCTTGACTCCTGCCCGATGTTCAGGCCTGGTGTTTATTGCAGTCTGAGGAAATATGTGATCCTTGTCACTGCTGCTGGTCCCATTGTGTCCCTCTGACACTTGAACTGCCATAACTGTGCATATTTAGGACATGTCATCTCTCATCAGTACAAGTAGGCAGATGACTGAAGGTTATCCTGATCATTAAAAATACCAGTTCAAGGGTGGGAGTGGCCACACCTCCTAAAGGTATAACATTTTGTGCACTACATAAAATAGCTAATAGATACCTCAGTTGTCAGAACTTTTTCTGAGGACTAGGCTATTAGCTGTGGCAGGCTTTGGTATGAATATTCAGTGAGAGATGTTCCTTTTGTTTTGTCAGAAGTGCAGATATATACGTGCAAGCTGTCACCATGCAGACTGCTGTGCTGCACTGGCACCATGCAACCTGCCAGAGGAGGGAGAAGTTTGGGGCGGTTTTGAGGGGGGGGTCCCAAGGGGCTTTGAGGTGGGTCCCAGGGGGGTGTTTGGGGGTCCCAGGGTGTTTGGGGGTCCTTAATTGTTTGGCTTTGACTCTTTCCCCGCTCTCAGGGTCACGCAGAAAAGTTTGTTGGTATGTGACTTCCAAGGGTCCTTCATACCACTATGGCCTTCATGAGCATCACTCAAGTGCCGCTTACCACATCTCTCCTCTCTTACACAGAAAAAGCAGGTGACTTGACTGTGAGGGCAATGAAAGATATTGAGAAGAAATATACCAGAAAAGAAAATATTTTCTTCCTAGACAGACAAGGTATTTATTATAACTTCAGGGAGGAAATATCAGATCAGGTCTGCAATGTTATTCCTACCTACAGCCTAAGAGCCAGTTGTGGAATCTTAATTGTATGAGCCCATACAATAAGAAGTATGGGGTTTTTTACTTCAGATTTCTGTATTCATCTGAAACGGATGCTATTGTTGTATCAATGAGATAAAATATCCAAAGTCCACCCATTACCTTCCCTGGAGAAAAAGAAACATCAAATGTTTTACAGGCAGATTTGGGATAAAGCTAAATATAAGAAGTTGTTAATTTCAAAGTGGCCAGTAAGACTGCTGGTCAAATTGAGAGCCTGATGCTTTACTCAGCTGAATATAAAGTTCTTCTTTGTTTGGCTAATTAATTTTCTTCTGAATCAAAAGATTTCAAAGGCATTTAAATAAAACTGAAGTGATATAATTAGTACAAGCCTGTGAAAAGTGATTGAATTAGTAAGTACGGCCAGTGCTATGGCTACATAATGGAAGCCTTCAGTTTTATTAATTACGTGTTCGAAAATTTGGATTAAACAACCAAACTAATAAGTCAAAACATCGATGTAAGATCCAAAAGACAATGCTGTTGTCACTCTGCATAGCAGGGCCCCAATTCAGTGCTTAATTGATACAAGAGCTGTAATAACATGCAGCATGTTTTATTAATAAGACTCCTAAGTGGTCATGAAACTTTTAAGAGCTCTTGGTACTGGGAAATTGTTGTAGTTTACATCCAGTGTGCTACAGAGCCTCAGATCACTGCAGGCCACGTGTAATGTTGAATTAGTAACTGTAGGCAGGCAAAGGCATTTCACCGCACGGCTGCGCAGTGAGGGGTGAGGCTGGCTTTTGTCTCCTGGGGAGGTGAGCCTTTACAGCTGGTAGACAAAGGGCTGGAGCCTGATGAACCTAGTTCATGGAGAAGGACTCAGGTGTTATGGGGCTTGCTTATGTGAGACAGAGCAACTGGATTGGATCTAAAAAGAGGTGAAGAAATACTTGTGTTGAAACTAAGGTGTGAACTATCTCTTCTAACATTAATTTGGAAGCACTTCTGAATTTTGGCTGGTGGTTTGTGCCCCATTTAATGTTAGTGTTGCCTTGCATCTGATGATGGGCAGTGAGGCATGAGGCCTTCCTCTCCCAGACTTCATACTCTAAAGGGGAAGAAGGTGGCTGGAGGAGAACTTCACTGGATACAGGCAGCACATCAGCAGCAGCATACTGCAAAAGCAAAACTCATATTTAATGGAGTTTCACCATCCATCTGGTTAAAAAGACTGGGATTCACCTTGGGTTTTGCTTTTCCCTTGGAGGAATAGGGCAAAATGTAGAAAGCTCAGGCAGTCAAGGTGAAGCAGCTGAAGCACTTAGTGACGTGGCCTGTTGTTCATTAGCTCCTGGTCTTCCTCTTTACTGATGACACCAACAAGCACTCACAGACAGATAATCTTGAGAAGGGGTTCTCTTGGCATTTTATAGACTTTCCAGGCAAGAGTTTTCTATATTAAAGGAACAGTGTTCACTTTCATGTTCCAGTCATGTGCCGGAATTTATCATTGTTCCCATTTAAAGCAGCTCATCTAAATTTGATCCCAGTCTTGTGCAATAAAACAATATAATCAAAGGTGAATGTAAAAATTATTGAGCAAATAGAATAAAAGGGCAATTAAAATTATCAAAGTGAGAGTTTATAAAAATGCAAGAAACTAATGTTAACAATAGCCTCTTAAAGTATTCCTACAGCAAATACATTTAATCATTCAGATGTCATTCTTTTTTTACCTCTTGCACAGACCTACATGAAATAGTGTTAAATTGGGATACAGTCTGCATATTTTTTCCTCTAATACCTACTAAGATTCATAGGAAGGATAACCTGCTATTAGATAGAATTCTGTTTTTTGTCTTAAAATTGGCATACTCGGGGCAGCAGCGCAGTTGATGAAGAGAAAAGCTTGTTTAACATTTCATGTTTAACATGTATCTAATGTTTAACACCAGAGATGTCTAATCCCTTTTTGTAAAGTTCATGTAAGTTTTAGGCTCACTCAATGTCCCATAAAAAATGACTTCAAAGCTTAATTTTGTGTACTACCATCTCTGCTTTTCTCTATGAATGTGCTACCTGCAAGCTTCACTGGGTACCCTCTCTGGTTTTAGAGGAGATAGTGGCAATCATTCTCTTTTCTCTTTCTCATTCCTGTCTATTCACAAAAAAACATTGCAGAAGAGCAGTCAAGTCAAATTGAGTACTCTGCAGTAGGTCATCCTTCACCTTAAGATTAATGGGAAAAATGTTCTAGGGAAAATGTCTGGCTATCTGTAATTCTAGCACCAGAGAGGTGCTATAGCCAGAGACTCTGTTATAAGGTGACCAAGGGACTTTGGAGGAGGTGGAGCTGAGCAGCTGGTTCTTGGAAGGAAATTAGCTTCAAGTGCAAAACCTGACAGGAGACATGGAGAGAAAGCCTCACATAACGATACTGATAAGAATGAAACCATACTGATCAGAAAGCAGTTTAACAACCAGACTTCACAAAGAAAAGTATTTGTTTTCAATATCTTGTGAACCTGAAAATACCAGATCCATTATGTTGTGCAACTTGAGAACAGCATTTAAACTGAGGTACATTTTTCTTTGCACCAGCTTGTTAATATGAATTGTAATGTCATTAGCAAGTGTGTTGTAGTGAATTTTCTGAGTCTTGTGGCTGTGATCAAAGGTGGAGCAAGCTATGAATGGTGATTAATGAAGATACCAAGCTGAGAATTTGTTTTTAATCCTTTATAAAGACAAAATCAAGCAGACGCTAAGCCAGGCAACAAATAAACAGACACTTCTTTGTGTGTATGAGATACAGCAAATAGGATAAAAGCTGTTTGTGGATTTAGTGGTGTTTGTTGTTTAACACCTACACGTTCTCTAGTGGCAGTTGCTGCTGCTCAGTTAATGCACTTGAGTGGTTTAGTCCGCTGGCTCATGGCTTTGTTTTGCAGAAACATTTGAAAGCTCACTGATGAGAGGAGTGCATCAGAATGAAGCTGAAGATGGGCTGGAGGTTTGAATCTAACTCAAAGTCTCCCAGTGGTAGCAGAGTGGTTAAAGTCTCTGATTTTCCAGAGTCGCTTTCTGGCTTGCTGTGTGGGTGCTTAGTAGCTAAAAGCCCTTGGAGTGGTTATGCCATTCAGTGGCTATGTCCAAGCCAATAAACTCTGATGTGGAACAAAGGTCTCTGCCTTCATGGTAAGGGCCATCAAGAAGACAGTGGTTAGCTATAGTGGTTCCTGGGACCTATAGATGTTCCCTCCTGCTGTGACCCCTCAGAGACTCAGCAGTGGGGTCAGGGCTGCCCTGAGAGGAGAGGGACAGGGGTGGTGTGTGGCCTTGGCTGGAGGTTGCCAGCCTGAGGGAGGACTGCAAAGCTGTACTTATCCCGGTCTCTGAAGTAGCTCTGAGTGGCCACACCACCAGCCAGCACATCTAACTCTGCTTTTCTGAGCTGTGCTTCAGTCAGCTTTGGGGTCAGGGGCCTCCCTTGATAACAACGTCGAATAAATAGGAATTTATCTCCTGTTGTAGCTGTGTCTTGGCATAGCAATTGTTTGCTTGAGCAGGGACCACTGCTGAGGGAACAGCATCTCCCTCCTTTTGATCCTTCTTTGTAATGTTCATGCTAAAGATGTGACACAAATGCTGGTTTAGGGGAAAAGGTCTGGCTAAATTCCTGGCCCCACTGAAGTCAACGACAGCATTCCCACAGACTTCAAAAGGGCCAGAGTCATGTCCTTTATCCCTCTGTTCCCTGCCTCTTCTTCCTGGCGAGAGCGTTTGCTCAGACTAACATATATGGTATATGTATAATCCTAATGAGAAAAAAAAAAAACAAAGAGAAACAATGTTAAGAAAGATTGTCGTGGCTTGGAGAGTGCCTGGAGATGTGAGAGGCTGGGGCTTCTTTCAGGAGTAGGGCCAGCTGGCTTCCAGACACAGGCTATTGGGGAGACTCAGCTAATAGTATGGTGATAAATGCAGAGAAATAACAAAGAGAAATGTCCCAAAGCTTTGCGATATTAGAAAATGCAATAATAAACTGAACTTATGTCTGCCAGAAACCAAGCTGTCACAATTTAGGAGGAAATATGCTGGCTTTTTTTCCCCCTTTTCCCTTTTTTATCTTCTTTGATTTTTCCAGGCGACTTATCTAACTGAAATTTGAACCAAGTCCGACTTCAAGTTCCTTTCAGGATTTTATGGAATATTTTACACAGTAATCTGCCTGCCTGACGTTGCAGGATTGTGAAATCTCTAAACCACGGCTTGTCCTTACTGCAACAATGAAAACATAAATGATAACAGTGCCCCATTATCCTTTTAATGGGTGCAGCACAGCTCCCAGTTGTGGTCTCCATGACTTGGAAGAGAATTATATGCACTGATTGAATTTTTTAGCAGATAGAATAGCAGACCAAGTTTAGGAATTTGAGGAGAGTGGAGCATAATAAGAAAACAAACAAGACCAACAGCTAAAAAATGCAGTGTGCTAGCAAACGTTAATAAGTGCTTACTGGAGGTGGAGTTGAATCAAAACTGTGACTTCACCACACCATGGAATATGGTGGGACTTGGGAGTCCAAGCCCATATCAGCCACCATGTCAACCCTTCTCTCTGTAAAGGGTCGAACCAAACCCACAAAACTTGAGGTCTGTCAGTTAAGAGGCCCATCAGACATGGAGACCAAAATAGCGTAACCTGCATGAAAAAAGACTCCTTTGTTTTGAAGTGTGTAAAGACAAAGGCAGTCAAAGAAATGTATTGCAGAGCTGTTTTATTGCCTTTTCAGATAATTTCTGAGGAGTGTATTTTATGAGTTTTGGTCACATTTTTACATTATTGGTGAATAAACCTCTCATTGTTCAAAGGGAGTAATCTGATGACTCATGAATTTCTTCAAATGCTGCTTAAAAAAACCCTCATGTGATATTGAGAATGCTACTATATGTATAGCTATAGTCCTACAAAAAATGAGCCGCTTCTGAGCCTGATCTGTTACTGGACTGGGGAGTCTCAGACAATTCAAGATTGATAAGGGAGAAGTGAGAGTATACCATCATCTCTGCTCCTCATGGTAAATAAATCTCCTTGATTTTATGTCACAAATGCTGATTCTGTATTTCCAACTCAGGACTGCACTCTGGAAGTAGGAGTTGAATTTAAAGTGAGTGCAAGTTATTTTTTAATGAATGTCTGTTTTCTCCCTCCTTGAGTGAATGCAAGTGCAGACATGTCTTGCACAGAGCTAACTGATGACAGGGAAGTCAAAAGGATGCTTAGCTGGTCAAACAACTGCCTCACATGATTTAACTAATTTTCTAGGTGAAGCAAATCTTTCAAACCAATCTTCTCTAGCAGCTTCACAGTTGTGTTCTTAGGAGGCTCCCAGGCGTGCAGCCCAAGAAGCACCCTGCTTTGGAGGGAAAGTGCCCTTCCCAGATGGGTGAGGGACTGCAGCCCAGAGCTGCAGCTGGAGTTATTTTCAAAAATTTGATCCTAGTGCAGAAGTCCACCAAAACATTTTATAAACCAGCTGTGGCTTAATTACTATTCTTCAAACATTTCAATTGTATTGTTGAACCAATGTATTAACAAAAACATTAAAAAAACACAGTCTCACCCTTCCCCAGGGGAGTTCCTGGTCATCTTCTAAATCTGCTTTTGCCATACCTAATCAAAAGTGTACCTAATGCACATGTGTCAGAATTACCTGCATGTCAGCTATTGGATCTCTATATTTTTCCTCCTCTAGCTTGCTGTTGCATCACCTGGTATGTTATGGGCATTTTAGAAATACAGAACATCATCCTCTGGTAAAAACTGGTTGAAGACATAGAGTATAGATCCATGTCAATGTGTACTAAAAGGGGTTGGTAAAAATATTTTCATAAAATGTTTTCAACTCCTGAGGAATACTAGTATCTACAGCTGGGAAATGCACCCTACCTTGGAAATCAAGAAATGGACCAGTTTGTGGAAATCTGAACCCATGTTTATAAATGAGAGCTTGAGACTGGGATTTTATACCCATGATAATAGCGAGGGGACAAATTGCATTGGTTACCATGACAGATTGTGCCAAGGGAAATGGCCTTTTGTTGTGTTTCATACTACTACATGCCTGTGAAGCATCAAGTTCTCCAGGTGCTGTCTTGTTGATGATGCTAGAGTTTGAACCAGTGCTCTTGGCAGCTGAGAGGTGTGTGAGAACTGAGGGCAGTGCTCCTCTGTACCTGCTGGGAGACACTCATCCGTTTTGCATAACAGGACAGAGGAGACCACTTAAGAGATACTCACAGCTGGATTGCATGCTCTGGCCTGAAATGGGGTCTGGACAGAGCAGGTCCCACAAGGCCATGTCAGTGAACTTGAGAGCTGCATCTCCCTTGCAAGGAGCTTTGACATTACCACACATACCACAACATCCCTTCTTTGGGAGGTTTGCTGCATTTCCTATTTGCATTCTACATTTTTTGCTAATGTAGAACTGCATTGAGGCAGATGGTTACTGCGCACCTGGAAGCACAAGTGAGGAACTGGAGAGATGAGCTTATCCTATACCAGAGGAAAAAACTCCAAACATCTCTGGCATCAGGGCCTTCAGAAAAACTTGGCATTGAAGAACTTTTCCCTTTTCTGCAAAACACTGAAATATTAGGAGGAAAGAGGAAGGGCAGGCAATCTCATTATAATCCTTCATTGCCTCAGAAATAGGGGTTCAGGAGACATCTGTAGGTGGTTCCTCTGAGAGCTGGGTAAGGTGGTGTGTGCACTGACCATAAAGGCCTAAATAGCTGATTAAAATGTGGTTACAGACACTGAGGATGACCAGATTTTCAGAGGTGCTGAGAACTCATAAATGCCTTTGAAGCCAATGGGATTTGTGAGACTGTGGTACTTTTGGAAGTTTAGCACTATAAAACTCAGCCATGCCTTAATACAAATCCAAAAATATGTAAAAATACCCACCTCACAAACTCAAGTACTGAGCAATTTTAAATGCAGCATACTATGAAAAGAAAAAAAGAACACAGTGCACAATAACTTAACTCAAAAAATTTAGTGAAAATATTGGTATTTCTGTCCTAAACACTGCACCTTTAATAAGGACACACAACTATCAGCAATTTACATTCAAATCGATGCATTGACTAGACAGCGAGTCTCCAAATTACTCAGCAACTCAATGTTAGTGTATTTCTCCATGTAACCTTTCATATTATTAGCAGCAAACAGAGTCCTAGTTACTCATGTGAATGCAACAACTAAACAGTCAATAGCTAAATGTCCCTATAAGTCTGCCCGTGCTCTGTTGCAATATGTCTGATTGATAATCCTGCAAAGCTTCCTCAGTTCAAAAGGGAAATACTTGATCAAGTCCTTCTGCATTTAATGGCTGTATCTCAACTTTTTCCAGTGCCTGCATCCTGTCTGTAGCCCCGTATCCTCTAAACTGGGGTGCTGGGAGCACCGCCGTCCACTGTTCTAGTGGCTGCCCTCGTTCCAACTCAACACCATATCACTGCAAGTTCCCAAAATGAACGTGGGTCCTTGTCCTTGGAGGCGCTTCCCTCTCCACAGCTGGGAAAGCAGGGACATGAGCAAGCAGGGAGTGTGTTGCTTGTTTGCTGCATGGATGTTCAGAGGGGCCTGAGGATATCTACCTGTGAGACACCCCTGTTATTCATTTCCTATGCATTACTGACAAGTCCTATTGAATGTGTCAGTCGGTGCCCTTCTGACTGATTTTTGGTACAGGGTGGGCATATTTCCAGTGTGAGTTGAGTAGACACAAGTAGCAGTAAAGCAGATGCTTTGTTTTTCCTTCCCTGTGTGCAGGAACCATTCCAAGCCACCACTGTTCTACTGCACAGCATGGGACTAAAGGCAGGTCATAGAATCATAGAATGACATATTAGTTTGGGTTGGAAAGGAGATTAAAGATCATCTAATTCCAACCATAGGCAGGGACACTTTCCACTAGACCAGGTTGCTCAAAGCCCTATCTAACCTGACCTTGGACACTGCCAAGGAAGTGGCATCCACAACCTCCCTGGGTAACCTGTTCCAGTGTCTCACCACCCTCACAGGAAAGAACTTCTTCCTAAAATGAAGTCTAAATCTACCTTCCTTTAGTTTGAAACTGTTCCCCCTTGTTCTATCACTACATGCCCTGGTAAAAAGTCCCTCTCCAGCTTTCCTGTAGGCTCCTTCAGGTACTGGAAGGTGGCTAGAATGTCTCCCCGGAGCCTTCTCTTCTCCAGGCTGAACAACCCCAACTATCTCAGTCTGTCTTCATAGCAGAGGTGCTCCAGCCCCCTGATCATATTTGTGGCCTCCTCTGGACTATGTCTAACAGCTCCGTGTCCTTCTTATGTTGGGGACTCCAGAACTGGACACAGTACTGCAGGTGGGGTCTCACGAGGGTGGAGTAGAGGGGGAGAATCACCTTCCTCAACCTGCTGGTCACGTTTCTTTTGATGCAGCCCAGGATACTGTTGGCTGTTTGAGCTACAAGCGCACACTGCCGGCTCATGTTGAGCTTTTCATCAGCCAGCACCCTCATGTCCTTCTCCTCAGGGCTTCTCTCAATACATTCTTCACCCAGCCTGTATTTGTGCATGGGATTGCCCCAGCTGAATAACTCATCTGGACACAATTCTAGCAGGACCCACTTTATATAGGACATTGAAAGGAAAGAATCTGAAAGCTTAGACTCCTCACTCCAGGCATTGAAAGAAAGGGAATACATTAGTCGTTCCTAGAATTACCTTTCTAATGTGTGAAAACTGAGTTTTCTTTCAAAATTTAACTTTCCCTCTGCTATGGACACTAGGAGTGGCTGAAATGCAGCCCTAACCATTTCATTTCAAAGAGGTCACATCGGTTGGCAATGACTTTTCATGACTGATGATCTGATCTACGTTTTTCATTAATGTAACTCCTGGCCCCAGCCCCATATGCTGGAGAGGAAACAAGAGACCCTAAATCATTCTGCAGAGAGTACAGGGGATTACACAGTGGTAACATGGGAAATCTGAAACAAACAATCTTTATGCAGCTAAAATCCTGCTGTAATTCAGCTACAGATTTCATTATTCTGACTAATGGGATTAAGACACACACTGAGGGGCTCCCATTGTCTAGTATTGCTGCCTTATTCATTTAAGTGCTGGCCAGTTTCAGAGCTAGGGAGGTCCCCGAAAGGGTGCAAGTACCAAATGACAAATATTTTTCATTTTTGATGAATGAATCAAGATGTCTGACTTGGACACTTGTTGTTAAGGGGGGAAGTCATCTACTATGGAAGTCAGCACTCTGGGAAGCTTGTAGATGGTCTCGATGCTTGGCAGCTTTCTCCTTTTTAGTTCCAGTTTGTGGATTTTTTTCACTCTTCTTAGTTAAAGTTTGTGTTTGACTTCACTCAACCCCAAAAACAATTCTGCTTTTTTTACTAGCTAAGAAAATACTGGAGCTCTGCTTCAGAAATTGCTGAAGTTAGTGTGCAGCAAGAGACAGCAACTCTGAGTGATTAGGAACTCTCAGTGTTGTGAATGCCACATACTAAAAGTCCTGGAGGAAGAATATGGGTAATGCGGCTGCCAGCTGATTCATGGGGAGCAGCTGCAGAGAAAATGCCTCTTCCTGACCTCCCAGATGGAGGAAAACTGACATGAAAGAGTCCCTACAAAGGAGGGTTGGGCTTCAGCATAAACAGTTGGGCTTCAGCCTCCAAGCAGATTTGTGCAGAGATACTGTAAGTCCCCAGATGGAAAAAAATCCTCCCAAACTTCCTGAATATCCCATTCAAAGGAAAGGCTGTTTCTCCTCCCTGTGAGAAGTGTTCAGGGTAAGGGGGGGCACCAGAAAGTGGTGCTGTCTGCTCTCTTAGATTGGGGGGGCTGCACCCTCTGGTTTAAAATTGCTGTGAGGCTAGGCTTTCTGAATGAGAAAGTTTCCTCCTTTTCCAAAGGTGGGGAGAGAGGAAGGGAAAAGGAGCTGTGAAGATGGGGAATCACATGTGAATGAATGTCCTTGAAAGAGCAGAGCAGATGCTTGAGAAGAGGGCTTGCTTTTTGTTTGTTTTTGGTCCAAGTGCTAGAATGAGGACACTCTTGATTAGTTTTGCTGCTTTCTATAATCAGTAAACAGTACTTTCTGAAAAACAGAGGAACTATAGGGAAATACTTTTCTTGCTATGAAAACATCACGGTGATTTATATCAGATTAAGGAGCACCACCTCTGCAAGTTCTTCTTTGATTTGTAAGCAGCAATAAGATAATTTTCTTGGGCTTTTTTCCCCGTAGCAAGGATGATCCTAGTACATGACATGGTGCTTCAGACACTGCCCTCTTCCCTGGAGTTTCTGGATAGCCGGCTGGATGTATTCAATGGCAAGAAACGGTTAGCTGGGACTGAGATGAGGCAGTGGGCTTCACTTTTGAAATGTGTGTGGATTTTGTGTATTTGACTCAATTTTTGTTGTGAACAATCAAAATTAGGGAGTCATGAAGAGGGTTTATTTTCTCTTTCCCAGGAGAGCCACGTGAATAAGAGAGAGAACTATGTAAGTTTGTGTGAGAGAGAAGACATCCCTCTACTAGTCTCATCTATTCCTGCTCAAAATTTGTAGAGAACTATTATGTGCCTCCACTGTGACTGCTTTCAGGATGCATAGGCAGGAGGTAAGGAAACAGAACAATTCAGATAATTGACTTTACTAAGCAGGCACTCAGGCACAGGGGTGGAGAGCTTACACAGCTTGTGTGGGGCTGCGGGGGAATGGAATTGATAGAGCATGAAGCAGAACTGACCAGGAGCACAGTCTCCATCACAGACAGGTACACTCGAACTCACAGATATGCACTGTAACTCCTTGGGCTATGGTAAGTGGACTGGTGAAAGAGATTGATTCGTTGTTAATTTGCCTTTTCTTTTGTCTAATAGCCTGTGTAACATGTAGTTTAAAGATATACACAAGCTAATTAGGAGAGATTTTCTGAATGGGAGTCACAGCTGAATGATATGCAATCAGTGAAAAAATGTAAGGGGCTTGCTTACACACTTCAGATGTCCAACTTCAGCTACACTGTCATGAATGGCTGAACTTGTGATATTCCTCTCTTCCTTCACAGTAAGTATTTCTCCAAGAACTTGTAATGCTGCCTGTAATACCAGTCAGGCTGCTCTTGAAGTATGGTTTGTGTGCACAAAAGCTTGACCATTTTTTCCAACGGTAGCTGTTGTTTGAATAAAACATGTTGTTACACGTCCCTTGCAAAATTTGTGTCTTGTCCTTAATAGTTTCTCCCAGTGATACTGCTAGTGTGATTTCAGGTCTCCGTAGGTTTTCTCACCATTAGATGAGGAATGATTTGTTCTCCACTGTCTCAAATCTATCATCGTTTTTGGTGCATGTTCTCGTCCTCCCTTACAATATTTAAATAATTTGAAGATTGTTTTAAGAATATCTCTAGCTGTTTACCTCTGTGGCATTCATTATCAGCAATTTATCATGTTACTGTACTTTTTTTCTGCTTCTAGATATGTACTAAAAACAAATAACTAATATTAAGTGTACAATAAATACATATTACAGAGATAAATATAAAATAGAATTAGTCATACAGCATATATTCATTATTACATGCTATATAATGTTAGTGTATACAATAATACATAGGATATACACTATGCAGTTGACCCTGTTCTGTGCAGTATACAGAACTTTCAATCTAAAATAATTGGAAAAGTAGCTTCAATGAACTATGTTAAAATCCTACTTTCAACTTAATATTTCCTTTTTCATGGTTTCACTTTTTAAGTTGAGATACTCGAAAGCCATGAAGAAGTCTTCATCATGAAAGATGACCTTTTTCAAGATATCGGATCCTGCGTGGTGTGTATTTTATCCATGGTTAAATGGCTTGCATATCTATTAGCACCTTTAGATTCAGAACCTGCCCACTTAGTGTTAGCAGGGGAATATTTTTCCTTGCCTGATGTCACTGTGTGCTATAGCACATTCCAGAAAAACCTAGAAAAACTGTGAAGAAAATGTATCATAGATTTAAGACACATGAACCTTAAACGGTTTGGAAAACCTTTAGATAAAGTTTGAGTAAGACACAGGCTTACTCATTACAAATATTGACTAGGTAAAGGACAAGGCTCAGCAAATAGGACTTGATTAGGTCAATTGGACTCTTCCTATTATGTGTAGATTAAGTGCTGCCTTCCCACTTTAAAGGGTTTTATTTTGCACTTGCTGACTTCTTTAAGAAGGTTCCTGTGGTCCTCAAGGATACTGAGAGAGGAGTTCAGTTTGCAGCAGGGAGACGGGAATTTTCAGACTGTCACTGAAAAGCAAACTCTGGTGGAACAGAGATTAGGACCAAAGGATACAATAAGCCTCCACAAACAGATCAGAAGCTGGCCTGGAAATTTGAAGGGCTATATCAAACATCATTACTTGAATTATCAAGTTTATCAGGAAGTAATTACAGGTGTAAGGATGGAACATCCACTAAGGCTGGTACAAAACTAAGCTCTGAAACAGAAAAATTGGAGACCTGTATGAGTCCTTAAAGCTATATAAGAAACAGAAGGTGGATCTTAATATCCATATTTAAGGATTAATCACCTGCTGTTAGTGCAAAACATTCACAAATGAAGGAGATAGGAGACAATCAGCTGATTATAACATTGCAGTGACAGCAGTGAAGTTTCATGCTCTTCAGCACCTCTATTGATGGCATGGCCATGCCAGCAGGACAGTCCTGTGCATGTTCTGTAGGTGGTTGTGTCATTTCCAGGATATGCATCATAACTGCTTTTTCACAGGTATGTTTGCACGGAGACAGTTTCCAAGACAGCAGCTCATTTTTTACCTAACAACAGAAGTCTTAGTAAATAACAGAATATAGCTGATTGTTGAAATAAAATAAAATAAAATAATAAACAAAACTCTGTGGACTAGTGATTCCACAAAACATAAACGTGGGCAGGAAAGTATGTGTTGATACCACTGTCATCACAAGGAAAGAAGCCATGGTTAGCACAGAAAGAGGTGAACAGCATTCTTAAACAGGCCTGGGGCTACTCAGTGGAGCTACCCTGATTTATACGATCTGAGAACCTGGTCCATGATATATAACTGTAGTGGTTGCTGCTAACTTTGTGAGTGAAACTGAAATTCAGTTCAAGGTGACCAGGAGAAACTTGTCCATGTCAGTAAAATAAATTGTCATAGAAATCAATGTAATTTTAGAAATAACCTTACCATTGTGCAGATCTAACAATATTCTCCATCTCTTTCCATTACCTTTGTAATGTGAGGAATTCAGCTCTGGGAATTCTGTTTTGGTTTATCTTGACTTCTTCAGCCTGACCACTTAGTTATTTTATACCCTGCACCAGAAGTACATAGTGTTCACAGACACGTTTGTTCTTGCCAGGGTTATTTTATGGTGTGTGTAGAGGAATAGAAACATAGAGGTTGTGGTGGTACAATCATGCACAGTGAATCATCTCTTTACTTTTCCTCACAGGAAATTCAAGAAGTAGAGGAGAATCAGAGGTTCCACACCAAGGGTCTGCCCAAGCTCTGTCACAGAACCTAGGGAGTGGGAAAAGGGCTACATTACTTTCTACCTTCTTACCCTCTGAGTTCCAAAAGGCTGGCTCCCAACATAAGCAAAAGCACCTCCTGGGTAGTTCACCTACATCAGCCATCTATGTTGATTGAGAGCAGTGATAGAAAAGCAGCCTGGCACTGATAGCATTTAGTTAGCTTACATGTCAGAAATAGCCACGGACACCAAAGGAGATATCAGGATATTCCAGTTCTGTGGTTGCCCTGTTAGCACAACTGTGTAATAGAATATACCTAAATGCTGCTAACTTTGTTTTTATTTCAAGATGCAGATGGCCTAAGCAAAGACTGGAGAATCAGATCTTCATTACTAAGAAAAAACTGCTATCCTTTTCTTATTCTGACAACCAAGAGAATATGCTTTTGTTGGTATTTGCTTTTAGGAGTGTCACTGGACTAAAGGGGAAGATGTACAACAAAGAAAGATGCTATCAGGAATAGTAATATAAGAATGTATACATGTCATGTTATGTGATAAAAAAAGCTCATGTCCACACACACACACAAAAGAGCACAGAGGAACAGTGGGATGCAGGGGATCCCAAATTATACCCTGAACCCAGTAGTCCCATACTCATCACAGGGGAGCCATCAGCCCATTAAAAACTTATCTCAATACACACAAACAGCACACACACTTGTGCGCATGGATGAAGGATCACAGAGAGGCAATGGTGGGCAGGGCAACCCTGGTATACCAGAGATAGGGAGCTCCAACCACCACCACCATCACCCCACCCCAGCTGTGCCATGAACTGGGGGACATCCACCCACAGTGACTGTGGAGACACACTCTGGAGTGCCTTACAGACAAGGGATTGCTGCCTGCATGGAAATGGGATGCATCATGGGATGCAAGGGGAGAATGTTTTGAGCTTACATAAGACAGTATGAGATGTTTGGAGAGGAACCAAATGTGGGGAAAAGGAGGGATCAAGGTGGTTTGGGGAGGAACAAGTGTGGGACAATAGAGGGTTAAAGGCACAAAAAGGGTCAGTTGTGTGTGAACAGTGACTTGTCAGTACATCTGTCCTTGCCCTGCACCTAATCAGGAGAGTCTGTTCTGTCTCCTTATTAAACTCCTTTTTAACTCTTGATGAGGGTTTCTCTGTCCCCTGTACACAGGACAGGGATGGGGATGGGACAGGGACATGGGGACATGAAGCTGTGGTAGCTTTACCTTCATTGTTTCATTCAAACAGGGATTTGGATTAATAGATTATTTATAAATTGTAGTTGTCAAGAGGAGATATGAATCAGGAAATTTATCTACATACTGTGATCCTAACAAGTGAAGAGAGATATCTGCATTTGCCTTTCTTCAGTCCCAAGAAAGTCATAGACAGGGTACCCCTGGGGCTAGGAAAGACCTGAGCACTCAGGCTCCTCTCTCTGCCCTGTTTCCATTCCCTGACAGGGGGACTGGCCTTTCTATAGCGACCCAAACCTGTGACTAGACCAGAGTGCTTTGAACTACTGCTGAGAACCTCTGCTTTGTCTTTGCTATTGGTTTGGCATTTTTGAAGGCCTGGGACCACTACCAGCAGGTACACAAGCATAGGGAGCTAGGTGGAATACAAGCTTGCTCAATCTGGGCCAGAGACAATGCTAATGACTCAAACATTATTTTTCTTGCTAAGGCAGCCATCATAAAGACAAGCTATCCTCCTGAATATTGAAGAATCATGCATTTTTTTATGATGCATTTTTTGAACATATATTTCCTGACTCTGCATGTTTACCCATTTGTAAAATAATGTTTATCAGGAATGCCAGTGGTCGTTGATTCGACTTTTATATATAGCTCTCCATGTACTGGAAGAATAAAGGCACTATCAAGGTGAGCAAGCATGTGAATCTGCATCTAAAGCAAGGAATGGAGGATGCACACCTGTGGGATTTCCTCTGATTTACTAGAGGTCAAGTCATGAAGAATTTGATGTCAGAGAAAATCATGTCAACTCCATAGAGAGCAGGAGCATTCTCTCTCATTCTACATAGTCATGTCCGGAAGGTTTAGCCACTCAGAAAGGTGCCTATGTTGAAGCACACAGGGTGTGGTGAGAAAACAGGAGTGTAATTATCACCTGCAACATACTACTTTCTGCTTATTTCTACAGAGTAATGTGTCCTAGGAAACAACAGAGACATGAGGACTTAAAATTTTTAAAATAAAGATCAGTGAAGTAGTATCAGGAAATCACTAAGGTTACAAAAGTCCATGAATGGTCCCAGCAAAGTGAGTCCCTTTATGAAGGAAAGAATCACTTTCACCTACATACATTGATCGAGCAACCATAGTGTCCCAGACCCTCACAGAAGACCCCACCCCATACCTATGACCTTGATGCAAATTCAGTTCCTGAATTTGTAATATTCCCTTGCACCCGTGGATGTAATTCTCTGAAGTAGAGCAGAAGACCCTACGTGCCATTTCCCTGTGCATTGATGGCCACGGAGGGCTTGCATATCTGTGAGAAGAGCAGCTGTGTGGCATGATGGATTCTCTGTAACTGTAGCTGTTGGATTACACTAAACACCACAAGAATCCCCTTGTAGCTTTCCTAATGTTGCTTCTCACACTCAGCTTGTTGAAATGAGCTTGATATCTTAGTGTGTAGCAAATTATAGAAGTGCCTGAGAAAGCCAATATATATAAAGGTGCAAATCCAGCAATGTAGCAATGTTGCCCATGTCTTTGCCGGAAAATGAATGTCATCACAATTTCCACGCTGACAGGTCTTGAAGAACCAGTTAAAAGGAAGAATAAATAAAGACATTTTAACTTGTCAAATTGCAACATAATCTTCACCAGAAAAAGAAGATAACTGTAATGCTGTTAAAATCTGCCTCTCTTTGTGAACACATGTAGGTGTATGTAAGTCAGGCTGAGACCTGAGATCACTATGGATTCTCTGATGCCTAATAAATGTTGAGTTCATCCTGTCTTTTCTCTTGGCCCGCTTGTTTGCACAAAGCTTGTGGGAACTTTGGGTCAGTGACATCGATCCAGCTCTGTCAAATGTGGTGGTGACTACAAAACAAGAGATTCAAAAGTAATAGGAGACAGAGGGAGCAGGTACACAGACAGCAAGCTTAAAAATGAGGCTGAACATTATTTAATGCTACAACAGTATATGACTCCCTAACATCACAGATCTACGTTGTACAAAGTAGGGAGATCCTAGAGAAAGGCAAGAATGAGATCCAAAAGCAGTTACAAAACCTCTTTGAAGTACTAATGAGCTAAGGCAAAAATTGTCAGACATCTTCTCCTTTCCTCCTTTTCCCCATCTTGTTTTGGTTTTGCTTCTTTATCTGAGCAGCGGTTTTGAGAAGAAACAAATCCTGTTATTTCAACAAATCCTGTTATTTGGAAAAACAATGGCTATTGCAGGAACATAGTATGTACAGACAGTAGGCTCTAAAACTCAAATTGATAAATTATCAAATAGTAAAAGTAGAGTTTTGTTGAAAAGACAAGATCCAGGCATACAGGTGATATGTAGGTGTCATACTAGAATATGATTGTTGGCTCTCCCTGCTCACAAGCCATTTGTACAGAAAATGGAACGATTTATTCCTGGATGACTTTTGACAGTTCTTCTGACAATAGACTACTCTGCTGACTTGTACCAACCTACTTTGGTGAATAAATACACTGAATACATCAGGGAAATAGAATTTACTGGGTTACTTGCACATAGTATTGGTAGAAAAACCATACAGAAATCTTACCCTCCAACCACGCTTAGTGTCAGGTCCCTGAGGGCATTAACAGGTCCTAATTGTCAGACGTGTTTCACCCGTGGCATCCACCACCTCACCTGACCATAAGCCCAGGAGCCTATTGTAAACCTCAGTCCTGGGCCTTCATTAATTGCTTGAGTAGTGCTGTAGGAGTGCCGGTTTGCAGCTTGGTTATAGCCATGCCTCTGCCTAGTCATTGAACCCTGCTGATGCAAACTAGGACCTGATTTCCTGGCTTAACCTCAGATCTGCCTGTCAATCACAAGACCTGACCTGTGGATTGACTTCCTACATTGACCTTGAATCTTTCTCATTGCTGTGAGCTTGCTTGATGATATGGACTCTTGGTTGGCCCTGACCAACATCTCTGGTCTGCTTTGTATCTTTGCTGGGGGTGGTGGGTTTGTAAGGCCCTGTGGGGATCCCTTGTGGCTCCTTGCTTCCTGTCCTGTAAGCTGTTTTGTTGTGTAAACCTATTGTAGACAGTAGGTTGGCAGGAGACTAGCCTACTACTTGCTTCAATGGTGAACCAGTTGGACAGTAGGAAGGGTGGTCTCTTTCCCAGGAACACACCTAGACTTTGCTCTCCTTATGCAGGCTGCCAGCAGCTGCAGATACAGGTTTGGTGCAGCCCAGGTGATTCTTTCTTAAGAAGCAACGAAAGAGGATGCAGACTCTGCTGATTTTCTGTTATCTTTCTGGGCTCACTAGGTTTGCTCTGTGGAACACTTCCCTTCCTCTTTTCCTTCCTTTGGCTTCCACAGTGCAGGGTAGCACAGTATGGGAAACACTTTAACCTTGACCATGTCAATTGACAGCTTTGATTGCTGCAGTTACAAACTTTGAATGAAACTTTTGCATTTTGGTTAGAGATTTAATATCTAGCTTGGACTGAATCATGGATGTTAGATTGACAGAAAGTAATTAAACTATTTTCTATTTGGCTTCTTGCATTCCATTTATGTTGATTCAAAATGAGCATCCTACTTGACAACAGCTTTTTCTAGTGTAATGTGATCAGTAGTAAATATTGGTTTGGCCTTTGGCCTGAGGTTGAGAACTATATAGTATAAGTCAAAAGTGTGACCTCTGGGGCTGATCAGCACCTGATGTCCCTCCTAGAGGAAGGTAGAACACTCACCGGACACTGTCTGCCTCTGTCTTTTATCTGATGGTGTTCTGCAGTTGTTGCTAATCTTCAACTGCAGATTCAGGACTCTCTGAAAGGTCCAGGGCTCTCACATGCCCTGGAACGACAGAGAGTCAGGCCTTTTTCTCAGAGTTTAGCAGCCACATAGCATATCTTGATAGGCTTCTTTTGCTAGACAGAAATTAAAGTTGGGGGTGTTATAGGAGGAATGTTATGGGTAGGACTTGCTTTAACACCCAGCGGTAACAGAGCTGTTTCAAAGCTGCTGCTCAGGCTGCCTGCAGACTCTGGAAAGCATCACTGCATCTACTACATTTGTTTCCATTGTCATGCTCTACTTAAATATACACAAAAGAACAGCCAAGCTGGGAATGACTCTCACAATCCCTGAAGCAGGGAACTGTAATGGCTGGGCTGACAATGCCTATCATTATATAGACTGTCTAGGAGCCGGTCCCTTTCCTGTTTTATTTCACCCCAGGTTTTCAGTTTCCCACTGAGTTTAATGGGCTCAGTTTTTAGAATTTGTAAGAACTGGCCTTAAAATTACTTATGTTATTACTATAGCTCACTGACTTGGAAGTTGTTGTGGTTGCTATGGTTTTACTCAAAGGGCAGGGTGATCTCATTGCTATCTCTTTTAAAGTGATCAGCAGTGCTTGACTGGTACTACACTTACAGCATGAATATTTAGGAATGGCTGGAAAGAGACACAAAGTATAAATATGCAGAGCGAACTGATGACCTTTTACTGACAGAGCAGCCCCACCATGTCTTTCAATGTAACTGAGCAGTCTGCGGATAATTCAAATCTTTACAAGCTAGAGTGTCTCCTGCCTTGAACAAGGTGATTGCAAGGGGCCATGATGCACAGCAAAGACAAAAACAGCTGCAAACCACAATGGCACATCAAATATCTTAATGATCTTAGGAGTCTCTACATCAGATGTAATGAAGCAGGAGAAGCAGTACCATCTGCAGCTTACAGAAGGATGGAGAAAAAGAATATTAATGTCACTCTTTTGCACTGGCAAGACACAGATAGATAATCATAACAGACTAGGACAACATAGCCAAAGCAAGGGAAGGTACTGCCTCTGATTACATTGCTGACAACCGTATGGAGTCCCTTCAAATCTGTATGAGGGACTGACACATGTTGAAGGCTCACTGCAATTGTAAATCATTGGTAGGTGAGCTGATGGGTGGGTTACACAATAAAATTGTGAGAAATATGTGGTTTCTCATGGCTTTTTGGGGTCAGAAAGGAATGTGCATTGTATGGGATTAAACTTTTAAGAACCTTGGACTCTAAATGAAGAAGTTCTCTGGCAGTGGGCACTGTTAACTGGAGAATGAATTGGGCAGTAAATCATTGACGGATTCTGAATACCAGAGAGTTTTGTCCTGTTATTCAGGATATACCAGGTACAACCTGGTATTGCTTCTGGATCCAGCTCTGAGCACTGCCTGCAGAGGTGTGGGGGACTTACTCTGCACTGTGTGCTGTGACAAGTGCTTTCCATTCCTTACCTTTCATGTGGTTCTTTCACTATTATGTGGTCTATAAATTGACAGAAGAGCTGTACTGCACACCCAGCATCCAACTTACTGTTCTGGAGGGCTAAATAGAGACCACTATTTCAAAACAGGCAGGAGTTTTTCAAGGCAGAAGACCATATGGTCCACCAAAGCCAGTTTCTGTAAGGCTTTAAAAATAATCAGCCACTCTTCTATTGTTCAAATCTAATTAGCGTCAGCACCTTTCCAACGTCTTCTCTTGGAAAAGTGTGTCCAGTCATCTTGCATGAACTCTTTTTACACATCTAGTGCTGACTTTGAATATTTGTTTTGCACTACAACCACTTTTTCAAACAGTTTGTCTACACAATGTAATGTGTTTGCTACTAGAGCAGGGAGTGTCAGGCTATGACCCCTAATTAATTAATTAGATACTATCTTAAACATCTCACTGCATCAATCTGTTGCCCTTTTTCTCCTAGGGCTTCTTTACCATTTAAAGTTTCTTTATTCACTAAGCCAGAGGCCACCTTAGGCAAAGCTTTTTCCTTGAGTCATGCTTTCTGAACCCAACATTAGCTAAGGTTTCCACCCTACTGATACTTCCCTAATGAGTAAAGGTGGGGAGCTAAACACCACTTAGCTCATATGCTTTGTGATCTTGTCAAACCTTGTGATGAGATAACTAACACTGTGTTATTTTGCACATCTATATTATATACTATATGTAAAAAATAAAGTTAAAATAGCTTGAAAAGTCTAATTTGAATCTCCCAGAATCAGAAAATTCAGCATGAAAGCTCAATGTTATGCTTTCAAGAGTATACTAAACTCTATTCATGCATTCCTAGGTTTCAAAATATGTGTAGTAACATTCAATAGATCTTATCATGTTAGCAATGAAGACAGGTGAAATTTTGCCTGATCTGAAGGTGCTAAAGGCAGGCTTGGTGGATATAAAAATCATATAATTTTGACAAGACTGCTTGCTAATAAATTCCTAGGAATTGGAGAAAGAGAACTTAATAGTAAAGGGTTGGTTGGGGGTTTATTTTGTTGTTTTGTTTTAACTTATTTAAATTCACTGTATTATACAAATGAGATTTGAGTGCCTGCCTTCGTGGCGTTAATTGAAAAGGTTAGTAACTTCACAGAGACTGAACTTCAGAAAGCTCACTGCTTTGAAAGATTCTATCAGTGTAAAAATACATTCTTTATACTTAAAATGGGGAACATAATAAAATCCATAAGGATATTGCCTTGCCTAAGGCAATCGTGAGTGGTAATTTTCTGTTGATTCTGTTGGTGCCAGTATTTCACTTGGGGACTCTATGATAGGGAGTGGGAAGGAAATTATTTGTTTTATCCCAGAGGAGGCTTTGAGATTTATTTTTTTCTTCCTTGTGAAGAATAGGGAAAGAAAACTGTCATCATGAAAGTTTTCAGGGAATGGTAATCTGAAAATTATGGGTCATTTAATTTTCAAGTACCTTTGCCATGGTTTAATGCCAGCTGGCAAGTAGAGCCCCAGCCAGCTTCTTGCTCACTCTTCCATGGCATGCTGGGGGAGAGAATCAGAAGGGTAAAAGTGAGAAATCTTGTGGGTAGAGATAAAGACAGAGTAACAGATAAATCAAAAGCCACGCACACAAGCAAACTCAAACAAGGAATTCATTCACCACTTCCCATTGGCAGGCAGGTGTTCAGCCATCTCCAGAAAAGCTGGGCTGCATCACACATAAGAGTTACTTGAGAAGACAAATGCATTAACTCCTGGGCTGTATCAGAAGAGGCATGACCAGTAGGTTGAGGGAGTTAAATCTGCCCCTCTACTCTGCTCTGGTAAGACCCTCCCTGCAGTATTGTGTCCAGCTCTGGAGCATGAGAAGGACATGAAACTGTTGGAATGAGTCCAGAGAAGGGCCACAAAGGTGATCAGAGGGCTGGAACACCTCTCCTGTGAAGAAAGGCTGAGAGAGTTAGGGCTGTTCAGCCTGGAGAAGAGAAGGCTCTGAGAAGACCTCATTGCCACCCTTCATTACCTAAAAGGGGGCCTATAAGAAAGATGGGGACAGGTTTTTTAGCAGAGCCTGTTGTGATAGGATGAGGGGTAATGGTTTTAATACTGAAGGAGGGTAGATTTAGCTTAGATATAAGGAAGAAACTTTTCACCATGAGGGTGGTGAGGCGATGGAACAGGTTGCCCAGAGAAGTGGTGAATGCCTTGTCCCTGGGAACTTTCTAGGCCAGGTTGGATGGGGTCCTGAGCAACCTGGTCTAGTGGAGGGTATCTCTGCCCATGTCAAGGGGGTTGGACTAGATGACATTTAAGGTCCTTTCCAACTCAGACTATTCTGTGATTCTGTGATGAAAATTGAAAGTTGTGTGGAGGGTATTTCTGAAGCCCCACAGTAGCCTTTAATATGCTTCTATATACATAAGGTATATTGTGTAAATATATACATGAAGTTTATATGTTAACTTAGCAGTCTTGTCTTAATAAGAAAAAGGACATAAATTTCAGGCTTGCTAGCATAACCTGTTTTTTAGCTGTTCTTCACTGAATTCGTATCACCTAAATAAGCCTTCATGCTGGAAGCAGATCTCAACACCTGATAAAACGTGAAAGAATGAAAACAACCGAAGATCTTCCAGCCTGGTATTACAGCTGCTGTGCCTGCAAGCATTATACAGAAAGGATTTAATTACTTTCTTTTCCTATAATTAAATAATTAGTGTTTAATGTGTATCTGGTCATACCTAGACATTTGATCTGATGACAAAGTGTCAGTCCCTTGCTTCTAACTAACGTTAGCTTCTGTTGTACACAGACTGCAGTTTATGCAACATCAGCAAGGAACATGACCAGGGATCACTGCACCTGTGTTCTGCTCAGGCTCCTGCTATCAGATGGCCATTCCTGTTCTGGGTCTTGGTCCCTACTTTGTAAGCCATAGACTTCTTATGGACCATAATCTTCCAGGCAGCTGCACCTGATCCAGCTGAAACCAAAAGGAGGAGTCTCATTGAATTTCTGTGTTCAAGATCTTACTTGGGAAGAACCAACTGTAGAGTGAAAAGTAATTCTTTCAACCACTGCATGATTTGTTTGTCTAAATTCTAGCATGTAAGGTCACTTCAGATACCCTCATGTATGGTTTACATATGTGAAGAGGACTAGGAGACATGACAGATAGCTTAATTACAAGCTGTACCTTCTGGATAGTCATCTAGGGAATGGTTTGGATATCCAAATAGTAAATAAAGTCTCAGATACTTACATTTATGCAGCTGAATCCTGCCCTCAGAAGTAAAGAGGAACAAGGATAGGAAAACCTTTCAACCCTGATGTGCTAAGCAGCAGCAGCAAATTCTTCAAGAGGATATCAGAGGATGGCTGCATCTGACCTGCTAGTATGAGTAAAGGCTGAGGTGTTGCATTTTTCCTTAACTTTCTCATTTCCAGGAGGGCAATAAAGTCTAATGTTCATTCCAATTGTCAGTCTGACCAATAAGCCTCACTGTCACAGAAATAATAGTAATGAAAAAGAAGTGCTGGTTTAGATATATCAGTCATTTTTAATAGGATTTGTCACACAAATATTCACCAGTGAGAACAAAGACTGGATTATGTGTTCCTACATATGTTTTTATGTCTAGGTACTGAAATGACTGTGCAAAAAAGATCACATTTGGAATAGTTTCTGGTTTGGGTTTCAGCAACATGAACTCAATTTTTTCTCATCAGAGAGACCCAAGGAGATTGCAAAACTCCCAGGGACTCTAATAAAAGCAGTAACAGCCCCCTCAACAAGAATCAAATAAAGTGAAGAAGACAGAGGGAGAAGGGGGATCAGTCAGTGTCTGAGCAGACATCACTCTAGAAATCACCAGACATACTGAAAAATGTTAAAGCTATCATGGGACTGCATGAGAGAAGAATAGAGTTTATATCATTATGTTTTTTTGCATAAATTTTCTATGTATTTGCTTATCTTTGTGTTTATGTAGTGTTCCTGTTTCAATACCTAGGTGAACAAGGATAATTTTTTTAAGTCCACAAGCTTACTAACTTGACAAAAAGCAAACCCAAAAGCAGAAAAGTAGACTTCCAAGCCCTTTTTAATAAGCAATGTGAATTTTTGTTTATATTTTCTCCTTTTTCTGTTTTCACTGAATTAAAGACAGATTCTGAGAATGTTGACAGTTCTTCCAGAAAGAAGCTTTTATGTTTGGTTGTCTTTTAATGTCATTTAATCCTCTGTTGTGTTTTTAACAATGCAAGAGAAACCACTAATTCATCCATTATTTATTTCCTTTTTGCTTTACTATGTTTTGGTTTGTTCTTCTCAGTCACTGTGTTTTAATGCATTTTTGACAGGTGTTTCAATTTTTATTTCTTATATGTCTTTGACACTGTAGTAAATGAGGTTCTTATTAATATTTAAACTTCCTTATTATTTATTTTTTTTTTACATAATACTCAAAAGTCTTAACATATGTAATAATTCCATATATTCTCCATAATGTATAAAGTCTTGCTGAAGTGACTTGGAAGCTTGGGATCATACCTCACAAACATCTCATTTCAAGGAGCTTTACTCATTCTAGTCTTATTGTCAGTTCCATTGCACATGTGTTTGCTCTTTCTGGCATATATTTATCAATATCATTAGAAATGTCTGCTCATGGAACTGAGGTTACATAAAGAATCACTGTTATTAAAGAAACAGCATTTTCAGTTATTTAAATTATTTTCTGCATCTTTCTGTCAGGACCTTTGATACAAACTCTTTCCTCTGTTTGAATCTTTGCAAGCAGAGGATCACGCTTGCAGTGCTTATCCCAGGAATTATAAGAGATATTTCTAGTACTTCCTCATGAATTTTCTGATGCTTTTCCAAAGCTCTAGCCAGATCCTAGAATTATTAACAAGACAAAGACAAAACTAAAACCAAAAAAGTATGCTAAGAGACAGGAAAAAAATGTTTGTATGCATTCAAACCAGTCTTTGGTTTGAACAGATACGATCTCTGCCTTTTGACCTAATCCTGTTCTGAGCCTGACTGTAACATATGAAAGTGTTTAATATCTAAGTTCTATATTCAAAAGTATTTAGAAACTTCAATTTCATCAGAGACTTAGGAGCCAAAGCAATGAACTTATGTGTAAGACAGATCTTTTTTAACATATACTTTGATAATAAGTTCTATCAACAGTTTTAATTTACAAATACAGTTCAGCACTTCAATAGTAAAAGATGAAATTACTGTTGTGTTTATTTCTAAAATGAATATTATGATTTGCAAATTCAGAATTTAGGAAACACTTAATGAAAATTAAACATATTCAAATATGTCTAGCCAGTGTGTCAAATAGTCTTAACTCCACCCTGCAGTTATGCTATAAGAACAGCTTTGCCTGTATGTATTTCCTCCAATTTTTCACTATGAACACTAGCTGTGTGTACATCACACAATTGGAGCACTATATATTTAAAAGAAGGCAATTCAGAAAGCAAATCAGGAAAATGACTACATGCTGCTTTCATTTAATAAACATAAGCCATCTGCTCAGTGCCCATGAACAGCAACAAGGCAAACAAGTTTTTGCGGAGAATCTTATTTCAGCAGTTACAGCAAGCTCAATTCTAGTTTACAGTGTACCTATTTCAAAGTATTACAAGATCACACTTTCTGAAATGTATTTTGACAAGAATGAATATTTGCTGTTATGACTCGTATAAAACAAGTACTTTAAATGAGCTAATGATAGTTGACATTTTAGATTTCTTAAAAATAAAAAAAATAAGAGAATACCTCCTGTGAGGCTACGGGAAGATGGATTCAGTGCTGTGTGTCTGTCCAGCTAACTGGAGAAATCCATTTACCACCACATTCACAGAGTGTGTATAATACATATTAAGAAAATGTTTTATCATTGCAAAGTACTTATGCTTGTCTGTTCCTGGTTTTATTAGAACACCAAGTTCTTTCTGTGACGTGAGCTAACATTACTTGGTAATCAGTTTGACCATTTTAATGTTAAATCAGTGCAGAAATGATACTTCTGAGATTCCAGAAGCATATGGCTTTCCTGTAACCCAAGCCCAGACTCACTGATGTACAGATACACAGTGAGATTCATCTTGCTTAACTAAAACTCTGCAACCACAGGGCTGCTGAGGTGGGAAGTCACCTCTGGAGATCATCGAGTCCAAGCCCTTTCTTAGAGCAGGGTAAACTAGAGCAGGTTGCTCTGGGCTGCATCCAGTCAGATTTTGAATATCTCCAAGGGTGAAGACTCCACAACCTGCCTGGGCAATCTCCAATATTTCAGCACCCTTACAGTAAAAAAGTATTTCCTTGTGTTTAAATGGAATTTCCCCTATTTCAATTTGTGCTTACTGAGTCTTTTCCTGTATTACTGGGCACTAGTGAGAAGAGTATGGATCTGCCTTTGCTTTTGTATTTATACACATAGCTAAGGTCCCCTCTCGAGTCTTTTCTTCTCCAGGCTGAACAGTCCTGGTTCTCTCAGTCCCTTCTCAAGTGAAAGGTGCTTCAAGCCTTTATACATCTCTGTGACCCTGTGCTGGACTGGCACCAGTATGTCATTATCTCTCTTCTACTGAGAAGCTCAGCACCAGACTCAGCACTCTAGAATTTTCTCACCAGGGCTGAGTAGAAAGGAAGGATCATCTCCCTCGACCTACTGATGATGCTTTCTTTGCTGCAAGGGCCCATTCCTGGCTCGTGTGTCACTTGGTGTTCACTAGAACCCATGGGTCCTTTTCTGCAAATCTTCCTTCTAGCTGGCTGGCTCCTGCCAGTGGTGGTACATGGAGCTACTTTGTGCAAGGTGCAGGGTTTGGCATTTCCCTTTGTTGAAATCTACAGAGCTTCTGCCAGTCCATTTCTCCAGTTTGTTGAGGTTCCTCCGAACAGCAGCAAAACCATCAGGTGTGTCAAACAGTTCTCTCAGTTTTATGTTGTTTGCAAACTTGCTGAGGGCACACATTGTTCCATCATCTTGATCATTAATACAGAATAGCCAGTTTTGGCCCTACAATAGGCCCCTGGGATACACCACTAGTGGCTTGCCTCCAGTTAACTTCAGGCTGCTAATTAAAAACTCTGAACCCAGCAGTTTGGCCAGTTTTCAGTCCACATCTTTGTCCACTTCCCTAGTGCATACTAAATCAGTTTGGAAATGGGGATGCTATAGGAGTCAGTGTTGAAATCCTTACTAGACCTTACTACACTATAAACAATATCTAGTGCTTTCCTCTTCTCCACAGAGCTGGTCAAGGCTATGAAGTTGGTCATTCATGATTTTCTCTTCAAAAATCACGCTGAGTACTTCCAATCACATTATTTTCTACAATGTTTGGAAACAGTTACCAGGTTTATTTGTTTCACCACAGTTCCATGGTCTGATTCAAGCCTGCCCAGCTCGTTGTTCCCCAGATCCTTCTTGACAGTAGCAATGACATTTGCTTTCTTCCATTCCTCGAGGAACTTGCTCCAGTTGCCCCAGCCTTTCCAAAATAATTGAGAGTAGTCTTGCAATGACACGGGCCAGCTCTTCCAGCAGGGTTTCTTCTATCTGCCTGACAAAAGCTCATCTACTACTTCTTCCTGAGCAGCCAGTTCAATGAAGGTGACAATGTGAAGGTGTGGATGCTGTCTTTGATGATGACCTGTGGAGTGGAGCTAGGTGGAGTGCCTGTCCAATGTGGGGCATCATCCCACCTTCCTCTGAAACCTTGTAGTGTAAGTGCAGATGCAGCTCATAGCTGCGGCTGTTAAACATCATATTTTATTTTAATAAGGTGGCTCTCCTTACTCTTTCAGTAGAGGAATTATCTGTATTTTTCCCCTGCGTTCTCATGACTTATGATACACTTCACACAGGTAGAACATCTAGAACTGCCTACTGTTAAACCCTTCCACAGTAACAGTGCTACCCTTGTCTTAGAGTTGTGATGTCACTTCGTCCCTTCTGTTTCTTCAGCGGTTTGGATTTTGTATCTGGGTTATGTACGTGGAGACTCTCCCTGGAGGAGGGACAGTACCACACTAGGTGTCATAAAGCTCAGATAAGATTCTTCTATAGGAAATTAAAATCACAAACACAATGCCAGGGCCCTTGAGCAAGTAACTGAAGGAGTGAAAGTAAACAGCTCCCAGCAAAAACGTATTTCCACAGCAGCCAAGCCAGTCACCAATTGCTCTGTTTCAGATTCCTTTAGGCTAAGACCATTAAAATGTCTCTACAGCTGCTGGAAAGTTTATTTTCCATAAAGATCAATATATGTATTTTTTAGCTATTAAAAAAGTATCTTAACTTTAGCAACAATGACATCAGCTAGCAGTCCTTCACCTAGTGGCAAAAAAGAGGCTTTAGCCCTTCATACATTGTAATTTTTGCCAGTCAGCTGACAACCCCTTTGGATATTGTTTGTTTATTTGTCTGAGATACAGATGGACCTCTTAGTTACCAAATGTTATACATTGTCCACATAGCAACCCATATCAATAAGACACTGTTTGGCATTTAAAAATAAATTTAGCATTGCCAATTAGTCAGTCACGCCTCTGGTAACCTTATCCAATGTTACAGTGCTAATTACTCCTGGAAGGGCTTGACATGTTTTATAATTGAACTGCCAGGTTTGCATTTTGCTGCAATTCATTCATATCTAAGTGTGACTTGTTAACCACATTAAATTGATTTCTTTTGAAGGCTGATGGGAAACATGGAGTCCTGATTCCATTCTTGGTAAGCGGTTACAGTGTTCCAGCAGAGAACTGGGAGGGTAAAGGATTTTGCTATCATTTTGTAAGCTAAATGAAAGGTTGAGAGGGGCTCACCTGTGGGTGCACTGTGTACTGAGAGATGGGTATTTGCTGCCTGTTTTCTTTAATTTTCCTGCCAATCTAGCATAATGTGTGTCTTCTTTCTTGTCTAAGGCTCTGTTCTTACATTCTGGGACAGGGATCCTATTCAATTTTATTCACACAGCCCTTAATGGAGTGCCACGACTTTGGGTCTTAAGTAACACAGTAAATAAACTAATGCCCTAGTATCTTCCCCTTCATTTTTCTTCCCTGTTCATTAGCTTAAAGGACTTGGCAGCTACAAGAAAGGGACATAATTTCTAGTGTAGATTACTGAGTAGCATTATGTCTGCTTCAACAAACCCTCTCTGCATCCATGGCATTACAGTACACATCCCTGTGAAGCACAATCTTGTTACAATCACATCAATGTGAAATTGCATGTCATTGGGATAGACTTATATCAAGACGCAAAGGCAAGTATCCACAATTTTGACAGCTCTCTGCCATGCCTGCCTGGATTTACTTTCTAAAATGAGATTAAGCTGCTTGAACTGAAATCTGCATGTCATGCATGGCACTGAGTGGGGTTACAAAGAGGGTGTATATGCAGCTGAGACAAAACAGTTTAGGGAGATACTGTTTTCATGGGGTTTTATGTCCAGAACTCTTAGGTACCTAAAGCAGCAATGTCTGTAAGCTTTGCAGGGGATTAGGAGAGTGGGAAAAAAAACCAAACCAAAACACAAGTCAATTGTTTAACCCTTTAAATACTACCATCAGGTTGGGAGGTACCTGTTCCTTATGCATCGCTCAGTATGGTTCCATACCCAGTAGAAACAATCTGTTGTTTATCCTGGTTGGACACGTTTGAAACCTAGCACATTTGGAGTTTTAATGCTTTGAATTTCAAGGAACCAGGTAGTATTAAGTACTTTCATTTCTCTATGCAGGTCACATGAGTCATGAATAAACAGTAACCCCTGCTACCAGTCTGTAGCTGATTCCCTTCATTTTCAATACATCAAACCAAATTCATGCTGATCTATTGGCTTCAGAGGAGTGGGATTTAGGCTGAATTTGACCTGTTGCACCTTTGTACCATATAGTATTGGACACTCTACTTTCTCCTGTAGGCCTGCTTGAATTTAAACTCATGATGCTGAGCAGTTACTTTAAATGAGGATGGTCAGCACTTAGCTATGAGCAGAGTAGGTCTGTTCTTATTCCAGTCCACTGAAATAAGTGTCCACTTTATGAAGAGAACACTGACTACTCTTATTAGGGCATTAAAGCATTAAATCTGAGATAGTGACTTTTTGCAAAAGATGAGAAATTTCTTGTCCAAAAGGAATTCTCAGATTTGTATTTTTGGTAGAACAAAATTGGTCTATGAGTCTCAATTGATAAGCTCTCATTCTGCTGGAAAAGATCCCTGTTTATCACTGATCAGCGGTCTGCCAAGTGATGTAAGGATAACAGTAGGGCTGATAATACTTTGTAACCTGTTTAAACCCTATTCTTCAAAAGCCATCTAGAAATGGGATTTTTTTTCTGCACAGGTCCCAGACAGATAGCTGTTTGTTAAAACTATAGTGTTCTTTTTCAGCTTTCAGAACATCTGTCCTGTATTTCATTTGCCACTTTTGCAGGGTGCAAATAGCAGCAGGCACACAGTCAGAGCTATTAAAAATGTAAGAGCTATTCCAGTAAATCAGTTAGTTTGCAGTAAATCAGTTAGTTTACCATTAGTGAAGTTCTGTACAAAGTGAGTCTCGCTGTTGGCAGAACAAGATTTTGTAATAAATAATACAAAATAGTCTCTGTTTTTTAAAAGGGATTTTGTAGAGAGACTTCAACAATAAATGATTTAATGGAATATGTGATGATCAATGGAGCTGTCTTGTTGCATCTCAGAACACTGAAAATCCTGGTGTATACAGAATCCTTGGAGGACCTCTGCCTTTTAAAAGATTGTTACTAGCAGCTGACACTTACTCTTTTCTATTTTTGTAAAGGTGAAGATCTGAACTTCTAGAGCTTGTAAAGAGTTCAGGAGAGTGAATTATTTCTCCCTACTGGATGCTGCAGTAGCATCAAGTAAGATACATTATGGTTAGCAGAGGCATCTACCTAGGTGGGCAGAGATCCTTTTGAGATAAGAGTATGCAGAGGAAATGATTCTCCACTGGAAAGGGAGACCACTTCAGAGAATAAGATGGGTATACAGGAGAGAGCATCTCAGAAGTAGATGGGCTTCATCAAACGGATATCCTGCTTTGCGGCAAAAGACAGAGGCAAAAATGTATTAAGACTAGGGAAAAGTAGAATGAAGGAAGATGTGAGGTGTTATCACATGTCCAGCCCACCCCTCCATCACAGCCTATTGCCATCAGCAGACATACAGAATATGCTAAAATATCACAGTTGTGCACTTCTCAGATACTGAAGTTATGTGTGTCCCATGGGTTGGCTCTACCCTAAATCAGTCACAATAAAGAAAAACTTCCAGTCCTGTATCATACTTGAAGTTCTCAGATTCTCCCATGTTCATCTGCTTCCATTACATTGTCTAACACAACTGGATTCAACAGAAATTTCATCAGTGCCAAATGTAAATTTAACATTAAGTACCCACATTTATTCTGCTGATACGTCTATCAGGTTCCATCCTCTTCCTTGTTTATTACTCCTTTAGTTTCTTGTCATCTGCACATTTTGAAGATAAAGGTGTTCTTTCATTCTGGACTAAAAACACTAATCAAAAGCCTAAGGCAAGGGGCCAGTCCCTGCAGAACCTCATTAGAAACACCCCCACTTGGCCATAGTCTGTTTACAGAGTGAAAACCTTTTTTTGGGGAACTTGCATGCAAAGCAAGTCCAAAAAAAAGAGAAGGTCTTGGAAGCATGTGGGTGGATAATTACAGCAGAAAAGTCTATAGGAAAAAGCCTTTAAGAATAGAGAAAAGGAGTGGTCACCAAAGAAAACTACACCTCAGTGATCATGAAGCATCAGGATAGCCAAACAGCATCTGGGATTATGAAAACCAATTAAGGGAAAAACGAATGAGGCCATTTTCCCAGTAGGATGATATGGTCCTATACCTAAATGAATACCTCATCTTGCAGAAAGAAAATGGTTTCCATTCGAGTAAGTCAGGGCACAGATGCTGGTTAGTGGAATGACTGTAAGGAAATGAAGCTTACTGTTCCCAAGGTGGAATTAAAACTCATGGAGGTCAATACAGCTGGATTAGACAACCTGGACAGTGTTCATCTTATACACTGAATGAACTATAACCAGCAAACTGAGAGCTCATGCCATATGAGTAGCAAATAGTAAATGCACAGTCTACACTACCACAAGGGGGGAAGTTACTTGAACAGCAGGCCCACCAGTCTGAATTCAGGGGCATACAAGATTAGAGAATAAATTTTAAGAGAAAGAATGCTTAAACACATAAAGATAAACTGATAAAATGCAACTTGGTCTCACCAAAAATAACTTGTGTCTTGCCTCAAGTTTTTCTTTGATGAGATAACTGATTTTTTAAACAAGAAAAAAGTAGATCTCATTTATCTGGATTTTTTTTTTTAATATAGTACCACACAAGAAATTATTAGTTATGTTGAAGATGTACAATGCTTATCAGGGGATAAGGCACAGACTGGAAGGCTGATAACAGTCTCATAATAAAAGGATAATCGTCCAGATTGAATGGGATTATTAGTGCATTCTTCAAAGACTGCTCTTGTGACTGATACTCAATGTTTTCACTAACGATAGTCATAATAAATAATCCCATATCACTTGCATTTTGATGTTATATGATAGTCCCAGTGGGAATTTCCTTTAGCTTATCAAATAAATTCTTGGAAAATTTTGGGCTGGGGGGAGGTCTGTTTTAAGAAGCAATGGTTAGTGTCTTCTATACATCATCTTGTCACAAAAAATGAGTGTTTGTTAAGGAAATCAGGAGGCTTTGTCAATGCAGAGAAAGATAAGCATATTTTATAGGAGAATAAGGCAACCTTGAAAACTAGAATGATGGAGATAAAATAAAATGTAATGATACACAATGAAAAGCTGTGACTTTAGGGATTCATATGCAGTCTTCTTATATGAAGGGTCTTATCATTAGTAGACAGATAAAGAGGAGAAAAACCCAGGTGACAACCTCAAAATAAATTGTATTGACTGTATATGACCCAGACTGATTTGAGAAAAAAAATGTAAGAAGTCCTTAAACTGAGTTGGCTGCTTTTTCAGATTATTCTCTTAGGTTGATTCCTTCAAATTACAGCCTAGCCTTTCATGGAGATATTAATCTCTTATTTTACTGAGATCCTTTCACTCTGACCTGAGGTTCTGTCAGGATGAGGTCAGCAAACCAGCTGCTCCGAGCTGGAGGGAAGATCCCACACCTGACACCATTGTAGCAGAAGATTGCAGTATGTGCCACTGTGGATTACTCAAAGGAGTGATAAACTGCCATTGAACTATAAAACACAGGAGACTGCGAAAACATCATCTCTGAGGAGTTTACTCAGACAGCAGGAAACTGTGCTGGAGGCAAAAAGAAAAATATGAGTATCCAGGAAATATTAGTAAAAATCCCAGGTGCACAGCATGCCTCTGAATGTTCAGAGTATTGGCAAATATTGACTCCGGCTCTAGCTGCTTATTACGACTGCTTTGCCAGGTCATAATGATGGAGGGTGATTATTTGCTCTTCCTTTCTTTTTTTTTTTGATATATCTTTCCTTGTTACAGATAGTTAATTTTCCTATGAAAAAAAAAAATAGCTCTAGAAATACAGCTCAATAATTCAGTAAACTACAGAGAGTAAAGAATAATCTGGGGGTAAGTTCTCTTCTAGCAAGACTTCCACAAAGGACCCATCGGTTAGAAATGAGCATTATATCATACTTTCCAGACTATTCACAGGATTAAACCAACTGTGCATACAGTAAGCTCTCTTTACAGATCTGAGAGCAGCAAGGGCACCGAAACCCATTTGTTTTGGATGGTTTTCAAGACACAGCTATTGTTTATATTGTGCAGTGGCCCAGGGCTGCAGAAGAGGAAACTAAGTTGTAACGAGCAAGCCCAGCGCGTGTACAGCACTGTGCTCTCAGAAACATTGACACTCCAGCTGGAAATGGAGGTGTTGGGAGCAACTGCAGCAACAAGGATGTTGATAGTGGAAGCAGGCTTTTATGTTGTAAGGAAAACAACCAAAAAAGAAAAAAAATCCTTCAAGGTGATATGGTCAACTAAGCCTGACACTGACCCCCTGCTTCCAGGTGTGTTATTCAGTCCAGTTCTGTTGACAATAGTGGTGAAAACCTTGTGAAAATGAGATAATCAGAAGCAGATTTGGGGAGTAATTTTTAAATGGCTGAATTTTTATTCATAAAATGACATTCTTGGGGAGTCTGTTGAAATTCAGTATGTTGCAGGATCAATATATAAGTATTAGGCAGGCCTGTTCAGAGATTGTCTGCTGGCTACGGGCAGGTTGTTAGGGAGGTACCCATGAGATTACAAAAGCTGTGACAAATGCTCGCTCTTGCACCCTCCAACCTAAATGCAGGACAGACATAGCGGTTTCTTCCCACTTGAGTATCTTAATTCTCTCTTGTCTTGAGGTTGACTAATTATCAAGTGGGGAGCAGGAGAAAGGAGAAGGTTGGGGGAAATAGTACTTCTCCAAAACACTTGAGAAAGGTCAGTAGTGAGGGGGAATGGGTGCTGGAGATGATCTAACATATGGCTGGTGTTAGTAGAAGCCAGCTGTTCAGCCTCAGCTTAAAAGAATCTATGATAAACCTCAAAGTGCAGTTATGAAGCAGAGAAACACAATATATGGCCAGACAAGTAAGATCCTTAGGAAATGTGTAGTGCACTAATCAAAAGAAAGCACTGAATAAAAGAGGCGTGCCACATCAGCAACATCTGGCATGATGCTGAAGCTGGAAGCAGGAGGCAGAGGCGAAGGCTGGCAGTGCAGGCTGAGCCCCCAAGCTGTGGCTGCAGCCCCCTCCCTGAGGGGGACACTGAGGGCAGCTGCTGGGAGAAGGCAGATGCAAGCTGGGTCTGAGCTTCGCTTGCTCCTCCTGCAGGATGTAATATCTTTTTTAAAAATGTTTTTCTGTTCTATTATTGAAAAAAAGTAAACAAAAGAAGTGGTTGAGTCTCCATGCATGTGTTCTGCCAGTCTGGGCTGCCTTTCGCCAGGCAGGCACAAGGGTGGGCAATGGTGTGGTCAGCCTGCCCAGCTGGCTTGGTCCCTAGCCCTCTGCCCTGGCCTCCCAAAACCCCAGCTTTTGCCTCTGCAGGTGCTACCACTCTGCCAGAATGTGCCAAGCAGTGGGATCATTTCCTACTAGGACCCATTTTAAACAGAAAGTGGCCATAGGACATAGCGATGAAATAGTTGAGCTCTATTTTAAATTGTATTTGTGTCCTTGCTCGCAGGCAGAGTTGTGCTGAATCTCCCCTCCCCCTGGTCCCTGTTGAATAGGACTCATATCTGAACATTGCCGTGCAGTACTTCAACAGGAAAAAATATGAAGAAACCTAGAGGGAAACCAGTGGGGAAGTGAGTGTCATGAGCACTCACTGAGCTGAGGTGCTTGGGAATAGAGGTTTAGAGACTGTCACCTGATGTTGCCAACTCTACCAAACCCCAGAAGACTCAGTGATTTCAGTTCAGAGGACTGAGAAAGTGAAAACTGAAAAATTAAAACAAAGCAATATGAAGGAGCAAGGACGCGACTGGAACCAAACAGACAGCTGGAGGTATGTCCAGTCTCTCTGCAGCAGAATTTAAGTGGAGAGATTTCAGGTTTGCCCGAATACTGCTCCTTTCTCCATGTAAACCACCATTGGTTTTAGCAAGGTTAGAAGATGAGCTTAGCAGATACCGTGTTTCATCTGGCTATTTGGAAAGACATTTAACAGCACTTTTGACCAAGCTTAAATGAAAATTTATAGTGCTGTCCTTACTGCCCTGCAAACAGGGTATACATTTCCCTCCCCTTGGCCTGTGAGGAATAAGGCTTTACATATTCTCATGCCAGAAATTAGTATTCAGAAAATCAAGCACTGTGAATCAGTGCATCTTGATGGGCTGCAATGGAACAACTTCTGTTCACACAACTGATGTGCCTGGTCTCTTACCCTCCAAGTCCTGGAAGGCAGGGATTGTTTCTATCTAACCTTCACCTCCGTTTATGTTCTCAGTCACCTCTAAAGAAAACAAGTGTAAATACTTGAGTGGCTGGTTATTATGTAGGTCTTGGCAAATCCGAGGATTTGAGCATGAGAGTTGCTCTTTTATGCTCCTATTTCATGCTTTTTCCCTGCTCTGAGATCCCACGTGCCCCTCCCCAGGTGCTTTCTCTGGGTCTTCTGCATGGAGACACATCTCCTGCATGCTCTCAACCCACCACCTCCATCACGCAGCTCGTCATTGGAATTGCAAGTGCTGGGGGCCGGAGCAGCCTGAACGGCTCCCATATGTGGTTTCCTGATAGCAAACACGGAGTGTATCGTTACCAAATTCACACATAGATTGCAAATAACCACCTACACTCATCTCCTCTAAGAAAAGATGTCGTAATTTATTTCATCATTTTCACTCTTGTCAGTGAATGCTATCTGTTTATGGGGAGTAGCTCAGGTTGGCAGAATGAAGGCACCAGTCTGAAGGCTGATTATGTTAAGCACACTGAAATTATTGTCGTATCAAAACAGGATTCATAGAACATCTTAATTTTATGCAACTTTCTGTTTGTAAATAGATATTTTTGACAAAACTTATCTTCTTGCCAAAAGCATTCCTTTGTGGAAAATTAGGAGGAAAAAATGCTTAGAAACTCATATTTCAAAATGGAAATTTCTACCTGAAAGCAGAAATCAAATTGCTGTAATGACTTTGGGAATTATATGGTGCTCAATGTGTCCTTGGTGTCTGTGGTGAGCTGTGCCACCATGGCCAATTTGTCTCTCATGTCATTCTAGAATTAGTAACTCTCAATTCACTTCTCCACATCTCTCCAAAAATTTGGGATCTGATATATTGTGAGAAAACCAGCCTGGCCTGAGACCCTGACCCACAGAGGTGAATGAGGGCAAAGTCCTGGATGTGCAGCTCCTAGGAGACATGGAGTCAACCCTTCTCATTTCAGGTTTTGAGGGCTTGAAAAGAAATGCTTGGATTTTTATTTGATGTTTTTTGAAACACCTTTAAAATTTCCATAAAAAATCAACAGGATTTTGTAATCTTCAATTACTTTTGAGTTACTTATGAAAATCAATATTTTTTGTCAGAGCTGATATCTTTCTGGATTTGAGCTAGTTCCATGTATAGGTCAAATCCACAGCTCTTATTAAGAAAAGGCAATTTCATCTGTAACTTTTACTGCTTCCCATACAGCAGATATTCTGCACAGTTTCACTTTTCAACACTCCACTGTGCCAGAAATAATGCATGCCTATGAAAACAGAGGGTTTTTTTCCAAACAATAACTTCCAGTTAAAAACACTGTAGAGAATAATATTAAGGTTTAGGGGCTAAAATTCTGGAATGCTGCTGGGAGATCCTCCCGTGTAGCTCTGTTCCGGTAGTCATTGAGACTTTTCATTAGATTAATTGGAAATTTTTCATTAAATGTTTATCCTTTTGCTGTAAGAACAAAAGAAGATTTTCAACAAATATGGAAGTATCCAAAGGGAATTTTCTAAATAGACCAAACCATTTGCTTTTTCCTCAAGCCATCGAAGTGAAATATTGTATCACTAATCAAACCAAATTACAGTGTTTCACTTTTTTAAATAAAAGGGAGCCATTTTGTTATGTGCTCAGCAATGAGGTGCAGGTGCCTCAAAGGAGGTGTAATTCATGTTTCCAGCTTTCGTTATGGGTGTACTACACGTTCCCTGAGACCCCTGCTTCTTCCCTAGTATTACCCCACCTGATATTTCACAGAAACTGAATGGTTTACCCGAACTCTCTGTAATTATGTTAGAATTTAGAAACGTTTTTGTCCCACAGAAAGTTCTGTTAATTACCTGTTCCTTCAATATAGGATTAAAAAATAAAAAATATTGGAATTTTTCAAAGCTCAGTGGCCTCTCTGGCTATTGCTTAGTCCCTCACTCTTGTGAAAAGAGAAGAGAAATTGCTCCAAGCAGAAGGGCTTTAGTGTGATCACTACTTCAATTTGAATTCAACTGCACTTAGAATAAGCTTGGGAGAGAGTTTGGCAGATACATAATGTGATAAATGACACAAAAATGTAATTATTATGATACGGCATGCATTAACTGAGAATTTGTGATGTAGGTAAAAAAAGCAGTAGTCCTTAGAATTGGATATTCCTGAAGAATGAATGGTAGGCAGGTGCCAGGAAAGTGAGACATATTATTTAAATTTCTTTTAGTGGTTAAATTTGGCTCTAAAAATAAAAATTCTGATTAATTACCTTTTTAAAGCACTTTAATAATGCCACTATTTAACCTTTACAGCAACCTGGTGGAGCAGCTGAGTTTTAGTACTGTCAATTTAGAGATAATTAAGGAGCGGATCTGTTAAAATGTCTTAATTTTGAAGGTCTTCTATGTTTTTAATTCCCACCTCAAGACACCCAGCAGCTGAAGAGCCTCTACACCTTCTGTTGGTCTCAGGCTGAGTTGTGGCATCTCAAAACCTTTTGACCCTGAGGTCCCACTGTGAGAACCTGCATCCGTGGGTATCCACAGTGATAAAACGCTCCCTAAACCTCACTCCTGTGACTGCGCTGCTCCATGCAGCGTCAGGTGGACAGTTGTCAGATCATTGAACAGATGCAGAGTACAGGCATTTATCCTGGTTTTCCACCCCAAGTGCTGTCCAAGTGTTTCCAGTGGCATGTTAAAATTAGTCCCATAGTAAGACAGATTGAGAGTTAAAGTTTGGTTTTTGGAGCAGGAATCATTTTAATATGCTCCTGTAGAAGAGCAGAGAAGGTCAAAGACTTGCCCCCAACCCCAGCTGCCTTTGGCAAGTGTCACAGAGGGGGTTGCATTGCCTCGAGCATTTGGCCTCAGGTAGCACCCTTGCAGTCCCAAACTGTAATTGTTGGGATGCATTTTATCGGCTTGAGATGTCTGAAATAATATCAGAGCTGTCTTATCACCCACTGAGTTGGTTTTTGCAGGTTCCTAGAGGCATATGTTACGTATACTGGAGTTTGGCACAAGGGTTTTTGAGATTGAAAACCTTCTGGGATACTGTTGGACAGTCATAGAGGGTGGAGATACTCAGCTGCATCTGAATTGCCTTCCAGGAGCTGCTCCTGCAGTGGGTGCAGCCAGGTCATTCCCTGCCAAGCACTGGGAAATCCACAGTGAGGGTGGTTGGGGGTTCAGTGCTTGTGGTCACTTCCTGACCACCTCCTGTTCAACGAGGTGGGTGCATCCAGCAAAGCCAGTCCTCTTAGGACAGACAAGAAGAGTTTCACTACCCACGTTGGTTGACACTTCTAGAAGTACTGAATCATGTGCTTTACTCCTGCAGCCCTCTGATGGCTTTCCCATAGCCTGAGGGTTTGTTTGCCAGAGGGGAGGTCTGAGGTGTTGCTTAGACTTGTCCTGGGGTTTTCACCCCAGATAGACTTTTCCGAGGGCAAGGAAGACAGTATTAGGGCATTTCACAGCTTGCTTTCAAGGAGTGCAGACGTTATGGCTATCATCAGTAGGAATCTGTGTTCTCTCCTGTAGCTTCTGGGGCAGTTGCTGTCTCCAAAATAGCAAAAAAAAAAGGGGGGGGGGGGGCCAACGAGAAAACTAGTGTTTAAAAATACTTTATCAGGGCTTTTATTCTTACAGAAAAGCCAGTAGGGATGGCAAAAGCTTGAAAGAATGCAGACAAAGGATCAAGTATGGGAAAATATGTGCACTTTGTTGCCACAGATTAATAAGAGAAGGAACATATTTTAAGTCTATGGGTAAAGCACTTGTTCATCTGGATGGCAGAAGTTTCTTTCTGGAAGGAAACCAACCATTTGTCAAATCTGCCTATTTCTTCCGTTAATTAATAAAGTAAACTGTTGGAACAGAAACACAGAAACTTTCCTGTTTAAGGTCTATGTAATCTGGCCATCTGCCTCTGGCAATGACCAGCACTGAATACTTAAAATAAAACTGCGTGAAGCAGCTCAGTATGGGGTTATGAAATAAACTGCAAGGCCAGTTTCTTCCTAAATTTCACTGGTCAGAAGTTGACTCATGCCTCGATGGTTTATTCCCTGTTTTTGGTGTTTCCAGCTCTCACAGTATATGGTGTCCTTCTTGAAGCCCTGACCATGCACTTTGGTTATTTAATCTCAACATTCTTTAAAACAATTGAACAAATAAACAGAACAAAAAGAAGAAAAAAAAAAGAAAAAAAGAGAGAAATTGACAGCCTTCTCATTTGCGGGGGATAACTTGACAAAAGATTTCAAAGGCTGACATGGGTTCAGAGCAAGACTGGACAAATACATAAGAAATAAATGCTCTGTGTGTTACTAATTACATGGAAACAACTTCTAGCACAGCAACTGTCTCTACTTTAAGACAGCTGGAGATTGGAAGAATATGAGAGGAGAATATCACATGTTCTTGTCCTGCTCTTACTCTTCCCTTGGGAAGAACAACTATTGGAGGTGGGATAAAAAAGACTTTTGGTCTGATGAAGAATGTCTTTTCACACAGTAAATAACATTTAAATTTTGAAAAATAAAAATTCTACCCAAATTCATAAAGCTAAAGCAAGAATCTTGAATTAAGCATGTTTCATCCACAAGCCAGTTTTGGCATATTATCTGGAAAATCTATGGATATTTCCTGCAATATTTCAGACTAAGCACATGTCTTAGAATCTCCAGGTGTTTTAATAGTCAATCTTGAAATGTTGGACACTATAGTTTTGGGATGGTAGCATGTTATATTATTTATTTTATTGCATTTTAGGAAAAATGTGATACACTTTCATAGAAATTACCAGTGAAAGTTCTTTCTAAAAGTAAGAACTTACAAGGACAGTTTTATTTTGGCAACAATTCACAAACAATTCACAATAACCATTTTTTTTTTTTTAAATACGGAAAAAACTCCATCCGATCATCAGGCAGTGATTGCTTTTAGTGCATGACTGACACCACAGCACAAAGTTACTTTCTTCCCCAGGAAATCACTTTCCCCTGTGGCTTCACTGGAACAAGAACTAGTTGGAGTTGAGTGAGTGCTTAGCGCTCTGCTGCAATGAGGTCTTGGCTAAGGAGAACCCTGGTGGGTTAAATAGGTGGCACTGAGAAGAGCCTCTGGGCTCCTCCAGTGATGCTAATTCAGAGGGAGGCAAAAACCATGAGAGAGGAAATGAGCTCTTTGGCTAATTGTGATCCAAAAAGACATGCAGAATTTGTGCAAGCCAGCACAAATAGTGTTTTTAAGGGCATAGATAGCATCGTCAGAGATGTTTTATTTTAGCTTGAAAACTTTAATATGGCTAATTAACTTCAATTGGGATGTACAGCATACACAGGCAGAAGGCTGCTGGTGAAATTAATTAGTCACCCTAGGAAGGGACAAGGTGTATATGAGGATGATCAAAATGGGAAAGGGGAATTTGGTTATCTGGATATGGCTAAAAGCAAGGCAGAACCTGAGCTCTGCATGGAGTGCTAGATGTTTCTGTTTGTGTGATAATGACATGAGACTAAAGGTAAGGCGGCAGCAAACTGCTACTTGTGAGGGTTTCTTTCCACAGTATTTCTGTATGAAGGTACAGAAGTTTCAGCACCTGAGAAGGTCTCGGTTTACAGGTTCTGAACTGGATAAAGATGTGTGCATATGGTGTGATCTAGTGCAGCACATTACAGCAGGGACACAGCCCTGACTGCATTAAGGTAGAAACAATGGTAGGAAACATCAAATAGAAAGGAGAAGGCGAACTCTTTAAAAACCTCAGTAGGATCACGTGGTCAGCCTGAACTCTGTAATCCACTGACATGAGGAAAGCATAAGAACAAACTGAGTCCAGCCCACTTTGGTTGGCACAGAGGTAACTCTCTTTGACTGGAAGTAAAACAAAAACCCGACCCTTTCAGTGATGAAACCTACAGCTCTTCCCAGCCATGCTTTGATCTTGCATGGGAAGCAAGAGGAAATTACAAAGGCAAATGTGCTGAATTTTACAGCTTGCTGCACCCTCATTGGCGTAAACCTGTCTAATGCAGTCCTGTGGAAAACAGCCCTTGCAGTCCTGCTGGTACAGTCCACTGCAGCAGGGAGAAATCTGGAGGTGGCCCACATGTAGCTTCTCCCTTTCTAGAGTTAGCATATCCTTCAGGTCAGACGGAGTGCTTCGTCATTCATTTTTGGGGTTTTCTCTGTGTGTGCGTATGGGTCTATATGAAAGAGAGAGTCGGAGGGGTAGGCTGCTTATTTTTCGTGTCCCTTCATTGTAGACTGGATATGACCAGGGAACCCCAATGCCACTGGTATTAGGGAATAAAAGGGCACATAACTGACTTTGTTTTGCATCATTTTGTTATTAAGCCAGATATATGGGGAAATGTCACTTAGGCTTCACTTTTGAGAGAGATTTTTTTCCTGTCTAATTTAAACCATTAAAATCTATCAAATCTAACCATTAAAAATCTACATGTAAATTCAAGCCATAAAGTTACCCAAACACTCAAAACTTAAGTAAATTTGCATTAAGATGTGCATAGATTTATTCCACATATGGCTCCCCTATGGGACTTTCATAGCTAAATCCCTGTGCATCTTGTATCTTATTGTAAATACGTAAGCTAATGATGCATAGAAATGGCTTTCTCAACCGTGACTCGCCAGTAATTTTTGTTTGCATTACTTTTTATATTGCATTATAAAAAATCAGCAATGATTTAATATTGAGGAATATCTACCACTTTGTTACGGCCCTCTTATCGAGGAGAAACTAGAAAACAGATCTTCAAACAACGGTTTCATTTGCCCATCCACTGTATCTCACCTACTTGCATATCAGTAATAGTCCATCTGCTGCTGACAGTCTGGTCCAAACACAGTAATATAGCAACTAATAGTATTACAGTAATGTAACACATCACAGAAAACCATCCCATAAAGAATGCAAAGTGTTTGCCAGGGTATGTTTGAAAACACTTGGTTTGTGTATTATCTTTTTTGCTAGCCTCATTATGTTATGTTATTAGGAATGAAGCTTATGTGAATAACTGCTTGATGCTTGATCAGAAAAGTTGATGTTTATTCAAGGGAATAGCCTGTATAGAGAAAGACTGGTGCAGTTAGATACACATTTGTCATCAAAAGAAGTTTTCAATATTTTGGTGGTGGTAAATTTTTCCTGAGTGTTATGACTGGTTCTTCTGAAATTAAGGGTAAAAATAGCATTATACAGCTGGACTTAGCAGTGGGATACATAATGGTGTTAGGAAAAGAGGCATCACTGTGCCTTCCCAATCCACCCTACTGAACTTTTCATTGCAACATTCACTGAGAAACCTCTGTTCTCAGACAAGTTTGATACGCACATTTCTTCTAACAGGGAGTGAGCCAGAATGAGCAGTGGCAGCTGGCAGAGAGAAAAAGCGACCTAAGAGAGAAAGACTGCAAAACCCATAAAGAAAACGAGGAGATCTGCTGAACCCTGTTCTGACCCGTATCCTCTCTGTGGTTAAATAATTTGTCAGGAACATGAAGCCTTTAGGCGCAGAGTTACGTGTCCTTGTTAGCGCTCAAGCTTTGTTTTTTTATTGTACAAGGTTTCATCTGAAGAAGTATGCATATTGTATGACTTATTTAGGTTTTTGTGTTTTTGGTTTTTTTTGTTTGTGCTAGTAATTTTATTCCTTATAGAAATTGTGCTAATGGCATTCTGGATATAAGACAGTTCTGTTGCTAAAATGAAAGCACTGAACTATGTGCTTGACGGATACTCTTATTTATGTATAGCAGTCAAAACTTCTGTGTAAGTAATAAATATTTAAATATTCATAAATGCCCTCCAGTTACTATATCATTCCAATGATCAGCGTTATACTGTCCCTCAGGTCTATGTTTAAGTCCAAGTGAAAAGTATCAGGAGCCTCTGATTTTTTTTCTCTTCTTCCTCATGGTTACCCTTCAGACAGTGTGAGAGATGGTCAGATAGACAGCGGTCCTAGATCATCCCATGGGGAAACAGGGTCTTGTGTTAAATAAATAAATACAGA
>VZRW01005395.1:77772-121859 GCA_013398125.1 Aegotheles bennettii
GAGAGGAGAGGAGAGGAGAGGAGAGGAGAGGATCAACACTGCAGATGTTTGCCCCTTCTGATCAGAGTCTGATTACAGACAAGGGACCAAGGAGGAATGAGGCTGAACCCCCATGACCTGTAATGCTGGATTAGACACTGGTGAATCATGCAGTAGTACAGATTTGATGTGGGTTGAGCATGGGTGCATGACTGTGTTTCTGTCCAGATAGCCCATGCACATGATATGGAGTCTATGCTGGCTTCCTGCCAGGGCTGATGATACCTGTTCAGGAGCACAGCATGGTGTGAGTACATGACACAGTATGAAACCTGTGTGTACAAACATAACCTCTTGATATTATTTCATCAAATTTGAGCTGGCAGAGTGAATTTATAGTGGATCAATGCTTTGCATTATGTGGCCACATGTGGCATTTCTGCTCCTATATTAGCAGCTCTGAAGTCAGATTTGTTGTATAGTCAAACTATGGCTTGAATTGGCATAGAAAGAAAAGCTATTTAAGGTCATGGTTGTGTCAGACTGCTGAGACTGTCTTGAGCATCTTGTATAACTGCACCACAAACTCTACTGGCTCCAAGCATTGTGGTGTCTGAGTCTGTCCTAGTATTTATTTCTGAAAAGGGAAAAAATAGCTAGAGAAGTACAAAGGGAACATGTTTCCACAGGTTGACCTTGTTACACCAAAGCTTCATCCAGCTATAGCATGTGGTAAGGTTGTGGTTCAAGTGGGTTCTGCTCTCTAAGGCCACATTTTATAAAGCCAAAACCGCTATTGCAGACACACTTCTATCTTTAAAGAGAAAGCATTATTCATAAAATCCAACTTTCTGCTGTTGAGATGGAGCTTTCCTGGGACTTAATTATATCAGGTTTAAAAGGACAACAGCCAAGGATGTTAGGCTCTCTCTCCCATGAGGAGTTCCATTTCCATAATTTTAAACTCCCTTTAAAAATAAGAGCTGGGAGAAAGACTTTGGAATAATTCTTTCTCTGGTTGGAAATTAGAAATGAATAGATCTGAATCCTTGCATGAATATGGGTAAAAAATGGGTCATAAAATTTATAAACTGCTCTATTGTCTAGTAATGGCAGAGGACACCAGCTCCCTAGATTTCATCTTAAATGCTCCAGGGCAGATCTCTTCAGTCTAGACAGGTAGACAAACACTAGTCCTTCTTTGCAGAATGAAAAACTTTAGAGTGACTAGGGAGAATATCTACTGAAATATTTGAAGTTAGACTAATATATTGGACATGCCATCATAGGTATGTTTTTGATAACATCTCTTCCACACAGAGATTTTTTTCCAATTAGTATCAGTGGCTCCAGTTTGCCAACTCTGCCTGGACTTTACATCTACCAAAGATCCAAGGCTCAAGTAGAGTTGCCTGATATCCTTTGTCACCCAGACACAGTATGAAAGCAGGCCCCTATTTTGAAATGTAGCTTGCATGTATACAACTGTAGAATAGTTGCATATTTAGTGTAAAAAATATCCTGAAGTATCTAAAAAATACATATTCTCTATTATTGTGGCAAAAAAACACTAAAATTATTTTTCAGAAGTCTAGTAGGACCAGTCTAGCAGGCATCTTCAAGTCATACAGCACTGTTTAAGTTCAAACACTTATACCACATGGAAAGAGTGGCTGGGAGGTGCTGGTGGCTGAAAGCAAAGACTGGGAGAGGGCAATTAAGACACAACTTCTCCAAGTTTGTGCTGGAGCTATAATTCAGGCTGAAGATCCTCTGATCAGACTGGATATGTATTACCTGCAGAAGAATCAAACACCAAGACCTGAAAGGAGCCATTCTCTTACTTTGGTGAAAAACACATACATATTTGGAACCCTTCCAGGGTGGTATAAATCTCCTTAGCTTAAAGCCAACAATCAATCTATCCTATGCCATTTAAAATGCAGCAAGATTTTAGGACTAAGGAATTCTACTATAAACCAGTTTCTTTTAATGTAGGTAGGGCCACTTTCAATCTCTTTCTCTGAAAATCCATTTTGAAATGGACTTTTGACTTAAGAAAAGAACTGTATACAAAAATGTACAGCCCTCCTTTGTGACATTGTAGAATGAAATGACAGCAAAGACTGAGTCTGTTGATTTAAAATGCAAATAAGCAATGTGCTCTGCAGGACTTAGGACCTCCTCTGTGTAGACACAAGTGGAACTCAGGGAGAGTTTTCTTCCTTTTTTTAAAGTTGACACTTAAAGAAAACAACCTTAATTGGCCATTTAATAAAGTGCTTTGTTTTGATGATTGTTTTTTTCCTCAAAGAGACAGGGACATGAAAAAAAATCCCCCCCAGAATACCGCATCAAACTAATCTTAAACATTTGCAGTTCCATAATATGCGGAAATACACATGTTTTTCAGTCCAGCACTTAGCACAGTAATAACATTCTGGAGTGAGAAAAAAACAAATGCTCTTATGTAGTGTGATGTTATGCCTTGACATTATCACATCTAAAAAAAATATTTCACTTTGACTGTGGACAGACACTGTCTTCCATGTTGAACTTTGCTGGTGAAAAAGAATGCCCTCACCTCAGCCTGTCCTCAGTTTCTTGATACTACCTTGCAGCTAGAGGCTATTGCTCTGTGTCTGTCATCACAGGCGCTAGTGTGAACGCTCCTTAACTTGCTTCAGTCCAAAAGGGACTGGCTAGCTTAAAGAAATCAAGTGGCAGGTGTTTGTTCATAGAGGTCATTTTAACTGAATTGCTTAGGGAGCAATCAGACAAGCAGGTCTGCTAACAGGTAGCAAAAAACCAGACATGAGCTATAACCTTACCACCAGCACAGCTGCTTGTAAGCAAATGTTTTTCTGTCCTGTGTGGGGCAGATGAAAAGTAACCTCACCTGACTACAATATAAACTAGATGTTGAAATGTGTGAATGGGAAGAGGAGAAAAGCTTTTTGTTACAGACTGAGTAATATAAATCATCTACAAGTATTTGTACATCTCAAGTATTTGTTTTGAGAACCTTTACAAACTTTTTTTTTTCTTACAGAATACATTTGATGAAGTAATTGATCAAGATAAAACATATTTCAGTGGTTTCAGGTAGGTACTCTTAAGCACATCTTCCCACATTTTAATTGCAAATGCCTTCCTGATAAAGAGTATTCATGGTTAGATGTAGTAGGGAATCTTTCCATTGACCAAGATCAATGAAAATTAGTTGAAGTCAGAGGATATAAGGCAACAAAGAATATGACATTTGCTGTGTTTTACAGCATATGTAAGCAACCCCAAAGATGAAACCAGAATGTCAGAAGGTACATTTGACTAGTTCAGAGAATGGTGCAGGAGAAACATAAATGTGCATTGAGAATGTAAACAACATTTGGATCTCAGATTGTCCCTATGGCTGCATCTCTGTCTAGGAAGTTGAATGTGCCTGGAGATCTTGGTGCTGAGACCAACCAGTATAACACGGCCCATTCCCATGATGTTATACACTCTCTTATCCTCTAAAACTTCTTGTTTGGACTGATCCCTGGTTCTCACCCGGGGATTGTTTGGGAGACTGCTGGCTGGACCCAGGTTGAACTGTACCAGGGACTGCTCTGCTGTAGCCTGGTAGAGGTGCTTGAGTCTCAGCATCCAGAGACAGTCTTGCACTGTTTAATAAACTAGCACAAAATTAGAATGGGTGTTTCACTGGGCCAGCCAGTGTTTATGGCAGCGGTTCATTGCAGGTTATTTTATATTGCATAACACATGATTCTTGAGATCTAGTCAATTTGTGTGATACAATTACATAAGTGAAACTTAGAACGTATGGACGGCCATAATGTTACCTGGAAGTGAGGCAGGGCTGGTTTTCAGAGCCATAGTTACAAATTATATTTACGCGTACATTGTTATTTTCTGTATGGAATCTCAGTGCTCCACAAACTCCTTAAGAGAAAGATTTTGCATACTTGCTCCTTTTCTGTAGAGGAAGGCCCAGGATGCCACTAGGACTGTTACTGTGATACTGACAGTACTTTGTATTGTTCTTTTGTTGTTGGTACTTTGAAGAAATTAGGAACTATAGCCCAACACCAACCTGCTTTTGAAGCAAATAGTAATGAGGCAGTTTAGTTATTACTACCCCTAAGAACCTCACTGATCCCTGCCAAATCTTGCCCTGTGCCACCTACTGCACCACTGCACTTCACAATAATTCTGAGCTACTAGAACAATAGCCATCTAGTAAATAGCAGGGGCAAAGAAGACTCAGAGAGTGAAAACTGCTGGCAGAGGAGCCACCCAGGGTGGTCTATAGATTGCTGTCAGGGTTCCCCCTCCTGATAATTTAGAGACACTTAAGCAACTGGCATGGATCAATTCTGCCATCCTTTGTCGTATTTTTTGAAGCTGTGATTTCTGTTATCTCAAACGTACTGAAGGAGATAGCACATGCTCAGTTCTGTATTATCCCTCTGCTTGGAAAATCAAAGGATAAAGGAGATGTAGATCTAATGCTTAAATAGGATCAGGTACTTCAAAGACAAAAGTATTTTTCTCCTCAGATGTTCAAGAAATTTCTCCTCCAAAAAGACCCTTTCTCTGTTCCTGTGTATTAGAACAGAAAAAACATACCATACTAAGGCTTGTCCCCCCTTATTCACAAAATTTCCATCTTACTAGAAATCAAAGTACCACAGAGGAGGTGGAAGTTTAAAACTATCTATTTTCCTACCATTAAAAAATGTCTTTTGTATTCGGTTTCAACAGCTTTGAATGTGAAAAACAAAAGAATTTATTTCTAAAAAATTATTCCCTATCAAATGTAATTATAAACCAATTAAAGTCTCCAGAAGCTTGCTTCTTACCTGTAATAAGTAACAACCCACAAAGATCTTCCACAAAGAAAAACTTTAAAAGCCTTTATCTATATTTATTTATGTGCATGCACGTACACTTCAAACTTTAAATGATATTGGCCAGTTAACTAATCTACTAGGTGAATTAAGTGTAATTTCAATTGCAGTTGCAACTTCAGCAAGACAGTAAAAGGGGACCAGTTCACTGAACTGAATGACAAAATTCTAAAACGTGCCTGGAGCAAAGGTAATTTACTTTTTTAAAAAAATAAATAAGTGTATGTGTTAGTACCAACATTACTCACTTATATTATTTTATCAGTGTGTTCCTCTTTCTGGGTCCATTTTGAAGACTATTGTTAAGATAAAGACAAATATATTTTTTTGTAATTAAAACAAAAAAATCAGTTCTGGTTATTCAGAAGAAATATATTGGTCCATAATACCAAAGTATTTGGTCAGTAATACTGCAGGAGGTTAACACAAAGCACAGCAAACACATTGTGGTTTAATCTTCATTAAGTCTCACGTAGCCTTTCTGAATGACACCATGGATCAATAGGATCTAAACTAAGGAGATGAAGCCCAGGAAGATCTCAGAAATCATGACCATATGTAACATTTTGTGGTCACATCACCTTTTCATTGAGAAAACATCTCCATCTGCTTACCTTTTGCTGTTAAATCAAATTTGTGAGAGGGATTGTCAATCAACATACTTATTTACACATTTATTTGTGTTTAGCAAAAAAGGTAAAGGGGAATTCCCAAGTCCTCTGGATGGTTCCACTGTGCTGATAGCAAGTAACTACCACCAGCAGCTTTTCCCAGTTTTAAAGTGCTGCTCAAAAAAATGTAGAACACACAGTTTTCCAGCTGATTTTGATGGCATTTTCATGGACATATACTGACGGCACTTGGATGACACTTCAGAGATCCAAGGCTCCAGTTTCTGTCTGAACTTGTAGAGGGGTAAGCATCTTTCTAGCTATCACTGTGCAGAAGCGTGACAAGTTATAGGTGAGACACTGAAAATGAGTAAAGGATTTCCATGCAGTGGTTAATGTAAATACCTCCTTGCATTTGCATAAAATATCAGATAGCAATCAAATTAAAGGAGGGCCTTATTAAAGATGCCAAACACCCCTGGGAACCATGTGTATTACACAGTTGTTCTGCACATGCACATCAAAAGCAGTTTCGCTGTGTTTGCTGCACGTGCACAGTAGACCTGACTCAGCTGACACTGAATTTATGGGGTTTCTGCCTTAAAACAGTGATGAATTAAAGCAAGGCACAAAGCTTTGAGATGAACAGATTCTCATTAATGACATCAACTACCTGTATCATGGCATCAAAGACACTGACCTGAGGAAAGGATCATGCTACAAGTCTGGGCCTGACTTTAGATTCATGCTATTGCCTAAATATCAGGTATCCCATAAGTCTGGTGGAGAAAATGAACAAGACACCCAGAAATTTGACACCCCAAGAGCACTCCTCCTTCTCCTTCTCCTTCTCCTTCTCCTTCTCCTTCTCCTTCTCCTTCTCCTTCTCCTCCTCCTTCTCCTCCTCCTCCTTCTCTCCTTCTCCTTTTCTCCTTCTCCTTTTCTCCTTCTCCTTCGTCTTCCCCTTCATCTTCCCCTTTGTCTTCCCCTTCCTCCTTCCTCCTTGCTCCTTCCTCCTTGCTCCTTCCTCCTTCCTCCTTCCTCCGTGTTGCTCCATAATTCCAGCTGTCTGCCACATCAGGTTAATATCTACAGGGCTTTCTACAGCTGATGTGACAAGCATTTTGCTTGACATTTTTCTCTAAAGGCCAAGCTACACTGATGAGGGCTGTCTCTTTGTCTAAGGGAAGAAAAACTCTAATAGTACAAAAATCAGTTGGTGGCCCTCGGATATAGAGTTCTATGCAATGAAAGAGCTGGTGGACTGTGTCTATTTTTACCCTTGCACTGCTTATGTAACAATGGCCAATAGTTACTGCCTCTATATTTGTTATTTTTGTTATTTGTAAACATTGTCTTACACCATATGGCCACATGCAAACCTTATCTCCACCAAAATCAATACCAAATCCAATCAATGATTCACTTTGCCAAGCAGGTTTGAAGTTTTCACCAACTGCTGGCTTTCCCCAGGAGGGAATATGGTAAAAAGATCTGGAGGATTTATTGAATAGATTTTTTCTTTTGGTAATTATTATTGTTCATGTTTGTCCCTTTTCTGTTGTATTATCTATATTACTAGAAATATAGTCAGGGGACAGTCCAGTTTTTGTTATAACAAAGCTAGTAGGACCATATCTGCTTATTGCCCTTGGTTCTTCTTGAGTAATGGAAGACTGTATGGAAAGTTTTTTCTTATTAACATGTTTCTTCCCTATTCTCTGAGTTACTGCTTTTTCTTTCTTTTGGCCTGTATTTTCTTTTTATCCCTTTGTGGGATATTTTTTGCTTTTCACACTAGCGTGGATGCATTTTCAGCAACAGTTTTTATTTTGTAAGAATGCCAACTGATCCTGCTCCTCCACATCCTCCTCTTCCCTCAGAGAGCCATCAGGTGAGATAACACTTCCACGGATTCATATTAGGCACAAGTATTTTCCCAAAGATTACACACCAGATAAATCTCTCCATGGTTTATTACCAAATATATTGTCTGTCTACACATGCAGGAACAGATAACCAGTGATTTCTATTTTCATAATGACTACTGCAGTGATTCATTTACTCCATGGTATATTGGTGTCAGGGCAAACTGTTTACATAAAAGAGGAGAGAGGTCAAGGAATGGATGGCAATATAAAGTGACACAAATAAAGGAAAAGAGGATAAAAAAAACCCTGGACAAACCTGTCTTTCAATGGCCTGAGAAAAGTTGTGGCACAAGAGCTTTGTTATTCCTTCTGCTTTTTGCTACCCTTTCCCTGTTCACTTTCTGGGTTTGCTGCTCTACAAAAGCATGTTGCTCATGCCCGGAAGAGTGAAACCTTCTTTCCTTAGGAGGTGAACTCATGTGCTAGCATGGCATGGGGTTTGGAGTCATGTAATGTGCTCAGTAATGTTCCTGCTTCAAACCTCACATTGCTCAGGGCAACTCCAGACCCCTCAGCAGAAATCTGTAGGGACTTCATGGAGCACCTAATTGAAGGCGTGTGGCTTACCAAATTGGCTTGGCCCAGAGCTGTGCTACAGCTCACTTCAGAGTAAGCTGTTGGAAATGTTTTCACACATGTGGAACAACAACTTTTAACTGTCTGTAAGAATTCTTCCTTGATGTTGAAAATTTGCTATATATTTTAGAAGTGCATTTTGCATGGCTTCAGCGGCTGTTTTTCAGGTTGGACATACATTTAGCATTATTTGGGTTTTCTTTCCATTCCTGAAGAAACCATGATGAGTTTAGTCTTTCCACATGCTTTACTTGGGGGTAATCCTGTAGGTAGTTGTTTAGAAAGATGCTTAAAAAATCTGCCCCAAAAAGGTGGTATTTATGTGCTTAGGACATTACACAAAAGAAGGAGTTCACAGTCACCTCTACCACGAAAATCTTAACTGAAGTTGGTAGGAACTGGCATAGCCAAATCTTTCATCAGCACTGTTTACAAGAGTGCCTAACTTGGTGCTGCTCAGCTGTTGGCTGATTATTCCATGTATGTGAATCTTTGTTCACAAGTTTATTCACGCCAAGAAATGAAGTAGTGAATTCTTGTGCAAACGTATGCATCAGGACTGAGAAGTCCTGCATGGGTTAGGGAGTCAGAAGATATTGGTTTATCCAAATAAAGAAACTCGCAAATGCTCAAAATTGTATACTTGCTATGCATACTGAATGGTTAACTGAAAAACCCTTGGCAATAACCACATTTGTGGGCACTAAATGTATTCACCAGTATGTTGCAAATAAAAAAGGAGGCTGAGGTTATGAATAAATTGCTCAGTGTTTCTACTTTTAACTCTGGAATATTTGCTGACAGCATTGTTGAAATCGGAGAGGGAATTTATGTGATAATACTGAAAAGGTTAAAGAAGAGATAGCATCAAGACACAGTGTATTTTGAAAGAACCACCTATCATTAAGAGAAATAGTGATTTTCTTCCCATAACTATTTTCATAACTGCCTTTCAGCAGTGCCAAGCAAATCAGCTTTTTTTGTTGGTTACAAGTGAGCTGAGACTTGCTATATCTACTGCTTCAGAAATATTTAGTGGCGGAAAGCATGTCACAACTAGACTTCAATTTTTATTTCAAAGAAAAATGCAGCCTTTAGTTAATATTAATCTATTCATGAATTAATGGAAAAACTTGGCATGTGATTTTTGGTCAAAATGAAATATTTCACTCAAACATTTTCATTTTCATGGGTTTTCTCATTTAATATGGCTATTTGAAATGGATTTTACCTATGTCTTATTAAGCTTTTTTAAAAGTAAAATTAAAGAAATTAACTGGAGTGTGTGTGTAAGAAAAAATCATAAACCATGATTCCCCCACCATTGCCTAGTCTCCCATCATGTTGATCGAAGTCAGTTAAATTGGTTTTTGGCTAGCAAAGCATCTTATCTGTTATTTGCCTATCTTTAATTACCTCAGTCATATAGTGAGGAGGCTGCTCTTTGCCTTTCAAATTACTGGGCTTGTTTTACGCCCACAGCCAAAGCAGTGGGGGACAGGTTTTATGTTCTGCCATTTGCCATGTTGCACAACAGCAGCTGCAGTCTGAGTGGTGGGCTGGAGAAGGCCTTTCAGGGAAGTCAGGCAGGTTTTGCACCACTATCTTGTCCTGGAGGAATTTCTTGAGGGAGAGATGTTTCACTCTGTCATCAAAGCTTCCCCTAGTGAAGTCAGAATATTCCCCTGGCTTGCATCAGAAATGCCTTGGGGCGGGGCTGCTCTGGGACTCTGGCATGCTGGAGTTTGCTCTTGCCTGCATCCAGCACTCTTCAGACTTTCCATTGCTGGGCTCAGAGTCTTGTTGCTTGCCCAGAGGACAAACCAAATGCATTACATGAGTTCAGGCAATTACATAATAAAATGAATGTAGGCTTTTTCTGCTGCACCTGGCCGACCACTCCTATTTACTGCACTAAAAATTGAAAGCTTTCCTTGTCTTTATCCTGTCAGGTGAGCTACAGGATACAGGCAAGAGGTAGGATGTTTTCTGGTGAAACAGTACAGGTATGTATGGCTTGCCAGGGAGCTGTCAGAGCTGGAAGGCACAAGAAAGAAAATAGCATAGGGAGGAGCTAAGCAGTGACTTTCAGCATCCCACAGAACAAAGCAAGAATTGTTCATCCCAAACTAAAAACCTGGAAATAGTATGGGTATTTTTAAAATCTGCAAATTGTCTTCACAAATCCCAAGTACACTGTCACTTGTGCACTAAGAATAAGGCATATTATTGTTTCTGCCAGAAACTAGGTTAAATGGGGTATAAATGTCTTACAGATAAGAGCAAATAAAGTAAAGGGCCTCCTAAGGAAGAACCGATGCATGGAATTGGAATCCCTTAAATCACACTTTTCACACACTTCTCACTGTGTTGTTTCCTTTAGTAATGGGAGTGCAGGGAGAGGAGGGCACAGAGGAATCTGATTCAGTACTCAACCTACATGTGTAAAGAGAAATGAATTGGTGGATCTGGATAATACTGCAAGCAAATCCAAATCCCAAAGCATGAAATGGGACCCCTCTAGTAAGCTTGTTTCCTGAACATTATTTCCTTTCCTCTCCAACCAGTAGCTGATGAGGACTAATAAATGCCAACAAAACAGCTCTTCAGAGATATATTGACATCATTTTGCCTGTGGGAACTAGACGGAATTGCAGCATATCTGGACTGTTTATTTTCCCAACTTTTAAATATTCATATGAATACCTCTGAAGTTTTCTTTTGCCCATTGTCTTGAATGAAAGACAACAAAAGTAATTTGATGTTAATATTTCTGCCAGGGAAAAATAGTTTCATTTTAATTAGGGTTCTGTTGTTTATAAACAGGCTGACAGAGAAGCACAACTGCCTGTGAAATGTAGACAATGGCCATCTCCATTCTAAAGGAAATTTTCCCCTTTCTGAAATAAGTATTTTACTGCATGCAGGAAAACGCCAGATGCAGGCAAAACAAGGGAGATATAAGTCAAAACAGTGCTATCCCTTTCACCTCCCCTGAAGCAAAGAGAAGATGCTATTTGTAGACACTAGGTTTTTTTGGTTTTGCTTGCTTGTAATATTTCCTAGCTTTTACTACTGCCTGCTGTGCTTCGCTACATCCTTCCCCTCCTGCTTTCTCTCTCTTTTTTCTCTCCAGTGCCTCCATTTGCTTTATCTTAATTTCCTTACAATTCATGCACCTGGAGAGTTTCTCATGAGATCTCTCTGTTTCTTTATCCTTCCAATCTCTTCCCTTCTCCCACCAGACAAGCTGTGATTCCTATTCACATCTTCTTTAGTGTGTGTCTGTTCTGGTCTTTGACAACACTTCTCATACCTTTGGCCTCCCTCCAATCCATCCTCTACATGTCTCCTCTCCATGTCATAGAATCACAGAACGGTTTGGGTTGGAAGGGACTTTAAAGATCAACTAGTTCCACCCACCCTGCCATGGGCAGGGACACTTCCCACTAGACCAGGTTGCTCAAAGCCCCATCCAACCTGGCCTTGAACACTGCCAGGGAGGGGGCAACCACATCTCCTCTGGGCAACATGTGCCAGTGTCTCACGACCCTACTATTGCATGCTACTGCATTCCCCCTTTGACTTCTATTCCTCCCTTCATGTTGCTTCTTCTTCTTACCCATCCTTTGTTGTCAATGCTGTGTCTGAAAAGAGTACAGCCAACCAAAAAATCTGAGCAGTTTGTTAGACTTCTAGTGCTTACACACCTGGATCCCTTTGCCTAATATTTTCTCTGCAAAAGTCCTCTCCTTCCTTCACATTCCTCGTCTTGGTGCTAAGTGTGATGGCCTTATGCTACCCTCTCCATTGCTTTTCTTTTCTAAAAAGCACTGCCTCTTCTTCTCTACTGCCATATTGATGTTACTTATCACTGTCCCTCAACCTATCTCCAAAATGTAACCCTTGGTTCTGTCCCTTACGCTTGTTATCTATTTCATGTTCATCCTATGTAAATTCAGCGGAGACCTTGCAGACTTTTCTGACCTTTTACCTGTGCTCAGTTGACTTCCACTTGGGATTTAAATATTTTTTTAAAGAAGGAATAAATCTCTTTAAAATGTAGGAATTCACCCAATGCTATGTATTTTGATCACACTGACTGTAACTCCTCCTTCTCTCTATCCATATGAAATTCATGCTAGATTCATTTTATTGCCTTAAGCTTACTGCAGTTGTCATGACTTTTACAGTCATGCCTCCAACCAGCCAGCTTTCATTTGGAATTGCAAAATCAATTTGCATGCCAGGCACACAGTTGTGCCAGGTTTTGTTGTACTCTTGACAACTTGTTTCTGTCTTGTTCATTATACCTAGAGCGAGTTCCCAGGAATTTCTGAGACCTTGCTGAAGTTCTCCTCGTCTGTGGGTGCCTGTAAGACAGAATACCATTTAGGATGCACTGTTTATTAGTGTTTCATTGCTATTTGATGTTCACCCATCTGTTTGTAACGAACCACTGTCACTCCTATTGTAGCAGGCTCTCTTCTTTTGTTCTGAATCTGCAAGGTACCTAGGTCCATAAGGTCTTGGCCCATGACACTGATACTTGAGGTACTGCCAATGCAAACATATAGGAGTGCAACTAAATCATTGATAGCAATTGTACGAATATTTTCTCCTGTATTACTCACTTTTACATATCTAAAAATCAGTTTAAGACATTTGGGAACATATCAGGAACAGGATCCATCATGCCGTATTTTTTATTTGAAAGGTGTGTTAATATCTGCTGTACTTCTTGTTGAGATTCAAACTTCACCTAAATATTTTAGGTCATTACTATTACTCAGCCTCCTTACTGTTCAGCTCCAACTGTTCACCAGCAGAAGTCATAAATCCTAAAGCAATAGTTATTTTAAATACATTTCAAACTTCAAGAATTATCAACAGGCATTTCTGTTATCAATGCTTCTAAAATAAGATTAAAGTGCAGTATGACTAGTCAGAAGAAAGCTAATTGGTTTCTTGAACTAAAAGTAATCTAAAGAATTAAACATTAATCAACACCATGGAGAAATTTGATAAGTTTTATTTTTCGAGACATATCTGATAAAATACTGTTGCTCTGTTAGTTATTTGAAAAGAAACTCCACCACCCCATCCTAAAAGTGAAATGTTTCATATTTTTTCTGAAGCATTTATGTACCTCAGATTTTTATTTTCTATTAATCGTAAGTGTTTTAAGTAATTCTAGGTTGATTTAAAAATAGTTGAAAACAAGAGAGAATTATGATTTTGATCAGTTTTTGACAGAAAAAATCTTAAAATATAATTCCTCTCCTATCATCACTTACTTCCTATGCAGAAAGATCATGGCTTCAAGTGTGGTATTAACAGAAGGAATGGAAGGACACTTGAAGGAAACAACTTGTCTAAATGGCTCCACAGTAGAGAACATAATAAAAAACAACAGAAAATATGGAAATACGTCATTGTGACTGTCTAATGTTTCCTTTTAGCTATAAGGAACCCAGCAGGTTTGGTAGCCTTTGGAAGCCTTGTAACTAAGACCCATCTGCCTGCCAATTGTGAATGCTACATGCCTCATGGAAAGCTGCTCTCAGAAGATGGTTCTTGACGCATGTGGAACAAGCACCCCTCAGATTCCACTTCTGTGCAAGTGCCTCAAATGACAAAAAAACTGCCATAGTGACAAACATTTCCTAAAGTAAAATCAGTGAGCAGCACCAAGGCTGTTTTTTTCTGTTGCCTTCTTCACCATGCAAGGACTTACTCCTACCTTGTCCAACATTTAAGGGAGATTATGCAGCATAATTATTATTTAGCCAATGTTAAGGTATTTACAGAAGGAATCCAAAGAAAGGCAGCAATATGCACTTTCTTTGTCAATCCATATAGCTAGCTATGTTTAGTTTCTAAATTTATGTTACCCTCTAAGGAAATGTCTAGATAATCCATTCAAAATTGAATATTGATGGATGTTTCTTCACTTTGCCAAGCACACTCCCATACACTGGGTAATTTCTCCCTTTCTCCTATTCATCAGTATCTTTCCCTACACCTAAGAGTTAGCTCAGAAACCTGCCTGCTCACTTTTGTGAGCTCACTACCAAGTTGTGTTAGATGATCACAGCTGGATAGTGTAAAATTTAAAGGATGCTTATGGGTCAGACACAGATCTCAAACAGTCAGGGCTCCCTAGCCAGATCTCCACGCCTGCAGGGGAAGAAGAGCTTAACTCTCCTGACCATCACTGTGTATGACAGTTGAAGGGAGGACCTCAAACAGCTCAGTGGGCTTACAAAAGGAGGTAGATGAGGGGATGTGGTGGTCACTAGTCAGGCTGTGGGTCACATCATTAGTATCTATAATTAAAAGACAGAAGAAAGGCTTGAGGAAATCCCGTAAGGGCTTCCAGCTGCATCAGCTTAGTGCTCCTTTGTGCATTAGTGCCAATTTTGAACCAAGGTTTTGGGCATTCCTAGCTTAGCTGTCCGTTCTCTTGAAAGCAGGATGCTGTGGTTTGCTAGACACCTCATAGTCATCTGTGATGATAGCTAGACCTTACAGTAACCACCAAATAATTCAGTATAGCATATTTAAGAGATTAAGGAAGGTATATATTAGGGACAGCTGGAGAGAAAAAAGTTAAAAGAGTCAAAATTTTTTTATAGATAATCTCTACTTTTTCTGTCCTGAGATAGTCTATATCAACACCATTCCACTGAAAAGCTATCTAGCAGTTTCCACACCTGTCAGAGGGGAACTGATTCTCTGACAAGGTCTGTCTGCAGAATTGCTTTTCTCCCAAAAATACTGAGCTGGAGACAAGCATCTTCTCCAATACTCTTTTTCTCTCTCAGCTTCCGTTCAGACTCAAATGTACCCTTGAGGGTTTATTACAATTCATACAGTAGATACTTAGTGAAGATCTCAGGTTTTAATGCTTCCCACAAAGGATCATTGATTTCTAAAGATGCTCTGGAAATGCTCATGTCCCTTGGGCATAATGATGCAGAGTTACTACCTGGGTAGACAGGAAACAAACCATTTACCAAGGTGAAAGCAACACCTAGTAAAAGACCCTATACCTGACTGCACTATAAACATATCCCTGATCCATTATGAATGAAATTCTCCCTGCAGCCAAATAAGGAAGATTTTAGTTTTCCATAGTATTTTATGCACCTTCATAACATAAATAATGAAAACCACATACAGAAAAGCACTAGAAATGTGGCTCCTTGCTAACTCATGGTGGTGACTAGACATGACATTAAAGAAGTAAAATCTTGTGCAAAAGCCTGTCTGAGTCAAGTAACTTCTAAAATGGCTTTCCAGATAGAAGACAACCAAGCTGAAGTGCATTAACATACCCTGAAGGTTTGTACACAAAGGCAACAATCTCAAATGACTGAAATTGATTTGAAACAGCAGAACTAGGAGGCTTTTTAAAATAATAGTATTATTTCAGTTGTTTAGTAGATCTTTAGAACATGCCTATTTTTTTTTAATGGCCAGCAGTAGTAACTGTATTGCTTAGAAGCTGCTGAGATCATGAGATGAATCAACAAAACCACTTTGGAACCTTAGTGCTTATTGATTCAGTTGCTTTTCTCCAGCAAAACCAGTTATTGCTGTGTTACAAAAGCCAACTATTCACTCTTTAGTATGTGCACCATTTTTTTGCTATTCACAAAATAATTGATTTGATCTAGAACTTAAATCTTTCATCACTTTGGGTATAACTTTTTAAAATAATGTGTGTAGCTATGCTTTCTCATCACTTCTGCACAATGGTTAGGGATGGCATTCCTGGAATTAAATTATGAATGCCAAGATTGCCTTGAAAGAAATGAATGGGGAAGGTTAAATGGATGTTGATATTATATGCATGTGGAAAAATCTGGAAAATTTAGATTACTGTGATAGTGTAATGTACTGTCAAATGCTCAGAAAGCTCTCTTTGTTAATGACTGAGATGGAATAAGAAATTACAATACTTTGTTATATTGATGTGGTAGTTTTTTAATTCCTGAGAGATAGGAAAGATGAGCAGGACAACATATTCTGCATAAACAGAAAACAAGGAACAGCATCAGCCCATAGACAACAGTGCCCAGGTTTTACAGTCTGAAATGAGTAACTTAAACTCTGCTTGCTGTGTTGTTAGAAAGGACAACTCCAAGGACAAAATCCTTATTGACTTAAACAGTGCAGCTTTCTGTTGTGTGTCTTTTGCTGCTCCTCTGGCGGGTGTTCTTAACTTCTGCTACGCCATTCAGCTCCATTCAACCTTATGAAAATCCCTGTAAGGTTATTTCCAGGAATTAACAATGCATATAGTATAGTACACAAGCAGACCTTCCAGAGCTAGAGTACACAAGACTTTTTTTGCATAGAGAGCAGCTGGCCACAGCAAAATGAAACATACCATCAGAGATCACAGTGCTTATCCACACTGATGGACCACCAGTGCGTTGGGAGGGCTGACCTGCTGGAGAGCAGTGTAGAAGAAAGGGACCTGGGGGTCCTGGTGGACAGGAGGATGACCATGAGCCAGCAATGTGCCCTTGTGGCCAAGAAGGCAAATGGCATCCTGGGGTGCATTAGAAGGGGGGTGGTTAGTAGGTCGAGAGAGGTTCTCCTCCCCCTCTATTCTGCCTTAGTGAGGCCACACCTGGAGTATTGTGTCCAGTTCTGGGCCCCACAGTTCAAGAAGGACATGGAACTGCTTGAGGGAGTCCAGCGCAGAGCCACTAAGATGATTAAGGGAGTGGAACATCTCCCTTATGAGGAAAGGCTGAGGAAGCTGGGTCTCTTTAGCTTGGAGTAAAGGAGACTGAGGGGTGACCTCATTAATGTTTACAAATATGTAAAGGGTGAGTGTCAGGACAATGGAGCAAAGCTTTTTACAGTAATGACCAATGATAGGACAAGGGGCAATGGTTGCAAACTGGAGCATAGGAGGTTCCACGTGAATATAAGGAGAAACTTTTTCACTGTGAGAGTGACAGAGCACTGGAACAGGCTGCCCAGAGAGGTTGTGGAGTCTCCTTCACTGGAGACATTCAAACCCCGCGTGGATGCGTTCCTGTGTGATGTACTCTAGGTGACCCTGCTCTGGCAGGGGGGTTGGACTAGATGATCTTTCGAGGTCCCTTCCAACCCCTAGAATTCTGTGATTCTGTGATTCTGTTGAAGTCACATCATTTTGGAGTTGTTCACCTATATGGCAATGCACATACCATCCTGGGAAATCCCGGTGTAAACACCTAGAAATATCTGCTTACAGAGATTTCTTCTATTCTACCTGACCTGACCAGCAGAGGGTATTTCCTGCAGTGTATACTCATGCTTAAGTTAGGTTTCATATACTGCACATACAGGGCCTAAAACCTTTTGCCTGTGTCTTGGATGACAAAGGAAAGACAATCATACTCCAAAGCCCAGAGGAAAATGGGACAATACATTTTTAACATAAAGATATTTTTTCCAAAATTAAACATGTGTAAACATACATAAAAATAAAATTACTACTGTGTCTCCCTATGGCGGAGAACAGAACCCAGCCCTGTCTGATGCAACTTGCCAGGACCATAAATAAAACAATCAGTGCATTGATCTAGAAGAATTAAAGTTTAAAAAAAAATAAAAATCTGGCTAAGTTAGCCCTTTGGGATATTAGATGAGGAAAGATTTTCATAGGTTCTCTATCATGTTTTATATCTCTTCATGTCATTTGTACACATATCTGCTGTTTGGTGTCAGAATAAACAAAATAAAAGTTAAAACAATACTGCAAGCACACCAGTAAGTTTCTTTCCAGCTCATCTGCTAGATACAGAGGTAGTTTTTTTACTCCTTTCCAGCCAGTTTGCAAATAGAGGTAATATGAGAATGCTAAGCCTTTATTTGCAACATGTGGAAAACAGAATTCCAGCTACATTCCTGCAGAATTGAGTCATTCACTCATCAAAATCAGTGATCAAGTATGACAGTAAGCAGGTATTTACACTGTAGATATTGCAGAATAAATAGGTCTGTTGAGCTTTTGAGGCCTGATTAATGTATTATGTCACAAATAAATCTGTGCAGATGTCTGTTTTTTCAAGAACTGAAAAAATGGGGAAGGAAATAGAGTTCAGATTTACCCACTAATTTTCATGTTTTGTGCTTTGGAAAAAAAGTGTTTTTTTATTCTGAGTCCAACAAGATATTTACTTTTGAATCAGACAAATTGGTTTTGTTTCTTTGCCCTACATTTTTTCACCCTTTTGAATGTTATTTGAGGGTAAATTTCAAAATGAAATGTCATTGCAATATGGTAGATTGATGTGTAACAATATATTTCAACATTTTCTATAAAAATAATAATAAAAAAAACCCCACAGTAATTTTAGCCAAAGCAGTTGGAGGAGTTTGACAGCGTACACATGTATATTTTGGATGAAGAAAGTTGCATCATCTTGTTGTTGTCTTAAGAACTTTATGAAAGTGTGTGGTAATAGAACTTGCACACTTTCTTTGTTTTGTGTTCTTTAAGCTTTGTGTTTTTTTCATTGCTGTTGTGTTTCAAAATTAGAGCTAGTGGGTTTGCAAATCAGTGCCCTTACTTACTAAAGTCTTCACAATTTTCTCTTTGTCACTACTCTTTTCTTCATCTGCCTGCATCCAAACAATTACTACTTAAACATTTCAAGGCAGAAATAAGTGACTACTAGAACTACAAATAAGACTACCTCTGCTAAGCAAGCAGTGTGACTATTGAAGAAAAAATAGTGCAGGCTCAGCTGATCACTTTGTAGTTGACATAAATAAGAGTGTCCCTCCAACAGCCTTTCAGTTTTTTCGATATTATATCTATAAATCTAATTATATCTATAAGTCTAAGAATAAGTTTGCACTTGACTGCATAGATGGACATGAATGTGGAGAGGATTGGTTGTTTTTCAGCTATTAATACTGAAGGACACAATTTCTGTAATAGATAACCCTGTATTTTTATTTCATGTACAGCTTTTTAATATATTATACTACCAAAAGGCTGCCTGTCAAATGGTAAATGTGATTGTCCGGCACATTAGACAAATAAAAAGAGAGACTTTAAGGCCTCTTAGTTTATTTCTATCACTCTTAAGAAAAATCTTTTCACAAGGGAGTAAGTATCACAGAATCATAGAATCACAGAATTGGTAAGGTTGGAATCAGTAAATAGATCAGCAGTCAGTTCTTTTCTAAGAATGCTAGTTATATTATTATTGTATGAATTAATTATAATCCTTTTGACTATGGCAATACTGTTTAGAGAAATTATCTCTCAGGTTAGATGAAAAGGTTTGACTTTGCATGACACTGTGGTGTGATTTCTCCACTGTGACATTAGTATTCCTTAGAGGGAACTTTGTGAAGAATTAAAACAAAATTAAACCAAGAAAGGGGCCCATCTCTATCAGCTTCTTCATTTAAAACATTATGTAGGGAAGCTCCTCCATGGTCTGTAATGTGCAACCAAACAGTGAGACAGTTTCTTCTTCACAGAGCACATTCTGAGCAACATCCCAGCATGTGTTGCCCAAGCATATTTTGCCATTGTATGGTTACAAGGGCATCAAACTGAGATTTGGGTGCAGGTTGGAGTTATCAGTTAGAGCTGCACCTGCTTAGCCTGGTTCTGAAATTCCCTCTGATGTGTTAGAGTCTGCAATGCAGCCTTCATACACAGGAGTATTTGTGGAGATGGTGCAATATGCAGGAAAAATCATGGGTCACAAACTTCTGCCGAGTTCTTCATTACTGCCTTGGAGGAAAGCTTTTTGGGAGCTGAGGCACAGATGGTCTCCATTTTCTCAGAGAGCAACAGAAAAGCAGCAGGGTCTCCTGCGTTATGACTGCCTTGCTCCTTAACTTCCCAGGATGTGGTGCACTTGGAAGCTGAAGGAGCATCTTTAATCTGGCTCCTAAGGCTGGACCTGGATTTAGGCTGCTTGTAAATTCTCTGTGGCTTTATAACAGGTGACTTGAGAGCCTTGTAGGGTAGACCTGAGCCACTCTGTATGTGTAATGTTAATTATATGCCATCTTGAAAATCAGATGGGCTACATGGAGGAGACTGGGTCAAACAAGGTCCCTCGTACACATCCAAAGTTCATCCACAAGAGCTTTCTAAGACTTCAGGAAAGCCAGGGATACATAATCTGGCCACCAGAGATGCCCAAAGGGATGTGTTGGGGATCCAGGCAAGGCAATGTGTCCGGGATCCGGGCGAAGCTAGGCGATGTAATCTCAAGCTGGCAGCAAGCTGCCCCGGAGCGCTGGGTGCGCAGACAGTGCAGAGCCGCCCTCCCTTCCCAGCACTCAATGTTCTTGCTGGTATTGTAGGTTGAGTAGTTTCTCAACATCTAACGCACAGAGCACATCCTCCTTCTCCCCCCAATACTCAGGCACTGAAGGTCCCCTAGTGCCTCGAGCCCTGCCTTTTAAGGTCCACCCCCTTGTTAGTCAATTAGCTTTATTATTATTAAACAATTAGAACCTGAGTGTGATGACTGCTCTGTCAATCAACAATCAGGTAGCCCTCTGGTCAACCTCTACAGGATGCTCAGGCAGAACATTAGTATGACAGGTTGTCAGATTTGGCCTTGAAACTGCTTTTGCTTGGCAACTGCTTTACCTCGCAACTCCCATGAGAGGGCAATAAACAATCCAGAGAACTTTATTCTCTAACTCCTACTTCAGAAATTACCAAAATGCCAAAAAAAAAAATAAGGTCTGTTAGCAGGACTCTGAATTAACCCAACAGTCTATGAATTGAACCCTTTTAGGACACCACAACACCATACTGGTCCTCATGGCACTGGCTCTGCCCATCAAGTCCTGCCATCATTGTCTCCCACGCAGGTTGCTTTCAACAACTCAGTCACTGATAAGCTGGCAAGGTGTGCAAGACTCGTGATGGAGCTAGGGGGATGTGATGGAAGTAGTTTTTCTGCACATATCCCGAATCTAGGAGTCTTGGGAAGGCCTCAGGATGATAATGAACTCACCAACTTCAGAACAAAATGCAAAGCTCAGTTGACTGATTCAACTTCCACATGAAAGAGTATTCAAAGCAAAATTAGATGGAAGATAGAAGGAAAATTGAGACCAAAAATGCCAGTGGAAAATAATTGCCCTTTGAGTTGGAAGGTATTGAGTGTGAACTGGGAAATTTGGGTGCCTGCAACCCTGACAGGAGACAAGTAGACAGAAACAGAGCCCTAAGGCTGTAAGCAAAGTGACCACAGCTGGGAGATACTGTATATAAAATACAATCGTGCATGATTGCAGTACTCAGAGGAGTCAGCATATTTTGCTCATCCTTCAGCTATGACATTGTTTAAAACAAAAAATAAGAGGAAGAAAAAAATCCACTGTTGTGTCATCCTTTTACTGTCAGATGCAGGAAGTGATGTGCCTGGATCAGGGAGAAACAGCTCCAGTGTCCTCTTTCAGATACAACATCCCAGCACAACCCTTTCCCAACAACACCCAGGGATATTTATTATGTATATTCCCCTCCTTCAGTGGGAAGTGGAGAAGAGTAGTCCACAACACAGCAGTTATTATACTCTTCCTCTTCACTGCTGAGCGGGGAGCTGAGGGTTGATCAGGACTGAAGGAACAAGGGGTAAGAGCGCTCATTGTGCCATTGCAGCGATCCTCACAGTTGCATACTGTAGAGCTGCCAGTGTCTTGAAAGGAAAGCAAACAAACATGTGCTCATTAAGCTGATGTTCCTCTCTATTTTATTTCTCACTGTATTAAAAGAAGTCTATGTTTTTCTCAGCCTGAAAGCCAGGGTCTTTTGTTTTGAAGATTTCCTGTTTCAATAGTTCAATTTTAGTTCCACCTTCTAATTCATACTCCTGGTATCAGCTGCTAAGAAGCAAGTTAAATTATTTGAATTCATGCTGATTTAACATTACTAATTGCATTTCCATTTGCTTTTCCAAGCTCGTACTTTTTTAAGAGATATCAAAACCTGTGATAGATTTAAGATGAATACTTAAAAGAAGGGAAGAAGGAAAGAGATAATAAACCAATAAATCCAAGTGGGACAAATTATCTATTACAATCAGTTAACTGTGTTATCTAACACTGTGCCTGCCACGAAGAAGAAAATCAGCCTTTTCATTCTCTGTTGGTGGCTATCCATGTATTGCAATAAAAGTATATGATGCTGTCTCAGACAGCTCAAAGAATGACATGGAGCATCATTGCACTGAACACAGTCAAAGGCAAAACCTGGAGGAAAGGGGAAAGCCCTTGTTCCCATAGTAACCAGAGAGCCATTAAGAAGATAGCTCCAAAAGCTGAATTTAAAAAGTGCTTTGAACTCAACACATCTTATTTAATTTCAGCATTTTTTTCCAAACTGTTATAATGCTGGGTGGGTTGCATTGACTGCTGCTAGAGCTTTGTAGTACTCACTTTCAACAACTGCCACAAAGAAGCCAAGAACATATTTTTTAGTTAAACCAGTAATAAACAGCTTATCACCAGAACCAAATCTCTCTCCAGTGGGTAGACTGACCATCCCCCAACCTTATGGTAATCTAAAAGAAGTCAGAAGAGAAAGAACCTCAAAATAAGGGAGAAGGGAGAAGGATATCATTGCTCTACATCCAGTTTTTGAACCAGTCTGACTATGTGTACCAGGAATGCAAATGTTTAAGACAAAATAATAAGAGTATGGTGGATGTAAGGTACATGCAGGTCTAGCAGCTTCACAACTTTTTCATCTTTCTGTAATAAAATAAGCCATGCTCATACAAGCACTGATGTAATTGTATTTACTCTGTGCACTGATATGTGTGTGAGGGATTTGTACTTCTATAAATATATTAGTGTGTGTAGCAGTCTGTGTAAAAATAAGTTCTTGAAATTATTTCCAGGAGCCACATTTCCCCCTTGAAACTTCTTGCCTTTGTTTGCCGTTATACAACCACATTTTGCTTTGCTTTGAAATATTTCCTCTTTTCTGTTGCTGTTGGAAATAACCACGCAAACCAAGAGGGGAAATGGGCTATAAAGGAAAAGGGCTTAAATTTGTTTTGGCCTGGTTCCAAATGTTGCCAAACACACAAGATAAATACACGGAGAGTGGAGAAAAACTGTCCCCCTCTCTCACTTGTTTATGATGCTAGTAAGTGTAGATGCCAGTTACAAACACCATAAGTGAAAAAAGAGGCTAGCAGTGTTCCTCATGATACTAACACATGCAGAATGCTTATGGTTATGACCTGGGTTCTCAAAAATATTTAAAATAAATATATTTGAGGACCTGGCAAGAGTCAAAAGTACATGTAGGTAAAGAGAAAGCAACACTTTCTCTTCATTATGTTTATCTCAAAGATATTCTCTATTTTTATCATCTATTTTTGTCCTTTTTTACAGTCTTATAATTTTCATGTCATTCAGGCCTACAATTTTTCAGTCAAGATTTATTGATAAACTGAAGCTTGTTTTACAGTACTTTCTAGAGGCTCAGCTGAAAACGGGACTCTTTTACAGAAAGCTTTGTCCACACATGCACATAGAGGTGTATAAAGGCTATCCTTCCCCCAGCAAAATTACAGCTGAGTACTTAAAACCAAGACAAGCATTAGAAATTAAATATGACTAACACTTCATAAATGGGGAACTGGAAGAAAGAAGTAATGACACATCCAAAATCACACGGGAGACCTCTGACAGAGCTTGAAAACAAATCATTTGACTGAGGCCTTACCCTGTGTCTAAATAACAAGCTCCTTCTCCCTTATCTTGGGCCATGCCTTCTCCTTAGCATCACAGCTACATACCTTTCTGATTTTCTTTTAGGGTGTTTTCTTTTAGAGTAATTTCTTTTATGGTATTTTAGGCATCTCGCCTTTGAATTCTACCCCTACCTCTCATCTAAACATTTCTCACCTCAGTTCTCAAGTAACGCAAATCATGGTACCAACACTGCTGCCAGACTTTTTAGCCACTGGAGAGCAGGGACTACAATGAGTAAATGATATATTTATAATTGACAATCTGAATACAGCCCTTTAGATTTTCTTCTGCCTTGACCTTATGGATGGATTGGGTGATAAAAACTGAATAAGCCATTATACAATGGAAAGGGCAGAAGAGTGACTGGGGCAAGCTTAGTCTGAAGGGAGAATTTCCTGTACGCTTCCTATATTTTCTCTATAAATTGTGAAATCTCAAGGCAGAGTACATCCATAGTTCTGTTGGAGAACACTCCCCATGATTGCTACTCGAATACTGATAGTATATTTACCAAAAAATAACAGTGGTAATATTTAGGTAATATTCGTATGAGTGACATTTGCTAAATAGGCTATTGATGCAATCCTACACCACAAGGGTCAGACTCAGAAAGCACTTAGGAGTCCGAGAATGCTCAAGAATACCTAAACACATTGGTGAATTTGGAACCCAGTCTACATTTTTTCCCTTAAAGTGTATTCTAGAAATATTTCCCTACTATGCTTAATGGATCTGGGAGCAAATGAATTTAGAAAAATAATTTCAAATAGACTTTTCCTGAATCAATATTGTAGCATTTCACATTCTTGATAACTTGAATCATAGCACTGGGGCAATATTCAGCTGCTGTAAATTGCCATAGCTCCACTGAAGCCAATAACATCACAGTAATTTATTTCATTTGAGGATGTGATTTTTATAGAATCGCCCTGACCTTATTTGATTGTGGGATTTGTTTGTTCATTTTAAGAAATCGAGAAAAAAGGGCAGACTCCTTTATTTGTAGACAGAATGAAGGGATTACTTCTGCAAATAAACTGGAGGTACCAGTAAGAAAATTAAGAATGTCCTCACAAGTATGTTGTGAGGAAAAGAACTCAGTCACACAAAGGAAATAGAGATCCTGTGTGACTTCTTTTCTCCTTCTTTCCTGCACAAACTGGCAACTTTGGGAACGGCTCGCTGAGAAATTTTCTGAGCTGGGTTGGATGTTTCCAGCCAAGAGGTGCCAGCAGCCCTGCATTCAGCGACTCTCACTGACACTTGGAAACAAATTTATGCTGTAGGTCCCACAGTGTCCTGGGAGAACTAATTCTCTGACCTTGTGTGAAAAGATTTTTTTCCTCTGTTTTCAAAATGCTGGTTGATAATTTAAATATCAGCCTACCTGCTGTTATATTGTGAGAAACAGAGAATAAATAATTTCCTATTCATCATATCTACCTCAGCCATATTTCATCTTTGTCATCTATTATCTAGTCTGTTATTATCTATTATCTATCACCTAGTCTATCCACATTCCTTGTAGCAAAACTGTTCCTTCCCTTCTCTGTCTTAGTTCCAGTACATCCTTTTGAGATGTGCTGAAGTGAATAAGTACATAATATACAGTAATAATATACAGTAGCACAATGTTATTCAATTTTTTCTTTTCTCCTTTCCTAATAATTCTTAATATCCTTTGTTTCTTAGATAGTTCCTGAGCATTGATGTATCACATATTCAGATTATTCGAAGAATGTGGAAGGACTCCAACTATTCTTCTTAAATAACAATAGACAATTTACCATCTAGCTGCATATATGTAATAGCCTGTACACACATGCATGCATGCACATACACATGTATATCTGCACTGCCTGTCTATATATAAGTAGAATGTTACCCTTCTGCATCACACTGCAGTAACTAACATGGAATTAAATACAAAATCTTACTATCTTTTGAAATACTGCATGGTCAACTTTAGATTAGCCTTATCAGAATGATTTTGCATCAGCTAATATTATCAGTGCCCTTCTTATCTGCTTCCTGCAACATTTACGAATATGTGGAGGAGGACTGGGCCCAGCTCCAATCCATTAGCAGCTCCATGAGTGACAGCATTATACTGTGAAGAATCAAATTATTCTCATAATTTATTTCTTTCTTTTTTTAAAAAAAAAGCAGCTATTAATTGATCATTGCCATTTATGCTGTGACTACTTAGTTTTCATAAGGCCCTTTGATAGCAGCTCTCATTGCCATTTTTTGCCAATCCAAGCAGACTGTATTAGCTGTGATGTTTTTTGCTCCACGCCTTTTCTGATAACTGTGTGATGTGTGAAGCATGACTGTCCTTTACAAAAGCCACGCTGGCTTTTCCCTGGTATTTCTTACACACACTATTTTTTCTTTCATTATTACAGTTTCTAATAATTTTTATGGTCCAAAACCCAAGCTTATTGGTTGCTAGTACTCATTATAACTCTTCAAGCCTTTAGTGAAATTTTTCGTACCAAAACTAACTTATTCCTTAGTAGTGCATTAATTTTATATAGAAATTATTTTAGGACTGTCTGACGCATAGAATTTGATCTTCTCGGGTTTTTTTACATATGCCCAGATTTATCCTACTGAATTTTAATTGCATAAAAAGTGTGTGTCTAATCTACCAGCATAGTCACGGGCAACTGATAGGTACTTCCAGTGGAAAATTCTCCTTATCTAGGTTAGTTATTGGCTTCTCCATATGGCCTTTCTCTCTTTCCCTCTCTTTTAGATGCATAGATGATAAGCACAGTCTAGTTCCGAACTTTTAGATGGCAACAGCCAAATGAAACCCACCCTAACAATTCAGTTCATTGGGTTGTTCTAAAACCCCTTTATGCACATTTTAATTTGAAGCAATGCCTCCTTCGTTCTTACAATGCCTCCATGCAGAAGGTAGTTAGTCACATTGGTGATAAGCTTAGAGTACATAAAAGATCCTTACTTTTCTGAGATCTCAAGTTTTTCGCCATATTTTTCCTCCTTTGAAGATCTTGTTCCCCTTGTGGTGCAGTTCTCTGGGTAAAGCACCTTTTCCAAAATGGTTGTTTATTTCTTACCTTGTCACTTGTCATTCACTCTCCTGCTTTGTGTATAGACTACAAATGTCCTCTGGTAATTCTAACACTGTTATGCACCACTGCAGTTAGCTTATATTGAAGTCACATTACTCTTCTGCCTTGCCCTGACTGAAGCAGCATGGTTACCTTCAGATTTTTCTATTGTGTTTCTTACTGTGAATGTCTGCCCCTTAGTTCCAAATGATTTTCAGTGTGAAAACAAGTATTCCAGATTCTGCCTTAGTTTTCACATCTCTCTCACACACAAGCAAGCACATAGCCATGATTCTTCAATGATGGATAAAATGAGTTTTCCCTGGAGAGCAAAGAAATAGTGAGACAGCTTGGGCTGGAAGAGATGGATTTCTTCGAGGACTATCTTGGAAGGGATGTGGTTTGTTTCGCACAAAAAGTGAGAACGTACTAATCTGACTCACTGATGACATTTTCTAGGTACAGATAAGGCTTTCAGAATATTTTACAGATAGAACTTGAGGGCAGAGTGTTAGAAATTGGGCTAATTTCACAGCACAGTACAAAATCATATATGAATATATGAACTGTAAGAACACTTGTTGTCATTAGATGCTTACTATTAAAGACCCTTCTACTGGGATGGCAGAGGAACAGAGAAGACTAGATGAAGACACATAACATTGTATACAGGCTATCAACATGTCAGAAAAGGCAAAGACCCTGGAAACCCTGCATGAATTAGGTGAGTTATTTCTTTCAGAGAGAGGGGTGTACACATACACTGCTGGCAGGTGGAGTATAATTTGGTCACTCAGGATCAGCAAAGATTGCTTTAGAGTGCATGCAAGGGCTATTGAGATGGTTAGGAAAATGCAGAGCATAATATATGAAGTGATACTGGAAGAGCCTGGCTTGAATAATTCAGCAGAATGAAGGTGAGAGGAAGCATGGTTTCTGTTGATAGATACCTCAGTGGTTGGAGAGTTAAACAGGGATAAAGCTATTGTGACCATGGGACAATGCTGGCAGCACAGCAACAGGGGCACCTTCCACGTGGGAGAAAATGGAGCCTGAACCTCTGAATGAAGTCCCTAGGATGAAGGGCAGTTGAGCTTTTGGGGGCTTCCACCTGGAGTACCCTGGCAAAGAAATGAACCCTTTCTGAGAGGATGCAAAGTACGGAGTATCACCGTGTGCTTGCAGTGACACCACCTGCAGGTGGAGACTTCAGATTCGTCCTGCTTCCCCTACCAACTCTAGCTGTCCTTAGACACAACTTGCTGTCCAGTGGGCTCTGGTCTACACGTTGATAAAGTGGAGGTAATGATGCTGATAGGTCCTGTAAAACAGCTTGAGGCTGCCAGCAAACAAGGTGAAGTAGCAACAAGGTGTTGTTGTTCTCATTTCCAGCTACTTCAAAGGAAAGCAGAATCTGCCTTTCCATGCATCCAGTGAAACGAAGGGGTGTGAGTGTGTAAGAACAAGGGCTGAGATTATAATGGCTGCATCACCTGCACAGCTGTAGGCAAACCCTCAAGTATTATTTAGTTTTTTATAGAGAAAATATAAGTTAAAGAGAATTTTATTTACTTTTTAACAATTCACCTTTCCATGTACCAGTGATGATGCTTTGAATTTAAAATTCTGTCCTGAAAGTAGTTGCCTCGTGCTGGTAAAAGAATAGCTCCCTTTATGGTCATTCATTTTAGATTGATTAAAATTAGATGAGTACTACTGAAATCTAAAACACATTAAAAATAGGTCAAAGTTAGCCAGGTTAGTGTGTTGTCAGCTGCATTTTAGAATCTTAAAAGAGAAAAGAAAGTCCTAAAATATGGGTGTATTCCCCACCAACCAGTGAACATTAATCATAAATAAGAGGGGAAAAAATGCAACTGATGCCACAAATATTTCCAAAAAGGAATTTATGGTACCATTGGACACCCACAAATGCATTCCTTCATCTATGTTGTCGACAGCACCTTTTTTGACAGGGATTCTTCAGGTATTTGCCCTCTTTGGCCATACCTCCACACCTTGCAGGCTTTCCAAAGCTGGGAAACACCAACAGACTGTCACTGAAATCATTAGCTGGGATTTCGTCTGGGGCACAAGACTGTCAGACTGGGGCCAATGTGTTTTGTTCAAAGCATCTTCAGCTCCAGCTTGCCTGATGTGGGAAATTCTTGACAATGTCCTGGTGCTTCTATAGCACTTGTAGTGTTCAGATATATTTTCTTTTTTTTTTTTTNACATTTCATCCTCACTTTGTCAAAGGATGTTTAAATAAAAAATAATATTAATGTAATTTTGTAGCAATATTTCTTCTGGATAGACTCACAGAACTATATAGCAACTACAGTGTTTAATTAGTCTTTTCGGTGCAAAGGTGGTTTTTGTCAATTTTCCAATAGAAAGAAATTTTTGCCCATGTCAGAGTAAACTCTATACTTAAGGGCATATGACTCTAGATGCAAGAGGACATAATTCTCTATTACTTGTGCCATTAAATTTCTCAGGTTATTCAGATACACACATTATTACATTGATGAATCCTAATAAAAACAGAATGCCAAATAGAAAAAGGAGAAAAGTTATACAAGATAAAAGGGCTATGAGCTCAAAAGCTCATTGAGATAGTCATAGAGCATGGTGAGGTTTACACTTTAAACTACTAAAAGGTTGATAAGTGTTTGACAGGGCTAAGTGTGGTCTTTAGCTTTTTTGCTAGAGGTAGCCCCTCTTGGTAAGTACAAGCATCTGTCTATCAGGAAAGTCACTGAACCAAAGTAACACAAAACTTCTGCCTTTAACATGACTTTTGTTGTTTCCTTCTCAGTTTGCTTCATCTTTAGTTTCTTTCTCCTTGGTGTCTTCAGACAAATCGAGTGTGAAGCATGCCATGGTCTCTGATAATGCTGCTCAGCTGAAACGAAGCAAGCTTTACTTTGGGGTAGTGTCACTTTAGAAGAGTTCCACATAACACCTTGCATTAATACATAACACAAGTAACACAGCAGTCTCAGAATATGCCAGTGGTACTTTACTACTACTTGTTTTCTCAGAATAGCTCTGAAAATAATAAAACACTAGTATTTCAAGGCTAAAATTGAAGGCAACACTGTATCCACTGATATTCAAAAATTTAGATGTGGGCTACTTGTAACAATGGCAAATGCTGGACATCTTCTGTTCTTTTGCATGCACTGAAACTGGAGTTCATTTTATGCAGCTTCATGTGAGTTAGGCATTTAGGTGAAGTCATTGATGTCCCCTCTGTAGCCAAAGGAGAGGGAAAAACACTTCTAGAGGACAAGTCCTTCCAGTTTACATTGTCTGTGTCCACAGCGGACTGAGATAAAAAGCTTGTATTAGTGACTGAGCCTTTAGACAATCCCACTTTCACTGCCAGTTGTGTTTTAACTGAGCAATAGATGTCCCTGCGTTGTAAGCTTTCACCTTGCGGAAGTTATTTGTTTTATGGTTCACCAAAAAAATGTCTTTCTGAAATCAAACAAATTTTTGTTTGGCCAGGCCTTTCACATATGCAGTCTCTTTCCCAAACAACATACTGTTGCTTACCAATTAGTCCTGGTTTCATGCAATAAGATAGAATTTTCTAACACATTGAGCAGCATAGCAAAGGAATAAGTTGCCTGCGGAGGGTAGCGTTCCTATCACTGGAGAATATTAAACAGAACCTGGTCATTCAGAAAGTTTTCAGTGTAGCTGAACTTGGAGTACTGATAGTACAGGTGACTGAGGTTCCTTCCAGTCCCTTTATAATATCTCTCTGGAATCACTAAAACACCAAAAACATAATTAATACAAAATGACTGAGAGATGGGGAAAAGGGTTATTGCACACAAACAGTGAGTGAAAAAAAGTGCATATTTTTATGTACCAACCATGTGCTGCTGATTTACCAGTCCTACTAAAAAGCTTATTTCCAGATTTTAGTACTGTATTACTTAACAGCCTGCTGCCTCCAGAACTCAGAATTCCTGGTGAGCTGCAGTCTGCAGTTAAGATATGAGCATTCACTAAGGACTGTAAGAAAATTTAGGTGCACATAACTCTTAAAATTACACAGTGCTGTCAAGTATTGATGTTTATACTTGATGGATTTAATATTGCTATTTATGTCTCAATAAATTATACTTGCAGGAATAAAAATGGAAAAGCCAGACTGCATTAATATCTATACTAAACATAAATATCAAAAAATAATTTATATAGATATTAGCAATATAATTTTAATAATATTAAACATGCCTATGGCAGAACACCTGGTTTGAATGGATGATTGAAATCCAGGTATTGGGTACTAGACACTGATTTGAAGTGAGAAAATTAAGAGCTTTGATAAACCAAAGCAAGTTAAATACATTATTTTTAATATCACACTAAAATGTGCTTTGATTTTGAGGTTTGCAAATCATTCATATAATCACTGTGAGTTTTGCAGTGAAGCACACTTGCATTATTTTGTCTGGAGAGAAGATAACTTCTTACTTGCCAGTCATGCTCCACCACAATTGGACATCGGAAACACCTTTCCAGAGTAAAAGTGTATCTCTTAAATATTTAAAAATTAGCACACTATAGCAGAAGATATCTGGCAAGTCAACTGCAAGCTTGCTGATACCTCAGATTGTTTCTGAACAGGCAGGGCACCGCATATCACCCTGAAGAGGGCTGTGTTTTTACAGCAATAAATCTGCCTTCAGCTCCTCTTGATGATCTAACACAAGACTTGTTCACATTCTGTATTTGTGCTTAATATAGGCTAGAGGAAGCTGAGAAGCTCATAAAACGAGCTTATCTTTTGTGTTAGGGTAAGGAGTGCTTTACATTGCTTCAACCATGAACTCCATAGATAGTGTAGCTACCCATATGTGAAATTGCATTCCATAAAAAGGCAATTTTACTCAAATCCATTAATGAATTTTCTAGCCTCCATGGGTTCCAGCATGGTTTTAATTTGGGTAGAGCATCTGCAGAGGAGGGAATGATTGTTATTTGAAAAACATCAATGTATAGGGACAGACCATCCTGCTCTATGGAGACGCCTGAGGCAAAGCTCTGGAAAAGTTGGCAGGGGTGACCCTTCTGACTTGTTGGTGAACTTTCACGTATGAGGGAACAGAGTGGTGGAGGGTGAGGGACTGAGCAACTGTGGTGCTCTTGTTTCACAGGAAGGAAAAATAAGGCCAGGGAGTGCATGTAAATTAATTTAATTTCTTTTTCATATTCAGCCTACAGATTCCTTTAAAAATTTCGTTGCTTTACCCCAGCAATCTTTTAGTGTCAATATAATGAATTATCTTTTCTTCATGTTGTTTAAAGATGCTTCAAGGTTTGAACACTCTTTGTGGCCTTCTGTGAATCTCACGCAGCAACAGCTTATGGCTTTGGAAAAAAAAATTAAAGCTCTGAAAAAAATGATTGTAGAAATAAAGAGAATAAAGGTTCTCTTTTAACTCATTTTGCTCAGCACTTGATATGTTTACAGGAGCTGGTAAACAGAAGTGACCTCCAGTATCACAGTGTCTTCAGCATGTATAAAATACTCAAATATTATCTGAAATGAATGATATATCCTGCTGACATAGCCTCATGTAAATTTTCACTGGTCAAGACAAGCTTTCACTTTACATGAGGAATACATGACTTAACAAAAAATTTATGTATACATCCATAAACCTTATTGAGATACTAAAGGAAGTGGTATTGGTGGGGCTTGATGCTAACTAGAGTCTAAACAAAATTAGTAACCTGGTTCATGCAATAGCAGTCCTGTACCTGTCTGTAAGTGGAAAAGAATATTTTGGGCTTGATAAGGTAAGTACACATTTTTTCTTGAATGGTATGCTTACCCACCACTTGTAGATTAGACCACTCGTATTTTCAAAGTGTGTTTATATCTCAGGAAACTTGTTCAGGATGATTCAGCTCATTCACATTATACACTGGCATCACATAATAACGGAGTGCTATGGACAGCACAAACTAGCAGCTGACTTCTGAGTAGAATTTAATATTTATTTCACATGCATGGAGCCAGTCTAGAGCCAGCCAAAACAAACATGAAGCCATCCGTTGTCTCAGAATTAGATTTAGAACTGGTTTGGGTGTACATTGCCTGAAGACAGTTGATCTTTTCTTATCAAATACTCATGACTGAGGTTATCAGCATGACAAAGCTTTTTTTATGTAACAGACAGAAATCAGTAAGGGATTTTCTGAGAAATGTTTCTTATTCTGGATAGTTATTCCTTCTGGCATGACTGTCAGAACTGAGCTTAGCTAATTTCTCCATAAATGCTGTAACCACTTTTTTCAGAGTTCTAGAGAGTCTAGAGCAAGGTTGAGATGACTTGTTGTTTGCAAGCTATAATGAAATCATGGGGTCAGACCAAGTTGTGACTCTACAGGCTGGCAGTGACCTCATGAGAGATTCATCTCCTTTAACTACAGATGTATTGAAGTATCACATTCACCCAGACTGGTTTCTTTTTGAGTGAATGTGTGTTTTAGCTAGTTGGGAAGAAATTCCTTGTGCAGCTGTCACTCTTCCAACTGAGTGTGAAGAAAGAAAACACCCAGCTCATACTTGACACCTAGCTCACATATGACACCTTGGGTACATTTTGCCTATCTTTGAATTTATATATTATTGGTAATGTTCACCATATAGTAAATTCCTGCTCTTCTATTTGATAATTGAAATACAATAATTAAAAATCTGCCATGTATAAGGGGAAATAAAGAAGTCCCTCATAAAAATCCCATTTGGGGCTTTACCTCCAGTTTCCCTTTCATCTTCTTTTTGGGTGTCTTAAAGGGGAGAAGTAAAACATGATGGACAGGGCTACTCTGGATCTCAGATCACTATCTGCATCTTCAGCTCACTGGTGGTTTTTTCTTTTTCCCTTATTATAAAAAGAGATCTTTCCTCTCCCAGCCAGACTCCCACCAAGAACACAATACATGGATCAGTGTCTGAATATTTCCTTACAGAACAGTAGCCTTGTTTGTTCCCATGCATGGAGAAGTTTGAATTTTCCAGTGGTTTAGTGCTGTCATTTTCCACATTTGTCTTTTCAGACAGTTCTTCATCTCAGGCCTAATGGCCCCAGTCAGGCTTGCAGCTATGGACAAGAACACCAGGAGATGAGCAGTAAGACTTTTGCCTTTGAGAGAAAGCCTTCACAATTTTATTCTCCAGGGCTCCAGGTGCTGGTGAGATACTCTAAAAATCCACTGAAATCAAGTCTGAGGGTGCTGACACGTCCATAAACCCAGCTCCTTGGTGCAGAAGTTGGAGGGCAGCAGAGAGATTGTCGAACACAGGGAAACAAAACAACACAGCAATTGCTTTATAATGAGCAGAAACTGGTAGGCATTAACCAAGAAATAAAAAGGTCAAGAGAACAGATTTTTGTTCCATGCATCTAGCTTACTTCCTTATTCCTGTCAGTCTTTTTTTCCTTCCACAAAGTTATAATTTCTGTCAGACTCTGCAGTCTGATGGTGTTACAATGCCTTTTTTAAAAAGGACATGTCCCTTTGGAACTTTTTTGTGTGTGGATTCTTTGTTCGGTGAGCAGAATATGCCTGCCAGCAAGACAGAATCTCATTTAGTTACAAAATACACTGATTCTCTTAATGAAGTTGTGGATCTATTCTGCAGAGAAAGCACAGATGAGGGTCTCCTCATCTTCTCTCTGTACAGCAATTATGGTTCATTTTAGAAGTACAAAAATTCTCTGAGGTACCAACTCCTTCATTTTTTTAGCAGTTTTTGTTGAATTATATGTGACAAAGGTTTCACAAATTGGCACTGCATTCTGTCCTGAGAGAAGGGCTTTAGTTTTTTGTGGGTGTTTTTTAGTCTTCATTTATCACATTACTACTCTGCAGGGGTTTGCTTGAGCAACAAGAATCGAGTTTTTGAACTTGAGCACGCGTTTTATATTAAGATGGGGTCACTCTCTTCTGTGTTTGTTAATTATCAGTTGCTTGAAACATACAAGAAGATGTTGTCAGACAGGTGGGTTTGATCTTTCTGGCAAAGGAAACTGGACAAATCTTAGAACTTGTTAGGTCACACAGTTAAACCTTGTTCTCTTTTTTTTTTTTTTTTTTAATGCCCTGTAGGTGTATTCTTCATGCAGTATGTCTCTTTCTATAAAGACAAATCTGGCAATCATTCACAGAGGCATTTATCCTTGCTTTCTCATATTAATTCAGTTCTTTTCCCTGATCACTTCAGCATAAAAATATCTGAACTACTCAGCTGCTTCTGCTGTTCATTCTAGCCACATTGGTGACTTCATATCATTGTACGTGTACTGCATCAGGCATTTGCACAGCTAAAGGTGCTCTGGAGTGGCAGAACTTCCCATCTTGTAACATTCATGTCACATATTTATCCCATCTGTTTGAAAGCCTACTCCTTTTTGTCCTTTTCAGTGTATTCTCTCTTATTAGAAATACAGCTGCTGTTGTTTTTATGCTGTTGCAGGACTGACTATAGGGCCCAGATGAGACCAGCAGAGCACTGAGATAAGCACAGAGTTTACACGATATTTCAGTCTCTGCCCCCAAAAGCTTGTGAGCCAAATAAACAGGACCAAGAGCAGGAAGAGAGAAGAGAGGTGAAGCAACGGGCCAAGGTCACGCAGCTGATGTTGGTGATGGCAGTGGGACTACAATGGAGGTCTCCTGAGTCTTAGGATAGCACCCTGTTGCACTGAGAATGGGGTATTTTACAGAGAGAATATCTAGGCTCTCAGGATTCAATCATTTTTTTGTTGCCTTCCCTCTGCTCCCCTTACATGTGACCGGCGGCAGCTGTGGTGCTGGATATTGCCAAAGTAGTAAATAGAGTCTTCTATCCCCACTGAAAAGAGAGTGAATGATGTAATTTGGCTCCTTTTCACTCCTGCTCGCTGCCAAGATATTATTTCTGTATCAGTGCACATGGCCATTTGGCATCAAACAAGACCCCTCTCTTTGTGTAAGCGGAGGCGGGATGTTAATTCTTTTTGATGTACCAGTAACATATCTGGAGCGCTGCAGCAGCATTTCTTTCAGGAGGCAACTGATTCTCAGTGTTCCCTAACAAAAAAGGAGTGTATGCTCCTTTCACTGCATGTGGAGCGACTGAGGAGGTAACCACATACCTGCTAACCACAACTCAATTTTGCTGTGTACTTTTAATTTCAGTGGGATGACAAAGCTGTTTGTTATGCTTATTGTGGTATTTCTGCCTCAGAGCACCTTGGCATTGATTCATTAAAATTCCTTGTTCTACAACCTTTAAATTTGTGTGATATCCCTTTTAAAGGCTGGAAAAAGGATTCAAATTCTGTGTAACACATAAAGTCATACTGTACACATAAGGCTGTATTTCTGCCCATTCTGCCTCCATCTTCCAACCATATGAAAATATTCTTAACTCCAGTGGCTTTACATCAGATCATTAACTTTGGTTTATTGCCTGTGAAGACAGTTTTATGAATTTTCCTCTTGGATTTTTGTGATCAGGAACAATTTGGAGGAAAGGGAGGGGAAGGAAAATAATCACCTTCTAATGTCAGGCTAGATCTGTATGTTTGCCTGGCCTGTCTAAGACCCAGAATCACTGTGTTTCTTCCTTGAGACCTCACATTGGATGAGGTGATGGTATCAGAAAATCTTTTTTTTTTTTCCTTAGGAAAACAAATGAATGTCCTGGACAAATAACGGATGCCAGTGGAGGTGCTAGGACCAGCAGACAGGTGATTGCACGTGACTTTTGCACCCTGTGTCTGCCTATATAGGAAAGAAAGAGGCTGCTTTCCTCCAGGTAGGACAGACCGACCAAAGTAACTGGGTCTCAGTTTAACCAAAAATATGCATTATTCCATCTCAATTTGAACAGACTAAAGAGTGCTTGCATAACGTCTACCACAACATGGAAATTCAGAGAGTGAAAATACAAGCTGGTTTAGAGCCTCTCCCCAGGGCTGTTCCTCTAACCAGGACAGCACCAACAAGGCATAATTTTTGAACTGCACATTCATTATCAGCTTGACAGTTGTCTTTCATTTTTACTATATTTTCAAGTTGGCTTACCTAAGTTACCAGAGACAGGCTCATGTGTCTCTTCACAGGACTGTTGCTAATGTATGGTTGAAGGTTTTAATTGCTGCTGTGAGATGACACAGAGGTTTGTTCTTTCCTTTGCTGTTTGGCAGTCAAAGAAGAGGCAGACTGGGCATGCATGCATCTGCAGCATCCAAACTCTCTAGTAGTTCTGTTTATTGCACCACACTCAAGGGTAAATCCACTGAATACTTGAGCATCCATAAGTGGGTCTAGCACTGGAGAGCAGGAACGATGGAGAGGGTCCTAGTTTCAGGCTTTGCATGCGGATGATTCTGGTCAAAAAGTTCTGGAGCTGATGTCCAGAGGCAGCCCAGCCACCAAAGCAGGCTCTACAGGGCACAACTGCCCTCCATCCCATCCTGCCAGGGTATGGGATTGCTCCTCACCCCAGTGCCCTATACCCACTACACAGATGCTCTGGACTGATCTGCAGAGGTGCAGCTCAGTAGCATGGAGCAACACAGCCGAGCCTCAATCTCTTCTTACGCTAGAGCAACAAATCTATTCAGGCAGAAGGCTGGATTTGTCCCTTCATGCACAGAGAGAAACAGTTTCCTACTTCTCTGCACAGCTAACACCTGCCACTCCTCCCAACCACTTGGTTGTACCATCTAGATTCATTTCTCACACTCAGGCTTTTATTCCCTGAGGAGCTTCTCTTGCCTTCTCCTCCTTCCACTGGGAAAATGCTTTATTAAAGATTTTTTTTTCCCAAAAGAAGAGGTGTGTCACTGAAGGACCAGCATTTGTGCACAGCTTTCCACTAACACAATCATTGCAGCCAGTCAGCACCAGTCTGATACAAGAGGGCTCAGACTCAGAACCCTGGATTTCACCTTGGATAAAGCACTTGGCCCAGGGTGATTGCAGAGCTTTACCACTTAGAGGTGAAGCTGCTCCCTCTGTGGAAAACGATCAGAGTTCAGAGGAGAGCCACAGGGGATCAGACTTTGCTTCTGCTGTTGCTAGGGGAAGGAGAAGGCATGCTGCTGATGGGAGGAGTTGTCCCATCATGTATTGGTGCCACCCTGAACATTAATAGCTTCTTTGGAAGCTTCTGGTCATCAGTGGGGGAAATTGGTGGTGGAGTCACTGATGCCTTCAGCCACTGCCTATGTAGCAGGTGCCTAGAACTTAGCATGTGTGGGCAAGCAAAACAGCTGCAGGAAGTGTGCCCCAAAGCTTGCTTGCTACTTCCATCAGAATTGCTCTTGGCAAGTATGACACTACGAGCTGTCAAGTGCCCATCTCTGGCTGTGTGTGTGCAGAGCCCAGCATTTCAGCTTGACACTGGCCTCTCATTCCTGTCTGCCATTTCAGCTTTGTGTCTCTGGCTGTACCCCTTTCTCAGAGGGTTGCCTGTGGTAATCACTCAGCCAAGCTTTCTGCTGACTTGTCCAAATAAGTTTTCACCCTGTCAAAAATGTATGGATACTCTGTTCATTTTCTAATCCACTCAGGCAGAATCTGATGTAATAACATTCATAACAGCCGTTTTCCTTAAGTTCCTTTGCTGCACAGTGTGACCTGGGAATATCAGCTGTGTATCTGAATGCTGTCTTCCTTATAAATTAAGGTGAAACTAAATTGAAACTTGTGTTGGATTCAGAAATGGCATTAATGGCAAGAGCCGGAGTCTGTGGAAAAGGTCCTTGCAATCAACCCAAAATTTCATTGAGGAGAAAACTGGATTTTGGATTGGGAGCGAGTTAAGTTTTGGACATCACACCTACAGACCTATCCTCGGCTTCTGAATTTCATTTGGCACTGCTTAAAATGAAGGCTAAGTCAGTGAGAGGTCTGGAGACTTCTGAGCTATGGACCCAAGGAGGGAGGTTCACATCTACAATCCAGACCTGGAGCCAGATATAACTTGTGGAGCAGAGCCTGTTCCTGTAGAGGAAGGTTTAGACGTACTTCTCTCTGAACTACCTGAGCTACCTCTGGTGCTGAGACAGTGAGTAATAGGTGACATGTCTATTCAGGAGATAGCTAGCTCTCCCCCCTACTGCTTGTATGGGAGAACAGACAAGGACCTGTTCTCAGCCCTGCCTCTTTCTGTATGTGGGGCAAAACACGAGATGCACAGTGTCTGCTGTGTCCTCTGTGCCAAATAGATGATGTCCTCAGTCACTTGATAATGAGGAAGACTTTCCTCATTGGTCTGTGTGTGCATGTGTTTGCATGTATGTATGTGGCCTTCCTATAAACTCTCCATCAGTTTATAAGAAGGATTCAAAACCCCTTTCTTCAGGGCTGGCCATTTGGGTGTATTTTCACTAACAATTTGTAAACGAAGTCCCACCACCCCATGAATTCTCTAGCTGGAGTTTTGCTTCCCACATCTCTGCCATAGTCAAAGATGGTCCAAAGTATATCAGTACAGTGCTGTAACAAATTATACAATTATTCTGGCATAACGAACTGTTTCGAAGACACATATTTTATCAGCCAGTGTATTTCAATGGGATTTATTTTCCCTTTCCTGTTATTTGTTTACTTCTTTTCATTGCAATAAAACTCTGAACAGAGGCAGAAAAATCTGGATGTCAGTTCAAAATGTTGTGGTAAATAATACACAGTAATATAACAAGAAGTTGCTTTTTTTTGACTGGAACTCATGCAGAGCATTGCATGCAGCTCAGCCCTGATAAGCATGGTCAGCTCTGTGTACACAAATTTAAAGTCTGTCTGTCTTCTTGTTTCAACCCTGTCTGATGCCATATAGGGAATATTAAGACTAGTGTCCAGGTATCAACACAGAGTGGGGTAATGTATGGTACAGCTGGCTGAAGTAAGCACAGGACAGCTGTTCTTTCATCTCAACCCCTTTCCTCCTTCACTGCTTTTGTCACTGAGAAGAAAACAGAGCTGAAATGTGAAGCCTTCTAGTTGCCTACATCTGTTCACCAATTTCTTTTTTTTAAAGTAGAGGAAATGGGAGGGTAAAAAAAGGTGAAGGCAGGAGAATGTCTTAATCTACAGAAGATCTAGGTCAACAAATCAATGTAATCACTCTTACAGTTAGTGCAATCTATGTCAGTCATGTTAACCTGTTGAACCAATGACCCATGGCTCCCACCTTGAGTGTGGCTGGAAATATTAGTTTTAACAATGCCCAGGACTGCAGATGCAGCATAGCCTTCCTGATACTGTAAACAGTGATTGAAAATGATCTGGATTATGGAAACTAAAACCCACCAAACAAATGGGAAAACAGCAAACCCTGTGTCTGCCACTGGTTGACAGAACATTAATTTAAATACTGTTCAAAACATTAATCTTGGCTTAGTTTTCAAATCTGAGCTGAAGCAGGTAGGCTAGAGTTACTAGACTTAGCATCATAACATGTGCTTTTTAAAGTTGTTTTTAATCTTTTTGATCTATGACAGAGTAAAATATTGGGGTCTGACAGAGCTCGTAACTGTGAAATGGCATTGTCCTGGATTACCAAGTGGGTCAAGGAGAAAAAGGTATTGGTAAAGAGAGGTTTAGGCTATTAATTACACTTAACATAATGGTCTGCTGAATGCAGTGGTTGCACAATATCGAGAGGAGGAGGAGTGGGGAGAAATCTTTCTGCTTCTATTCCATACATCTTAAAAGATAGGGCACATATTTTCATGCGGCACCATACACACTCTGTGTTTATTATTGTTTTGATAGCTAGCCTTGCAAGTAGGGCTCATGAGTGTAGATGATTTGAAAATAATGACTCTGACATTATGTGACCTTTAGGTATGTTGCAGCCACTTCAGACTACATGCTATTTTATGAATAAAAGAATATTTTTTGGCTGGGGTAGTCTATTGATGGAAGAGGTTTAAATGTAATAAAGCCAGAGTTATAGTCAAATAAAGTGACAGTCCTTGTTGTGGAACTCGCTGCAGGGGACATGAGATGATTTCTGTGCATGATAATGCATTTGCTTTTAAATGCCATCACTAGATTGATAATTATAGAATGCTTCATATTGTGCCTGGCAGGGAGTCAAGGCTGGCTCTTGCCAGTCTGCAAGAGATAGAAAAGTATGCTGTAAACCAGAAGAGTTTAGTCAGAGTTTGTGCATGCAGCTGCAAAATGTATTTAAGATGTTACAGGAAAGAGAGTTTTAGTCTTTTCTCTTCAGAGTCAGCATAAAGCCTGATGATGCTTTATTAGGACTCAGCATAATGGCAAGAAGACTCTTAAGACCACTTTGTTGCAAACGATCCACAAGCAACCACCACCCAAAGCCTGTCTTTTCCCAGTTAGGTTAGGTACGTGGTAATTGTTTTAATTCCTTGTATTGAGCTTTTACTGCTGACATTTTTAGATGCAGTGGAATGTTTGAAAATCCTTCCATTTCACTTCACTTCCGAAACACACAGAAACACAGTGAGGAGGACAGAGAGTCTGGAGCATCACAAAGATATTCAGTATCTGCAGCAGGCAGAGGATGGAAACAGACGGGACTCCGCTGGTCATGTTCTACTACCAGCTTCCTCAATCAGCTTATTCTGAATAAAATAATAGGTGGAAATTTTGAGAACACCATGACCTTGGGAGTGCAAAATGAAACAAAAAAAGGTATCAAGTCATAATTGTGTTTTATGTATTTGGTACACTGAAAATCATGGTTGCAATTGTCTAGATACAATCACTGTCATCAGGACAGCTCCCTTCACTGATTGCAAACAGTATGTTTCATGCAGTGTGCCACACTCCCCATGCAACATGGTTGAAGCCTTGTGAATTCTGTTGGTGAAGAATGGGAATTTTTAAGTGCCTTAGTGATTTCAGTATGTCAGTGTTGACTCACGGTAGGATATCTGCTTTTAAGCACATTAGAGGTAAATTAATCAAAAATGAAAACCATTTTTGGGTGGACAAGCTGTCTGTGAATCCTTGTATGAATGGTTTCAGTAAGAAAAAAACATCTTAAGGATAAATATGTTTTATCTGACCTTTTTAGACACAATTATTTTTATATTCTTTCATTTAAAAAAATGGGGTTTTTGTTTGTTTAAAAGTTGTCCTGATTATTTAAAGGGGCTTTAAACTGTAATCACAACACAACATTTCTTTTTGTATAAAAAAACCCCCATTTTCACAGTCACCCAAAATCTTCTTTCTCATTTCCCACCCACAGTGTCTCAGCTTGGGAACTGAACCAAAAATTCAGTATTCATCCAGTTCTTTTCAAAATCCTATCTATGATCATCCAAAGACCCTTAAAAGAGCAAACTACACTGAGGGTACACTGAGGAGCTTCCTTAACACTTCAGTGAGGAGATTGTGTTCATAATGTGGAAGCTCAGATGCCTATGTCTAAGTCATGGGCTGCAGGGACAACAAATGCCAGAAAGAAGATGGCAGCTTCCCTGAGCCTTCTGTTGGTTGTTGAGAACCACCAATGAAAAGAAAATGTGCACATCTCATTTCTCAGTAGCAAAAGCAACAGCCCAAGAGAAATCAAAGCAGAGGAACAAAAAGCTCAGCAGAAGAATGAGAAGAATGAGAAATGGACAGAGAAAAAACCAACATCCTCAAATAGAAAGCAGAAGGGAAAGAGGCACACAGTCTGTGTGGCAATGGCAAAACAGTTGGCAAAACAATGTCAAAACAGTCTGTTGACATGGTGTGACAGTGCAGAAAGCTTAGAACACGAATGGCAGGTAGCTTGGCAGTTGTACCTGCAGCATGAGATGCCACATGCGGGCAAAGCCAGACAGCCATGATGGAAAATGTGCCTGACTGATAAATTCCTTGAAAAAATGTTTTTTTGCAGGACGAGATCTCCTACGCTGCCTGGACAGGGTTGCAGTCTTACTCAGAGCCACATTGCAGAAATTGTTTGGGGAAGTTAGGAAGAGAAAACACAACACACCTACTAGAACACTGTAGTTGTTATTGTGTTATTTGTGCACTCAGAAGCACATTAATTTCTTTACACCACTATGCTAATGGGCTGTTCACTGATAAAGAAAACATGCTTACTGTGCACTGAGTCCATTTCTAGCTAAAAGTTAAAAATTCTTCTCTTAGGAAGATCCGTCTGTGTTGCACAGATGTGTGGGGAATTCTGAGCATTTTAATGACTCTACATATTCTCATTTTAGTTGGAGAGGTCTGAAGAAAAATTTCTAAATTCAAGTGAAGAACTTCAAAAATGACACGATTTTCAAGAGCTCTGAATTCTAGAGGTATGCACATAACTTTTTTCCAATTTCTTGGCAAGTGTAAAGTATGCCATATCCAGATGATAATATTTTTAGCAAATACATATTTTAAAATATTTTTTTTGCTAGGCTGAAAATGAAATCAGCAATTTTGAAGTTAAAACTTGTTAAAAAACTCCAATAAAAATGTGTCTTTCTTTCCAAATGAGAAGGTGTTTATAAGAAGAAAATTAAAATGTTTTGTTTCAAAATATTAAAATGGAATACTTGGACCTTGTTATGGAATGAAGTATTTTATAGAAACTGAGATGAATGATTAAACATTTCATTGTCACAGAATCTGCATTTTTTCACTGAAATAAAATTTCATGAAGAAGTATTAGCTTTGCCAAGCTCCTTTCAGTTTTCAGCGGATGTGACTAATAGATGTTTATTAAAGCGAGCTAATTATTTGTGTACATAAATCTGCAATTTGCAATGTAGCATCACTTTATGGTTTTGTAGCAATTTTTTAAAATGAAAGATAAAAAGCCAGTGGTGCACTGCAGTGAGCTTTTATATAAGCATCAAGAGTGAAGTCAGTAAGTACACCAGATAAGGGAATACAGCAGAGTGAAGACACTGTAAGGTTTCAGTTACTACAAGTTTACTTACTGTCATCATCACAATTACATCAGCAATTTATTGGAGTAGTTGAGCCTATGTGGCTTAGCTCTCCTCAAATAAAACAGCTGTTGATCTGACTGCTGAACTGTTCAGTTTCTCTTGTTTCTCTTATTCTTACTATCCACATTCTTCTAACACTCATTTGACTTTGCAGGCAGCTTTTTCATACATCAGCTTCTTTCATAAAGCAAAATGTAAAAAGGCTGATACATTCGCCTTGGCACTTTTCCCTGTCACCTTTTCTTGTCTTTTTTTTTTTTTT
>VZRW01005395.1:121892-138732 GCA_013398125.1 Aegotheles bennettii
TTTTTTGGTTAAATTGATAGACGTCTTCTAAATTGCTAAATCAGAAGTTCAAACTGCCAGCTGTCTCTGCTGGTAGGATATGTGAAGCTGAGACACCAAGGACTTTGAACAATTATCACCATCAAATAAGATGGCCTGTGAGTGACCAAAGCCTTGTTTCAAAGCCTTTTTGACTGATGGATGGATTCTCTGGTGTCTAATTCGTCATTAAATCTGAATGAAGATTTTTCCTACATCTGAAGCTTTCATGCCATCTGCTCCTTCTACTCTTCTTCCTCTGTTTCTCTGAATCTCTGATGTCTCACAAGGTGGTCTAACGTGCTCATTTTAAACTTATACTTCTACGGCAGCACTATGAGATGTTGACCTTTCAGCAGCTTTCATTTCTTCCTTTCTTCCTAATTCTGGAAGGACTGTTTTTTTCCAAATCTTTATACCTCTGTCAAATTGTGTTGAAATCAGCCAAGATTTTCAAAAATTGTTTGGCATAGGAAACAATCTGAGTGCCAGACACTTTCCTATAGACACTCACATCCAAACATATGCAGCATGAAACAAGGCTAACACATCTTAGAGGCACCACATTCCATATAAGTCAACATTTCTAGAGCCATTGAACATCTGTGTGAACACTGACAAATTTTAGGTTTCTTGTGTGTTAGGAGTTTCCTCATTATAACCTCATTGTGATGCAACCAAGCATTAAAATCAATGAAAGTCAATGACTCTGTGATGAACTGATTGATAAAACACACTTGAAAATTCCCCCTGCAAAAATATAAGAAGAAATTATGCAGTGAGGTAAAAGGGTTCAGTTCTTCTCATGGACTGATGTGTGATTAAAAGACAGGATATAAATCTGAGTATAAATGCTCAGTTATCACAGTGCAGAAAATGCTGCAGAAAATGCAGTTTACCATTGAGATCTGTGCTGGAACTTGTGCTCTCCAATGTCTTAATGAATGATGTGAAAAAGAGAACAAAGAGGAAAAGTGAAACTTTTGCTGAGGAGTAATAAAAACTAAAATTGACTATGAAGAGTTGCAGGAGGATGGCTTGACGCTGAGTGATGAGCAATAAAATAGCAGGTGAAATTATCTTTCGATCAGCTGAATACCTGATGCACATGTAGAAAAATGAGCCCACTTATATATAAAGAGTGACAAGTCCCACATCAGATGCTATGATTCAAGGGATTAGATGTTCAGATCAGTGTAGGTTGCTTTGTGAAAATAGCTCACTGGTCAGGGGCAGTCCTACAGAGTGTTAGAAGTTGTTAGCAAAGAAAGAGAAAAGAAGGAAAGAAAAACAAACAGAAAAAAACAGGAAAGGAAAGCAAAGCATGTCTTTAAGTCAGCAGATAAAGCAGTGGTGCACCTAAATTTTACAGTTCTGGTCTTGTCTTCTCTAGAACCAGAAAAAAAAATGACAAAAGTGCTAAGAATGGCAACACATATGGCTGTTGTTATAGAATAATTTCTGTACAATGAGGAACTAAACAGAACGGTTACCTTCCATGAAGAAAAAGGATGAGATATGAGTGATTTCCAAAATCATAGGCGATGCTGAAAAGAGAGAAATTATTTCTTACACCACAAAAGGAGTAGTTTTCAAATGAAACTGTCAGCTTAAGGTTTTAAAAGAAACAACAGGCAGAGTTTTCCACACAGTGCATAATTAAACAGCAGAGCTTATTGCCACAGGGTATTGCAGAGGCCAAGAGTATAAATTCGTTAACAAAGCAATTAGACAAGCACACAGATGGAAACTCCATCCATGGTTACTAAACATCAAGATGCCAATTCACTTCAGGCCTAAAAAGTCCCTGTTTCACATTTGCCCTATTCTGATATTTTGTCATCAAGTTACTGTTACAGTTTGACACCAGACATGGAATACAGGGATAGATGGAATTCTGGTTTGGCCTAATATAGCCTCCCTTATGGTCCTAATTGTGATACAGAGAAACAGGGGGTGTGATGATCAAGGTTACTTATGGGATGGCATTCAAAATTGGAATTCGAACTCGGAACCTTTTTCTTTTCTTGACCCACTGACATGCCTCTGGGGGAAACTTCTTCCTTGTCTCTACATTTTACTATTCTTCAAGACCCATTTTCATTCTTTATAGGTTGCAGATTGCAGTTAACTACCTCCAGGAGAGTCTGAGAGTGTTTGGAAGGGAGCCTGGCCTTTGGGAAATATATATGAATATCAACAGATCAAACTGAATTTACCACAACCTTGTGCCTCACTTCTGAGTTTTTGGTTGAAATCTCAGGAGACAATTCTCTGGTGCAACAGGAAAGAAACTGCTAGTAGTCCTCCCAGGCCACTAGAAAATTTAAATTCTTCCTAATCTTCTAGGGAATTAATTGGATAATATGCAGTTATAGAAATATTTCTGGAATTCTGGAAACAATTGTCTCAATACCAGCTTGCCTAAGAACTAAATGCTTTTCTTCACTGGGAAATAAAAAAGGATTTTAGAATGTCAAGTCTCCTTGCTGGTGTTCTCACTGGTGCCAGGGGATATCGTGACAATAGGGAAGATAGTTACTCTATGTTAATTGTTTTATATTAAATTACAACTAAATTGCACACAGTAAATCAGGAAATAATTTTAAAGCAAAACAAACAAACAAACACAAAAACTAAAAGATATGTGGAGAGGAGTTATTCCATTAAAGGGCCAAAGAACAGCTTTATGCAACACACTGCTGAACTTCATCTGCTTTTCACTTCCTAGAGCACCATAATTGCTCTCCTCAGGAGGAAAATCAGTTGGAGACAAAACAACCATTTCAGCACAATGGAGGAGCTGAGAGGCAGAAAGGAAGGAAGCATCAGCCAGGCTCTGTGGGAAAAACATTGGAGACTCCATGGCCAAAGATTTCCTCTGTGTCACTTCGGCATGATTTGGGATTGATTTTTAAGTGCAATAGTAAACAGCATAAATGAGCACTGAGTAATTTGAGAAATCAGGCATTGGAAATATCCTTGTGCCTCAACCCTTACATTAAGTTCATCAATTAGGCTTTTCACTGTCAGGAGTGTTGACTGTGGTGTACCCAAGACACTCATGCAAAGGAGTTCCGAGACAAAACCACAAACATGGACACAGGAGTCACAGGACAGCCCTGGCTTTGTGGGACTGAATCATAGAATCATAGAATTATCAAGGTTGGAAGAGACCTTCAAGATCATCCAGTCCAACCACCTACCTACATCACCCCTAAATCATATCCCCCAGCACCACATCCAGATGCATCTTGAACACTTGCAGGGACAGTGACTTCACCACCACCTTGGGCAACCTATTCCAATACTTAATCACCCTTACAGTGAAAAAATTTTTCCTAATGTCTAATAATATGTGACTGCATGAGTACAGACCATACTTTAAAAGATCTATACATAGAAGTGGGAGGATGAAACTTAGCATTTCTTACCTTTTCAGGGTGAATTTTGTGATATTACCAGTGTTCTTTTTGAGGACATGTTTATGTGGAGGTTGGATATGCAGATCGAGATCTAGGCAGTTGCCTCTAAGTTATACAGAGATTGAATCATGTGGAGGGTTCAGGATGAATCCTGCACAGTTTTTTTAAAATCAGGCTGTCATATCTTATAGGTTTACTTTAGCAACACAACAAACATCAGGGAGAAAAAAAACAGAGATGGAAGAGTAGGAGTGCCTCGTGCACAGCTGGCAGGAACACTCTGACATTGTACTCTGCAAGGGTCCTGTGCAAGATATTGTCTTGCATTCATCTGCATTATTAAAAGACAGATAGGCCTGCACCTTCAGCTGTGTAACACAAACATGGTGAGTGAGTGTAGCCAGCAAAGGGGACATAACCCAGGAACTCAAAGCTGATTTAGCATTTTCTCCAACTCCTTTTTTCCTGCTGACTACTTCTGTAGTACAACTGAATGAAGGGGTCATGGCTGGGGCATTCGTGTTCTCTGGAGACCTCACTCTGTTGATAGCTGGCACAGGTTGCTCTAACTTCTGCAGTGGGATTGGATTGGGCAAAGAGAGGTGAGGTTAGGTCTTCACCTTCTGGGGCTTGATTCTGTGCTGCTGCTCAGCTGCAGCTGGGAATCTGGGTCATGGTGTCTTGCTCAGGATGCAGACCAGGACTGCACTTACTGAAGAGAGGTTAATCTCTGTGTAGGATTGTGTCTGAAAATCATGACAAATGTTCATGTCTAATGATAATGTGATTTTACCAGATGTTTCCAGGAATTAACCAGCCCCCAGAGTGGTTGTGACTTGATTTTATAAAGCATAAATGAAATGACATGCGAGGGTAGCTTGTTTAGACCAGGACACGGGGAACCATGGAGCAAGGGATATAGATATCCACAGCACTAGCACGGGACATAAAAAAGTCTGATTACTTCCCAGACAAAGATATGTCCATATGAAGCTCTTCATTCTAGAATGCCTGTACTTTTTTTACCTATGTTGTGGTTTAACCCCAGCTGGCAACTAAGCACCCCCACCAGAGGGATGGGGGAAGACAATTGGAAGGGTAAAAGTGAGAAAACTCATGGATTGAGATAAGAACAGTTTAATAATAATAATAATAAATGAAAATAATAAAGAGAGAAATAAAATCCAAGAAAGGCAAGTGATGCAGATGAAAACAACTACTCACCACCAACCGTTCAATGCCCAGCCAGTCCCTGAGCAGCAGTCCCCCAGCAACCTTCCCCCTAGTTTTATTGCTGAACACGACATCATATGGTCTGGGATATTCCCTTGGCCAGTTGGGGTCAGCTGTTCATCTGAGTCTTCTCCCAGCTTCTTGTGCACCCCCAGCCTACTTGCTGATGGGGTAGTGTGAGAAGCAGAAAAGGCCTTGATGCTATGCAATCGCTTCAAAGCAATAACTAAAATATCCCTTTGTTACCAATGCTGTTTCCAGCACAAATCCAAAATGTAGTCCCATACTAAGGACTATGAAGAAAATTAGCTGTACCCCAGCCAAAATCAGCACAACCTACATATGCACCACACAAATCAGATGTGGAAAACCACCCATAAAATCATCTGTTCCTTGTATCTGCCATTGGAATGTCGTTTGCTAAAAATAATTACCTAGATTTTTGTTCAATCTGTGCTCTAATTTGTATTTGACGTGATGTATTTTTTCATCTACAATAATTCTAATCACCCAACTTGACCACCAGTATCTTTGACAATGGATTACAAACACCAATAATCTTAAAAAAAAACAGTCAATGAGATCATCTAACAAACAATAAGTGACTTTAAGTTTCTTACAGTCCTAAAAGTTGCCCCTCAGCAACCTCTCCATTCTTCGAAACCTCCCAGCAGTAATTGATTTTGCAATACACCTCAGAGCACAGCAATTTTGTGCTATTTGTTGTAAATGCCAAAGTTGATGCATTACCCACATTGGCAAACTCCTGCCTTTTAAACCAGCCTCTGGAGTTTCCATTGAACTTAGCTCTGGCAACATGCACTTGAGGAGCTCTTTCTGCTCCCACTGGAGAAAATCCACAGTGCCCCAGTGCTCTGAACTGCTTTGCCTCAGAAGACCTAGATCAAACTCATACTCCACTGCTCAGTGGTGCTGACAGATCAGGCAGCCAGAGGCTCAAATAATCTGAATGAAATTCACAGCAATCCTGACTGCCCCATGTCAGCCTCCTGCTGCTCCCCCAGAGCTCAGGACCTGATGTCACCCCCTGGGGCCATCAGCCCCTGCTCCAGCGATGATGCAACAGGGCCAGTCTCCAGCTCCCCACAGCTCTGCCCTGCCTGGCCATGGACCCCCCCAGAGCTGGGTCCAGCCATGGGCCCACAGCCTGGCCTGGTCTCAGCCCATCCCCAACCCCAGGGAGGTGCCCAATGGCTGGGTCTGGATCTGGCTCTGCCCTGGCTGCTCCTGGCTATGGGTAGGACAGGTCCCAAGGAGCTGACAGCCTGTTTGCACCCTGATGATGGTTGGAAGTAGCAGAGCCATAAGGAAATGGCAGTCAAGAGAAGCCCTCAGATGAATGACAGTCCTGTGCTCTAGTGACTAGGCAGCCATGCCAGCTACTGCAATAAGAAGATTTAGGCTTTGCCACATGCCAAGAACCCCAGGAGAGGCATGTCAGCCTCCCAAACTGTCTGTAATTCCTTTCACACCACAATTATTTTCCTGTTAGACCTCAGCAAGTGACTGCGAGTGTTGCCCTGAGCCTCCTTCATGTGGCAGGGGCCTGGTGTGTCCCTCAACTGGGCAGGGCTGTCCTCCTGCCCTGTGCCCATCCAGTGCCCACCTGAGCCCTGACACCCTCACCACAGCACCTTGCTGCTGAGCAGGGAAGGGGCCACACTCCAACAGAGGCATGACACAGGAGATATGCTGTGGTAGGGCAGGATGGATGGTTGGACTGCTCCCACTGAGCCCGATCTCAGATCGGTCCTCATTGGGGATGCGTGTCCAGCCTCTCCATTGCCAGGGTATCATACATTACATTCTTAAAGGAAGAAAAAAAAAGTTAATTACTTTCCAGATGCATTAGGGGAGTAGCCGTGAGTGCTTTTCTGTTCATCTTTTATTTATTATATATTACCTGTTTAAAAATTTATTGTTGTGATGCCTATAATTGTCTGGGTTACAACAGACCACGCTTACTGTATGTTTTATTTTCAGAGCCTGTACCATACACCTTGCAAGACAGGAAACTGGTAGACTGAATGTCATTTTGCAAGCAAGAAAAATGCTTCCCTTTGCTCAGGGAACATTTAGGGCCAGGCTCATTACATGAGAGCTTCATTCTTGTATTGCCATGTTATGAATTTCTGGCCAGAGCACTTAAGGGCAGTGATTTGCAAAGTCAAAGGAATCAATATTTTCCTGTTAACAGGCAAACTGTCACATAAACAAATCTACTAAATATCTGCATGTAGTGGTCCAGCCAGCTACTCACTTCGCAGGCATACTAGCATTTTTCTTTACTGTTGATGAGAATGTACATTCTCTCCTATTCTAATATTATAATTATCTCTTATGATTCACTTAAATTATCTGTAGTCAGGTTCTGTTTTCTTTATGTCCATCAGTACCCTCTATTGCATAAGATAATTTATGACCCAGCGCAAAGAAGAGGAGAGTCTTTACTCATATTTTGAGTAAGTCCTGAAAAAAAACCCAAAAAACCCACAAACAAAAAAAATGACCCAGTAACATAAATCTAATTTTTATTCCCTGTGATTTTTTTTCAGATCTCAGTTTAAGCCCATTTATAACATGATACATTCTTTTTACTTTATTAATTTCCCTCTTCTTCATTTTCATGCCTTTTAGTAGCACAGTTCTTCCCAAAAGCCTCACTATACCCCCAAACAGAAAAGATGACTCCTTCAAATAAAATCTGCTTCATCACCATCTTGTCATCCAGCTGAGGAGACAGTGTTTCCACTGACTTCTCTAAGCTGTGGATAAGGTCCCATATGTCTTAATTACAGAGCTTAGCATAAGCTCTTTGCACAGAGTGCAGCTTTGTCACTGCATTGTGCTGTACTGTGCACCATCACTTGTAGGAAGCTAGTGACTGGAAAACAGTTTTGACAAGGGCATCACTGGTGATGTAGCAAAAGACAATCCTGGCCCAGAAATCTTGCAAGCTAAGCAGGGAAGATGGACTAAATGTGGCGGAGGGAGGACACCCCTGGAGAAGGAAATTATCTTGTTCAGTGCTGCATCAGATATTTGGAATAGAGCTACTATGCTCCATAAAACCAGCTCACAAGCCGATATTATGAGATCACTCCATTTTGAAAGTAAGCTGAGTCTTTACTGAAATGCTGCGACTGTGTAGACTCCTTTCCCAGTATCTTCTCTGAACACCTCTGAATGACTTATTTTTGTAAACCATCTCCTGCCAGTTTTGACACAGGTTGCTGAGTCTTGTCTTTAACCATTTCTATTGGTATTGCATCTCTTTGCGATCATTTGCTGGCTGGTCAGGATCAATGATTGCCATTGCATCTTGTTTCATCTTAGGGATGATGTTGTGTTGTCCCTCTGTGCAGCTCACGTACATTGCCTCTTTCAAACTTAGTGCTGATGGCAGCTCAGAGTCTTTTTGAACCTGGAGATCCCAGCTGCTTCAGGTCTGCCTGCCAACATTCCCCAAATACCTTTGGTTATTTCAATGCCAGTATGCTCTTGCTGGGCATTTACAAGAACTTGAATTTTTCCTGCCACTCCAGATAAGGCTTTATCACCCTCACATGTCAGTGACTGTGGAACAACCATCCTTTTTAAAAGGTAAAATTTTATGAGTGCAGATTGCTGGTTTGTCACTAAACTCACAACCTTCTAAACTATTTTCTTTCTTATTCTAATTTTATGACCAGTGTTCATGACTCTGATAGGATTTAGTGTTCTCAAAGTCACTAGACACATCTATTCCCCCACAGTTTCTAAAGGCAGTAACTACAGCAAGGGAATCAACCACTGCTGATTCCTTCTGTCCCTTTCCCCAGGAGTCCCTGGTATGCAGAAGCTTTTCTCAGGGCTAAATCTCCTTTTCTCAGCAATCGATCCAGAAAACTTGAACCAGATGTTTCACAATAATAATGTTGATGCTTTCAGTAAGCAAGACTTTAATAGCTCGTGTAACCTGAGGCTGCCTTAGGCATCATCTCGTACTGTAGTCCCTCATGGCTTACTGTCAGGGAGCAGTTACAAACTCTAAACAGGCTCTATTCAGTTTCAGTCTCTGTGGGTATGGGCTGACTGCCCTTATGTATTTCTAATACAAACATGAGAAGCAGGGTTGCTCAACCAAAAGAGGACCAACATCCATTCATCCATGCCTCTGCCCACTTCTCCCTTCCAGGCCACACCAGGCCAGGACTCTAAACGGATCTAGCTAAATACTCTCCAAAGCACCCTGACTCTTTTGCTGGGAGCCATTTACGTCTTTCAGACAGAATGCCTTTGTTTTAGGAGGGTTCATAGCATTCATGCATAGTTTCTTTCAAAAAGAGAGAATTCAAATGCTCTGCCCAGGTATTTAAAGGTATTCGTTACATGGATGTGACGAGGGCCATTAAATACCTTTAAAAGCTGACATGATATTCCAGTTATTCCTGATGCTGAAAGCTGCTTCCACACCACTCCTGTCTTCCACCTTTCAGCTATGTGGCTTGCTAAGACAGAATTCCTAAGTATTTGTACAGGGCTCTGAGACATTATGCTCTCCAGCAGACATCAGCTCAAGAGCAAATCTCATCGACTAAGACTATCTATTTTCTTTATTATTCTTTTTCTTCTCCTAATTCTGAAATAATAGCTATTAAAAAAAATGTTTACAAGGGTTTATTGCTTGCAGTGTTTCTTTCCTGGAATGCAAAACAGTTAAAAAAGTAGTTTAGGATGCCTTCTGGAAATATGCGTTTTCCAGGAAGTGTTACTGTAGCTTGTGGTGTCATAGTGCTTGGTTTCCATTAGCTAATACAAATGGCTTGATGCTGTGATAACTCATGCTAAGAGAAAATGCAGTATTTAAGTCATGCTACAATAACATCTCACCGTATTGTTATAAAGAACTCTTTACTGAACTAGGTGCCAGCATAGTTTATGCAAAGGTAGTCTCTTCTGGACATGGGCACCCCATGTCTCAGCTACCTCTTTCCTAAGAAAATCTGGTTCATCTCCCATGGGAACATACCCTAGCACTCTGACTTCTTGGTCATGTAGTTCTCCTGTTGTATTAAGTTCTGTAACGACAGCACCACATCACAGCAAAATAATGACTTTGGAAATCATGAGCTGATATATATTCCTGGGACACTCTCAGAGATATTTTATTACCTTGAACCAATGTTATGAAGGTAGTATAAAATTTCCCTCCCACTTCCAAAATCCAGGAGATATATATGGCATCCACACTAAAAGGGGCTTCCATAAGCTCATTCTAAGTCTCAGTGTTGAAAACTATGCTCAGCCATATCTTTACCAGAGATGTTTGCTGATTATGTAACACCATCATTGTAGTTACATCAGTACAAACACTTACAGCTCTGACAAGTTCACTTTTGCTGAAGAAGGAAGCAGAAATCCTCTGCAGCAGCTATTGTTTCTTCTCCTAAGTGTGATAACATTTTCTGATTTTATGGATCATGTCACTCATCTTTATCATTCACACTTTTGAAGAAGCTAGCCAGTAATTACTGGGAGCCAACATACATTCTCCTTCAATTTAGAACAGAAAATAGCTGTGTCAACTATTGACCACTACAGAGATCATAATTCAGTTATTTGCTACTTTTGCGTGTGCAGAAAGATCAGTCTGGAGGAGTAAGAGTGAGATTTCTTGGAGTATAAGAAATATTTTAAAAAGAAAATATTTGCTTTAATTACTCTTCATAGGGTTTGGGTAAAATAATTCTAAACAACCTGAGAACTATTACGCATAGAAACAACACTCAAAAATAAGGATGTCGCTTACTATTTGTCTCCCACAGAAGTACTCCTCTCCTTTTCTACACACATTTACACAAGTTTATTCAGTAAAATTGTGTCTCCAGCACTGGCTTAAAAAGCAAAGAGCTATGTGTAACCACCATTCCATTAAGTGAAGCCATAATTGATTACATAGGTTTTGATGTTCTTTCAAAGTGTGTCCTCCAGCCTCAAGCTGAAGGTTTATAATGAAGGTGGTGCTTCCATTTGAAAAGACAGTGGTTGTAATAGGTGGTAATAATAGGTGTATTGAGAACCCTTGGATTAGTTATCATCTGTGGGGGATTTTTCCACCTTTTGTAGCACTAAAAAGATACCTTAAAATGTATAAATAATCATACAGAAACAGCTGCCAGTTCCATATAAAGCATGCACCTCTGATGCTGAGGGGATTTTCAAAAAGCTCATGTCTTTCTGTGTCTAGCTGAGATTTCAGTCTGGAGAAGCAGGAAATGGAGCCAGCTCTGTGTATCACCCCATGCCAAGACACAGCAACACTGGCTGATAGATTTACTTTAGTCTGAGGACACTTATTCCTGAGGGGGTTTTGGCTAAAAATGATGAAGAGAGAGACCGGGTAAGAATTCAATCGAACTTCTGTTTCAGCTTGTGAACTAGGGAGGGCTTTCCAGACGGTGATAAAGTAAAGTGAGTAGCTGTTTTTCTAAGCAGTTGCTCTAGAGGCAGTCACTTGTTGCATTTAGAAAGCCTGAAGCAGTGGAAGGATGTTTGGGGTGTGCTGGCAGGCTTCTGCTGGGCTTCGGGGTGAATGTAATAGACCTGCCTAGCCCTGTGTGCCTGGGGGTGAGAGAAGGAACAATGCCAGGCTGAAAGGGGATTAAACAAATAGCTGTAATTCATGAATTAACACAGTGTACTGTGTCTGCCCTGAGATCTGAATACAATGCCTTTCAGTTAAATACATTTTTCCTCTGAGCTGGTTTTTGGGGTAGCTCATTGTAATGACTTCCTAAAACACTGAACTTGAATAAATAGAAAGTATCTCGCAAACTTGTTTCAGCAGAGCTTTATTTCTTCCACTCTAACTCTCATCATGTTTTTCCCTCCAGTAATAATTGCTGCGGGAGCCAACGGAGAGCAATCCATTCCATATAGCCAGGTACAACATTTGCAACGGTAACCACTGTCACGTGGCTACAAGCAGGGAATAAAGGCATGCACCATAGTTGTGTTTAGTTATCTTACATCTTTCTTATGTCACGTCAGAACTGAATCAACCTTGGATGAGACCAAAGGAAACTGAGCTACCTGGATAATTCACTCTTGAAAGGCTTTGAGGCCTAGATATTTGCAGGGACAGTACTGGCAAGCAATGAAAGAACTGGATGTACATAATAAAAAAAAATAAATGCAATGGAGGAATATAGAAGTAAATAAACCCCACTTCTCATCTGAAGTTGTTGCAATGCATAGGTATTCAGACCAGATTTTGTGCAGGATATGATGTTTGTAGTAAAAGCTGTAAATCTGGATTGCTTCCAGGAAAATTTGCAAAGGAATATGAAAGCAAAATGTATCCACAAGCGTAAAGGGCAGCATTCTGAGGTTAGTAAAGAAATGCCAGTTTTCTTGGATCCCCTAATACATTTTCATGCCCAGGTATTACAGCTGACCAGCTAAGAACATGTAATCCACTTTAATTGAACATTTTACTGCATGTTTCCTGGAGCTATGGAACAATAATGTCTTCACAGGAAAGATAATAGCTGTGTCTGTACTCTCAGGGGCAGCCCTCAGGTCTTGCTCAACACAAGGCTTATCTTCCTTGCATACTGGAAACCTGTTATTCTCATTAGATATCAAAGGCAAAGTGCGACACAATAGGTTTAGACTGCTCCTGGAAAATGCAGGTTAAGTAACAAAAAGAGTTGTCTAAAGGTAAGGAAATTCAGGCAGATGAACACAGTACAGCTGAATGATTAAATAGGGTCTTTATGGGAGATATTTAAAGTTTAATCCTACTAGTACAAGTAATTTTTAGCAATGAGCATCTGTGTGTGTGTGTCAGTGTTTAATGCATTCTCTGGCACAGAATTAAAATTTGCTTATTTTTCTAATCTGGCGGAGGGATGGGGAAAGAGAAGGTGTCCAATTTGCAAAATCATCCCTGGATTATGCAGGTCTAGATGCTCCCAGCTTTCGCTGGTAAAACAGAAAAGCTATCCAATGAAAACATTAAAAAAGTATTCCAGAAATATCTATCCTTTCTCCTTGGAAATAACACTTTGAGTCTGCTGCCTGCATAAAATGTACCAGCTGTTCTTCTCCAGAAGAGTACTGCAGCCTGTTGACATCTTACGCTCTTCACCTCAGTGAATTTAACATGAAAATAGTCATTAGGAATAAAGGTTTTTGAACTGTTCGAATGGTTTGTGTGCAGTACTATTTAGTGGCATGGAAAAAAATAGTATTTATTTTGCCTTGAACCTGTTCCACTCGCTCTCTGCAAAGTCTTAAATGTTTGGGGTTTTTCAGTTTATTTAATGTAAATAGGCGCAAGGAGGAGAATAGCAGCAGGAAGGAAGGGTATTAAAGGGATTGAAAATGATAGCAAATATTAAGAGTATTCTTTCTGTTTCCCTCTCCTTTACAAGAACTTTCTGCCATATCAAGAGTGATGCAATTTCAGTGGTTTCAAGTTTGAAATCAACAGTATAAAAGCAATTAAAATACTCAGCCTACTGATAATACCTTTCACCAGGGGATCTCAGAGCACTCTATCTTTATCTTGCCCTATTCTACAGTGTAGCTATTTGAGGAACTGAAATCGTCATTGCCCGCCTGTGCATTTTAGCAATCACATAGCATCTTTTTTTTCCCTCCTTAAACTCTGCCTTAAGGCAATACTGAATGACTAAAGTTTCTGCCTCGCATCTTAACCAAAGCAGAATCTTGGATACATTTTCAAAAAGTGTTGGCATGCCTTCACATTTCTGCATATATTATGTACTTTTATTATAGACCTGTTTGCTATCCTAAGTAAGACCATAGAAGGTAAGAGTGAATTTAAGAAGTTATTTGGATCGAGGTTGGATAATTCAGTAACTCCAGCTCTAGGGCTTCTGATGTAAAAATCAAATATGATGCAGCCATATAGCACAAAGCACTGGTCCAGATAAAACTCTTTCTCCTGGTTCAGATTTTCTCAGAGGGTTTGTTTCATGGGTTAATATTACAGTGGCAGTCTTTATAAGGAACCAAATATTATCTGTATTCTCACAGCTAGCGTAAAATGAGCATATATGCAGCAGCTCTTTGTACTACAGTCAATGTGGCAGAGATTTGACTGTATACACAAGCCTGATCTGGATCCCATTTGTAGTCCTGCAAAATCCAGAAGTGCATAAATCCAGTGTTAGTGATAGTGGGACTATACCACTGTAGCTTCAGAAACTATATGAGAGTTGTTTTATAATCTCTGAAATATATCAGTGACAGGTCTTAATATCAATTAGAATATTCTGGAATAAAAACAAGCAGCAAATTTTTAGTGTCCCTTAAAGACAGACTTAGGAAAAACAAAACTGACTGCTTTAGGTTGGATAAAATATGGATTCCATTGTTTGCAATATGAACAGATTTTTCCACCACATTTCACCACAAAACTCTGAAATGAAAGTAATGGAACAATAAAACATATGAAATATACGTGTTTTCTAGTCTAGTAGTTAAGATGATCAGTCCTTTCACAGAAATCTCCATTCTAAGAGGAGAAAATTGTATTTAGATATATTGGATGTTTCAATATATTTCAGTGGTATATATTTCAAGATGTTTGAGATTTACAGAAAGTTGTCTGTGAGTAGTAATTCTCCTCCCTCACTCAAACAGTCTGAACATTTATTTCCAGGTGCCTTAAACAAAAGGAGAGCTAATATACAGTGGCCTATTAATGCTTTCATTTACTTTAAAGCACTATCTGACATAACAATACATTGATTCCTCGAATCTGAAAAAATGCATGAAAGCAATGGACCTGGGGAACAACAGGAAAGCAATGTCACCTAAACAGAAAGGGAAGTTGCACATATGGTGTACTAATGACCCTAGAGCCAGAACCAGAACTCATTTTCCCTCAGACAGAAATTGCCTCCTTTATTCAGGTATGCGAGAGAAAGGAAGCCTAAATCCCATGGAACTAGGAGTTACCAGCTTCACGCAAATATTTATTGCCAGTGTTAGATCACTATCCTACCTAGGAGATGCTTTAACTGAAAAATGGCCTGATTGTGCTAAATGCCATATATACATGTCCTTACATACAGTTCCTGCTTGAAGGAGCTGGCAAGCCAGGGACAGGGAACACACAGCAAGAGGGAAAAAGGAAATACTATCTCTACTGTCTGAACAGGCAAGGGTGATGCAGGGACAACAGGGAACCGGAGTGCTTTGAGCCTGAAGTATCCTGGGGCAGGATGGCAGTGCCTTTTCTCCTGAACCAGCATTATTCCTGGAGATGCTATCAGGTGCTCTGCATGGTTTTGGTTGGACATATGAATTATCAAGCAGGTAGCCACATGTACCTTTTCCTTCAATGACAGGCCAAGACAGCACTAGACACCAATGACTGGTAGGAAACCCCCTCACAGTGGTGGATCTGAGGTTAAGCAGTGGGAAAAAAAATCTAATTTTGCCCGTTTGCTTTGTCCTTGTCTCCTCTGCTTCCAGAGAGGCCTTAAAAAGGATGGGCATGTCCCAGATTTGAAGTGAAAGGAAACAAGAATCTGTCAGTGACTTTTTTATAGAAGAGCTGATGCTTGAGTAATTCACCCAGCTGAGGGACAGCAAAAAAACAGTATTTATTCTTGATTCCTAGCATGTGATCTTGAGTTCTCTGTGCCCAGATTTCTGATTTCTCTGTGCTTCAGTTTCCTAACTTGCAAACAGACTGCAGCAGCTGAATGCACAGGCAGCCTGCAAGCTTCAGGTAAAATTTTTATCTGAAAGGTATTATGCATCTTTGACAGTTGTGTAGCATTAAGATGTGGCAATATGGTGTATCAGAAACAGACCTCGCTTCAATCTAGATCTTCTCTGAGTTCCATGTTTTGAGACTGGGCCACCAGATGACATCATCTGTCACTAATGTGGACTACTTTGTGGGACTTGTTAGCAGGGTTGCATGCACATTATAACCTAGAAACTCTGGGTTATCTCTTGCAGCTGCCATGGCAACAGGGTTGGTAGGCATCTCTCAAAGAACCTTTTTTTTAAGGCCTCCTTGAAAGCATAAGGTATTTATCATCCAGCATGCAGAAGCAGGTTTAGCTATGAAAACAGTCTGCCCACAAAGTGATCGATAGTCTCCCTTTTGTTCCCCTGTAGCACATATTTTTTCATGCTACTGCATTTAACAAGGTTTTCATTAAAGCCCTTATTTTTATGGCATATAACTAAGCTAGATTTTCAGGACTTTCCAGTGTTTGGGTTTCAGATTTGCAATTCTCCTTGATGTTACTAGGAGTTGCCAAGAGCAATTTTCCTTGAAGACTTTTGAAATTTTAAACCTCACTGTCTTTGTCTACGAACAGTGGAAAAAAATGTAAGCTAAATCAGTAGGAAAATAAAAGTTCGCCATCTTCAAATGAGCATAGAACTACTGAAGATCCATCCACAGAAAGTCATTATTTTGGTTCTGTGTAGCTTTAACGTTTTACTTTGAGGATAATTTGCTATGTGTTCCCTCCAGATGTCCCTGGAATAACCACTGTTTTCTATATCTTTGACAGATGGCACTTCTGTAGATGTGCTCACCAAAGGGACTATTTAAACTTTAAGCAAGCCACAACAATAAGGGCTGTACAGACTGTGCAATATAGTCTCCATCTAGCAGTCCCAAAGACCTTCAAAAACACAAAAGCTTTAAGACAGACTGAATTTTTTTTTGCCCTTCATTGATGGAGAATGGAGGCACTGACAAATTAATCACAGAATCACAGAATCACAGAATGGTAGGGGTTGGAAGAGACCTCTGGAGATCATCTAGTCAAATCCTTCTGCTAAAGCAGGTTCACCTACAGCACGTGGCACAGGATAGAGTCCAGGCAGGTTTTGAGTATTTGCAGAGCAGGAGACTCCACAACCTCTCTGGGTGGCCTATTCCAGTGTTCTGTCACCCTCAGATAAAAGAATATTTTTTTCCTCATGTTTAGATGGAAATTTCTGTGTTCCAGTTTGTGTCTGTTGCCCTTTGTCTTGTTGTTGGGCACCAATGAGAAGAGTTTGCCCCCATCCTTTTGACACCTGCCCTTTAGATATTTATAAGCATTGATAAGATTCCCTCTCAGTCTTCTCTTCTCCAGGCTAAACAGACCCAG
>VZRW01005395.1:138858-309421 GCA_013398125.1 Aegotheles bennettii
ACAGATATGGCCTCAACAGGACAGAGTGGAGGGGGGAGGATCACCTCCCTTGACCTGCTGGCCACACTCTTTTCAATGCACCCCAGGATACCATTGGCCTTCTTGGCCACAAGAGCACATTACTGGCTCATGGTTAACAACTTGTCAACCAGGACTTCCAGGTCCTTCTTGGCAGAACTGCTTTCCAGCAGGTCAACCCATAACCTGTACTGGTGCCTGGGGTTATTCCTCCCCAGATGCAGGACCCTACAACTTCCTTTGTTGAACTTCATTAGGTTTCTCTCCACCCAGCACTCCAGCCTGTTCAGGTCCCAATGAATGGCAACACAGCCTTCTGCTGTGTCAGCCACTCCTCCCAGTTTGGTATCATCAGCAAACTTGATGAGGGCACACTGTGTCCCTTCATCAGGGTCACTGATGTATGTGTTGAACAAGACTGACCCCTGGGGAACACCGGTAGCTACAGGGCTCCAACTAGACTGCACCGCTGATCACAACCCTCTGAGCTCTGTCACCCAGCCAGTTCTCAAACCACCTCACTGTCCACTCATTTAACCCACACTTCCTAAGCTTCCCTATGAGGATGTTGTGTTATATTAAGCTATGTTAACTGATAGTTTCTGAGTAAGCCAATCCACAACTCTGACACTGGTCTGAGATTCCCCTTTAACAAATTTCTTGGGTTTATGCACAGGATTATCTTTCCTTTCTTCCTAAATAAACACTTAAAGGACTGGATAGAGGCACCATGGAGTGTCCCAGTTCACAATCTGGTCCAAATTTTTAGAAGACTAGATTATATCTACATGCTTTAGGAAGAGTTAGGAAGCCTGCCGTTTATTATCCTTTATTTTTGTACTGCATTTTCAAGATCAGGGCTCCATTCTGCTAAGTGATTGCTTGCAAATCAATTGTGGGAAAATATGACACACATTCTCTAGAAAGGCATGATTCATGGCACAGCAGGGTGGAAGATCTTGTTTTCTGCACAGTTCTGAAACTTTCACCAGTATTACATCCTTCAGGGGTAAATGACAACTTCAGGAAGTATGTTTTTTAAAACTGAGTCTGGGTATCTTTAGGGGTTAAGAATTGTCCTTATAGAAGTTTCGTATTTTTCATGAAAATTGCATTTCCTCAAGAACAGAGTTGGGTTACTGAGTTACAGAGTCCAAAGCAGTCAGTCCACATAGTAAACTGACAATACCCATTCTGCTGTGTCTGGGACTCTTCATTCACTCCTGCATCCCTTTGCTCACCTTCCACCTCACCTGCTTGACCTCTAAGAGCTGGTGGGATCACAGTTAAGATACTCTGGCTATAGGCCATCCTCCACAACAAATTCAAACAGATTGGTGAAGAAGTAAGTTGTTTAAAGCCCCGTTTATGTGTGAAACAATGAATTTATACTCTGGACTGCCTACACAATATTATCAGATAGCATTTGGCTTCCTTTCTGATATGGGATTAGTGCCCAAGACACGTTGCTAAGGTAGGCATTAACTTGTGACTGTAGTGATTTGTGTTGAATTTTTTGAGTCAGATTCTCTACAGGTCTGACTTGATATTGCCTCTTGAAGTCAATGGGGGACACACAGTCCATAGCAGCTGAGGACCTGTCCCTTTATTTGCAAGTTAGAGCTTTTGCAAAACAACCCTGGTAAAATTTGTAACACTACATGAAGTACAGGCAGGAAGAGTTCTTAAATATTTTTCTAATCTAGCAAAAGTACAAAAGCCCTTCCAAGGGAGCAGAATGTGATACTGCCTTCCACAAAGCAATTTTCAGCTTCTCAGAAAAGAAGGAAAATGGCAAAACAGAAACATGAAAAGTGAATTCCTTCATTTGGACAAAATCAAAATTAACAAACACTGGGAAAAACTAACACTTACTGTCATCCATCCTCCATCCTTAGATTTGCGACACTTGATTTAGATCCAGGTCTGATTTCCTATGAAAACTCTGCCTGGGAAAGAGACTGAGATGTTTAAGTGATTATCTGCAGTGGGGTCTGTCCAGCAGTGAGAGTGGCAGCCCAGCAGTGAGTGGCAGACCATCAGCCAGGCAGCATTTGCTGATGGATCCAGCACTATGACTGTGTACGCCAGGACCAGCTGCATCTGGCCCCTGACAAAGTTAGGTGAAAAGTGTGACATAGTCTGCTGTGAGGACACTGTAATAAGATATAATACAAAAATTATGAGGGGAACTGGGGTCAATGTAATAGGATGATGTAACTAAAAGTAGACTCAATTGCATTTGCTGCTTAAGGAATGACTTTTTTTACAAGGACAAGTTGCTGATGATTTGCCTTACATGTGGATGCATTTGCTTATGTCTGCCACATTAAACTTTTTTTTTTAACCTTCTTATCAATTTGTTATCCATCTGTAAGCTTGGGATAGTGTAAAATCACTACCTTCAGCATCTGTATATATTGACAAGGAACAAAATACACTCAAGGAGGGTAGCTCACCATTTGTGCTTCAATGAATTCTTAGAGATCCCTCTGTTGTCTGCTTCTCTTCTCCATGCCTTATAGACTGACAAGACATAGCCTAAGATGCCTGAACCTCAATAATATCTTAGTGATGTTCCTCCTAAAGGGGGCAAGTGATTTGGTGGAACTGGTTCCACGCAGCATCCAGAACAGGCTGGAAAACAGCAGAAAGAGAGGAAGAACTTGCCCATGAGTTTGGTTCTCTCTTCTGAAGCGAAGTGTAGGAACTATCTGGCCTAGAAACAGTCAGTTCTGCTTCACAGGAACAACGGGGTGAGCTATGGAGCAGTAAATATGGGTCTTTGTTCTTGCCAGAAGACATTATATACCATGTGCTTTCTTACAAAAGCAATGCTACCTTCAGTATTAAAAGTCAAATAAGACTTGACTGGTGTTGGTGAAGACATTAGAAGTCCCAGCAGAGTTATTTTAAAACTCATTTAATGGAGTCATGTGATCAGTCCCATCCTACCCTTTACATCACATCATGTGTTGCCACAGCTGCTGGCTTCTACGAAAGCAGGGCAAGGACTGATCAAAACTGATGCTGCCTTTGTACAAGAGACAAGTATACTGAAAGAATTTTGAGCAGAAGCTTGACCCAGTGAGGGTCTCAACCACCAGAGTGGAGATTTGTATTTGTGTTGACCTGTTCTGAAGTGACCTACTCTGAAGATCTGATGAAGAATCTGATGACATGGGTCTCTTTATGGAACAGAACCCAGAATCTGGATTTACCCCACCTAACTTTAGGCACATATATAAGGCTTAGAATTCTTTTAAAACCAGTGAAAAAGGATGCCCAAAAGGTTGTTGAGGTTATAGATTAAGTAAATTTTTCCCTGGAAATGCCACTATCTTCTGATTTATGAATGATTTTACATGGCTGCAGCCCAAATACTGTCCTACCCTCACTTTTACTGGGAAAAAATTTCACCTCCAAGATTCTACAGTAAAAACTCTTTCTCTCTTTCCTTTATCCATGAGTGTCAGTGACATTGGGATGCTCAGTGCTCCTTACTCCTCCACACATGACAACATTTACTTCAGTAACTAATGCAGAGACAACACACAGTCTTGAGGAAACATCATGCCTATATTGGGTTTGCAAGGGTACTGGGGTGGCTTCTGTGAGAAGGTACTAGAAGCTTCCTCTATGTCCGACAGAGGCAATGCCAGCAGGCTCTAAGATGGATCTGCTGGTGGACAAGACTGAGTCCATCAGTGACGGTGGTAGTACCTCTAGGATAACATATTTAAGAAGTCGGTGTTGGTGGGGAATTACCTGTGTAACTATAGTCAGAGAGAGGAGTGAGATTATGTGAGAGGAACAACTCTGCTGACAAGGTCAGTGAAGAAGGACGGGGAGCAGGAGCTCCAGGCACTGGAGCAGAGATTCCATGTAGCCCATGGTTGAGGCTATGGTGAGGTAGGCTGTGCTCCTGCAGCCCAGGGAAATCCATGGTGGAGCAGATATCCACCTGCAGCCTGTGAAGGATGCCACGCCAGAGCAGGTGAATGCCCGAAGGAGGTTCTGAGCCCATGGGAAGCCCATACTGGAGCAGGCTCCTGGCAGGACCTGTGGACCCATGGAGAGAAGAGCCTACATTGGAGCAAGTTTGCTGGCAGGGCTTGTGACCCCATGGGGGACTCACACTGGAGCAGTCTGTTCCTGAAGGACTGCACCCCGTGGAAGGGACCCACACTGGACCAGTTCGTGAAGAACTGCAGCCTATGGAAAGGACTCACATTGTAGAAGTTCATGAAGAACTCTCTCCCGTCAGGGGGACCCCACACTGGAACAGGGAAAGAGTGTGAGGAGTCCTCCCCCTGAGGAGGAAGGAGTGGCAGACACAACGTGTGATGAACGGACCACAACCGCTATTCCCCATCCCTCTGTGCCACTCAGGGAAAGAAGTAGAGAAATTGGGGAATAAAGTTAAGCCTGGTAAGAGGGAGGGGTGGGAGGAAGGTATTTTAAGATTTAGATTTTTATTTGTCATTATCCTAATCCAATTTAATTGGTAATAAATTATTTTTCCCCCAAGTCAAGTCTGTTTTACCCATGACAGCAATTGGTGAGTGATCTCCCTGTCCTGATCTTGACCCGAGACTCTTTTCCTATGTTTTCTCTACCCTGTCCAGCTGAGGAGGGGGAGTGATAAAGTGGCTTTGGTGCACACCTGGTGTCCAGCAAACATCAACAGAGGACAAATTACAGTGAATGCTACTTGAGGTATAATTTCTTCCTCTGAGATGGTCTTGTGTTGTATTATTGCATTTGCTGCTTCATGTAGAGGTTTCCAGTTGCATTATTAAGAAGATAGATAATGTATTTGTGGCGCAGATGGAGCAGCATGGAAAGTCTGGCTTCCTTTGCTACAGTTACAGGAGGAATCTGTCTTAGAAACAGAGGTAAGATTCCCTAATCCTTGTTATTTGTTTAATCTTGCTGAGGGAAGCTGCTGGTTTATGTTTCCTCCTTGGGATCTCATTTCTGTTAAAGAGTGGATTAATTATGCTGGCACGTTAAGGTCTGCAGAGTTTTAAAATGTTTTGTATGAAGGACACAGCAAATGCAAGTCTTGCAGTCTTGTAAATGATGCACATGTGTCTGTCCCCTTGTATGGGTATGTTCTTCACACATACAAAAGCAAAGAATTGATGCAATGAAGTTGCTGTTTCCCTTCACCTTGACACTACAGCAATTTAAAGTAAATTTTCTGCTTTATGCCCAACATATCAGAAGCTCACTGTGTTTTTCTGTTTTTCTCCTCTGCATTGAAACTCTTTTGTTACATTTTTTTAAAAATGGTATGTAGGTATTTTGATAATAGAACATTTTAAGTACTTTGAAACAGTTGTCTGTAACCTGGAGCATCATTTTTTAAAAGCCTAAAGCACTGACAATAACATATAACTTTGTTTTGTGTGTTTTCTTTTTCTGCTACATCCCATTACTCTTCTTTGGAGTAGCATTGGTCCTGAATTGACTAGCAGCATGACAGAAATGAAGGAAACAAGATAGCTTCCCAGCTGTGGTTTCAGCACAGCAATACTTGGCACAGAGCATGAAATGAGTAAGGGATGAGTACCCCGCCAGCTTTCCACTCTCCCTTGCCCAGTCCTAAGCTCAGAGCTGGTCTGGCTCAATGCAGAGTTGGAGGCTGTTTTAATTTCTGTTGATTGACACTGGCCCTTGGGGCTGCCAAGCATGCATGGGGCTGCAGGCATGCTCCATTCCCAGGCTTAATGTGCATAATTCACTTAAAGCAATCTGCTCTGGCAGAGGTATAAAGTTGTCATTTTACTGGTGCTGTGAAACCCATCGACTCCCTGGGACAGCAGACCTCCTCGGCCCAGGGGTAAGCCATCCATGTAGTTGTTCCAGATAAAGACTCTCTGATTTCCGTTGTAAATTGATTTGTGCCCGGCTCTTCCTTTTTTTGTGAGTTTGAAAGCAGCTCTGTGCTGCTGAGCCAGAAGTGGCCAACTCAGCATGACGATGTTTGAAAACAGTGGTCAACCTGGGCCTGCCTCTCAAGCCCTTGAGATACATCATGGGCTATCAACATCCTAGCGAAGTGGCAGTCAGTGAGGTTTGGAGAGGAGGGAGGCAGGAGGAAGGGCCTCACCAATTTCCCCACCTCTGATTTACGATATCTTTGACAGGTACATGTAAGGAACATCAGTTAGTGAATTATTCCAGATGGCCTGGCTGGTGGAGGGAGTCTCTCTGCTGCCACAGGGCAGGATTTACAGCTCATGCAGCTCAGTGTTAACAGTCACAGGTAAATGCAAGACTGGAGCTGTGAGCCTCTCTGCTAAACAGCCAACTCCTCAGGCCCTGAATAAGCACATATTTCCCAGCCCCTGCAAGCCTGAGCAGCCCCTCAGGGGTACCTCACACCCCAGCTCATGTCCTTGCAGGTTTGCTCTTTTCCCCACTCCTGCAGCATAGCAGATTACAGCGCATGGTTTCCCTCTATCTGCCTCAGGTGCATGTGAATCCTGGAGCGCTATCAGACAGGGGACAAAGATATTAAATCACATCCCTCTTATAACGTGTCACAGTTACGTCTGGAATGATACGCCACACAGCGCTTGAGCCCATGCTCCCTTTTTTAAGTATGTTAAACTGTGCCACGTCATGTAGCTTATTGCATAGTCAGCGCATCTACCCAGAAGTGATTTTCTAGTGCTAGCAATTTTTTACCTGCTTGTCAGGGATAGGGCTTTACTATGCCCAATGAATCAATGTTGTTCCCACTGAGAAGCAGGCAGGAAGCCTCCATGGCTGTTGGAGCGTCCCCAGCCAGCTCAAGCCATTAGCTCTGAAGACTTTCTGACTACATTTGCATAAAGTGATTTCTTCCCTCTTATTTCTCCTTGGGTTATTTTGCATTTCATTCCTAGATATTAATGCTATCCTATAAATACCAGGGACCATACTTTCCATCCCCTGGGAGCAAGTCAGGAAGCTTGAGGACAGCCAGCTTCCACTTTTCTGGTTGTGTCCTCAGTGGATTTACCTGGCCAGTCTTATGAAAGTGAATGAGAAGCTTCAGTGTAAAAACAAGAATTTGGATGTGTGTGCATCCTTTTTTGCATTCAATGGGAGAAAACAGCTATCAATACCTACATATCTGTGAAAAAGTACTAATCTTCAGAGCTGTCGTAATTTCCAGAATCAAAGCTGAAAGAGGGGGGTGCATGTCAGAACCAAGAGGAGATATATGGAAATGAGAAGAAAAATTTGAGGAAGAGAGGGCTGACATTTTCTGATTGCGCTTCCTATAACGCATGCAGGGAGTTAAGGCGGAAAGAACTACCGTTCCCCCCCGCCCCCCAGTTTGTCTTACAGCAGTCTGTGTCCTGAATTGTGGTGTCTGCCTGCTAGTGGAAAAAACAACAGAGCTGCAGTTCCATTGTAAAGTGTATCAAGAGAAAAGACACAGCATAAAGTAACAAAGTTAAATGGCTGTCAAGTATGTGGTAAATCATAAAATGATGCCAGCCAACAGTTATCTACATCTGGCCTAAAGGACCAGTAGCTCAGATAGGGAAAGAATGCAGGTACTGATATGCTAAATTACCATCCTATCATCATCATGATGGTGAAGCAGAGAGATGAACTACTTTTTCAGAGGGGCTGCCTTGCATGATGCATTCATGTGATGATGTGATCTGACAAGTTAGTGAGTGCTTCACCCGTCCTCTGCTGGTAGACACCTTCTTCCTGCTTCTCAGCAGAGACAGCATTGATTTACTGGTCTCAGAATAACTCTGTGGGTGAGAGCTGTTGTGCTCTCATACACAGCATCTGTCTGAGATGTGTCTGTCCCAGACATTTTGGGTAAGAAAACCCTTCTCACACAGGCTGGAATCCAGTATGGTCAGAGATGTCCTGGGCTGAAAAAGGAGAGGAAGAGGAGCAAAGCAGGTTGTAATGTGAAGATTTGTGAAGCTAAACCATCAGCACACAAAAACCGTAGTGGTATGCACAGCTAACCCACAGTGTTGCAGGGCAGAGAATTACACCTCTCAGGATCAGCATCAGGCAGCCCAGGCTTGTATGTATCGTGGGCAGCTGCCTAGGCCATAGCTAGCTAGAGGTGGTGACCTGGCACATGAAATGAATAATACACAATTGCCTTTGCACCCTGAAGGCCTCTTCTGTAGCAGGAGGATAGGTGGGGCACAATTAAAGGAGAGACCCTCTTCTCAGCTGCCCAAGCACCTTGGAGATGTGTGTTTCAAAAAATCAGCTGGGTTAATTGGGTAACTCTGCTGCAGTTCAAGCTCTGTCTGTTACCAAAAGTTTGATGGTAACGAATGAAAACTGGAGTTGAATGAAAATAATTTGGGTGGCAGAATACCACTTAATGGGTTTGTCCCAAGATACTGAAGTTTGTTCAGAAATGAAAGTCTGCTATTTCTTCTTCTCCAGCACATCACCCTACCAAGACAGAGCCCTGAAGATTAATTCCTCTTTTATTTGCGCCAATCTATGTCAAATCATGAGAAGCACATTACTAGAATATAATACGAACAACTGCTTGTCTGGAAAAGTATAATCTCCTACTCTAATAAACAATTCTAGCTAAGCATCAAGTATCATCTGGCAGACACGACATGTGAAACTACCATATGGTGAGGATCCATCTAGATAAAAAACTAACTATGCTCCAAGTTCTTCATTGGCCTGTGAAAAAAACATCTTCTTGTCCTGAGCCAGGCAGAACACCCCCAGATGAAAAGAAGCATGGACCATAATACATGGTTTGATTTCACAGCTGTGAAATTGCAAACAAGTAAACAGCATTCTAGCCAATCCTTGTTTCATCTCTAAGGATTTCTTAAAATGCTTTTTGTTCTGCAGAGAGTTAACATGGATCTTGTGGGGAAAGAAGCAGGTGGAGTGTGAGTGTGTGTGCACAAGCATATGTGTATGGTGCTCATAGGTTGGAGGTTTGACACAAATGGGGTCTATTTATATGGGGACAAGGAAAATATGTTTTATTTGCTCCCTTTAGGAGCAAACGAACAGTGAGTGGGTGGGAGACTTAGGGAGCGCGTCTGTCTCTAATCATCTGTGTGCCACGTGGCTGAGGGAGTGTGCTTGAGAGGGATGCTGCTGCTTCCGTGGCCCATCATGTATGTGTTGTGCTGCACAACATATATGTATTCTGAGGCAAAGTGTCCCTGGCGCAGGTCCTGCCATGGCTTGTCCTTTGTTCCTGGGCTGGGGCTGGGCAAAGTGCATGGTCCAGGCACTGATGCCCTACCTTGCAGTCTGAAATCCACTAATACTCTTTCACTCTCAAATGAATAAATTATTTTAAAAAGCACTATGGACTTCAGTAGCACTGATGGGTTACTGATAGCTACCTCAGTGGGGAAACTGTCCTGTATGGCTTTGTAAGCCATAGAGGCAGGTGGAGTGATAGGTTGTGGAGTGCTCTGGAGATCCATTGTTTGCAGCAATCTGAATACTTGAGACAGCAAAAGACCACCTGGAAAGAAGAGCATAGACATTGAGAAGGAGCAATATACCTGAATAAGCAAGGATAAGTAGGCAAAAATGCAATGCAGGGACACTCCCAAATGTCTGAATGTACAGAGGAAGGAAGATGAATTTTGTTCAGGCAAATATGAACTCTTCAGCTAGACTAATTCACATTGAAGGAAAAAGATCAAAGAAGAACAGTGAAATTAGTCAACTGAATTTTAATATGCTACTGAGTGAAGACCAAGGAAACTCTTTACAGATGACAGGAGAAACACTTTCTAGAGATCAAAGTTTAGCTAGAGATAAAAGACAGAACGACAAACTAACATTTTAACATTTTGTAATTTCCTCCCCACCCTCAATAACATTTTCCATGCATTATTTGTGAAGACATTAATAGGCCTTTTTGGAGGGGAGAATATGTTGGATGCATCTTTGATGGGGCTCCTTAAATTCCAGAAGGTATTCCAGTTGCAATGGTCCCTGGCATATTTGCTATCAATTTCAATGTCATCAGAACTGGGTACATGGTAAATTTAACAACGAAAATAAACCAGACACTTTTAGTTCCTTATGGCATGTCCCAAATAGCTTATAAAACAGAAATGCTTTCTCAGTCATTAGGGATAAACAGGTTCCCTGGCATCCTAGATAGAATGCAAAGTGTGGATCAAAATGGGTAATAAAATTAATTAATGTGGCAAAGACACAGGCTGGTGTCAAACTGATGTTAAGGGACTGACTTGGGAACTTCTCCTTGGAGACAGCAACATAGAGAAATGGTTAGCACTTCATTTCTAGCACAGCTACCAAGCAGTCTGTTGCCATGCTACTGTATCTAGGTGGCATCTAATTGGGCCACATAAAGGAAAATCCTAGTTCTTTCAGTGTCAGTCCTTGATCAGGATGCTAGCAGGAGGCTCGTGTACATCAGTTGATTGAGCTGTCTTCCTCCAGTTGCAACTTGGACCAGAGGAAGGTGAGGACATGCCACACAGTGGCACTCCCTCACCGTGGCACATTCCTGTGATGACAACTTCACTCTCTGCATTTGCACTGTGGGAGAGAGCATGGAGCTGAGCCATGTGCTGGATGCCTTTCAGATCCCTCTGTGCCTGAACTCACATTTTCTGTAGGAGAACCGAACCCATTTAACATATAAATATGCCTCTGGGGAAACAAAACAGAGGGTGGGATTTGCTAGATGAAACCTCACAACATCAAATTTAAAGAATACCGGGAAATCTTTTGAAAGGCAAGGTGGAAGATAGTAAACAGCTGAAAATGGAGAAAAACATCATGGAAAAAAAAAAAGAGAGGTAGAAAACAAAAATTAAAAAATGATAAGATGAGTGAAAGTTAAGAAAGTCTTCCTGTTGAGTTAGATGAAAGGAATGGAAGTAGTGAATAGACTCTCTTTCATCTGGCATTCACCCTTATTCTGTGACATTCCCTAAATCAAGCACAATGTTGTAAAAGTCTCAGTGCTGAAGAGATGCGAGGCTGGAGGCATATCTCCTGGTACAATGAAAACAAGACTTGTGTCCCCAGAGAACTTTCAAATTTAAAAAGTCCAAAATCTGCACTATCCTTTTTTGATCCCATCAAGCATGCATTTTTATGGATCTAGCAGTTCACAGAATGTTAATCACAGAATCACAGAATGTTAAGAGTTGGAAGGGACTTCGAAAGATCATCTAGTCCAAACCCCCTGCCAGAGCAGGACAACCTAGAGCAGGTCACACATGAAGGCATCCAGTTGGGTTTTGAATGTCTCCAGAGAAGGAGACTCCACAACAACTCTGGGCAGCCTGTTCCAGTGCTCTGTCACTCTTACAGTGAAAAAGTTATTCCTTTATCCTGACTTCCTCTGGGGCTTCAGGGGTCTGGGTCTCCTAAGGACAGCCTGCAGCAGTGAAGACAGAGACAAAGAAGGCATTCAGTCAGTAGCTCCGCCTTCTTTGTATCCTCTGTCACCAGGGCACCCACCTCATTTAGCAGTGGGCCTACATTGCCTCTGGTGTTAGTTTTGTCTCCAACGTATTTGAAGCAGCTTTTTGTTGTTCTTGACCTCACTTGCAAGGTTTAATTCCAAGGAGGCCTTCGTCTTCCTAGTTGCCACCCTACATCCTCTGACAACAGTCTTATATTCCTCCCAAGTGGCCAGCCCCTCCTTCCATGATCTGTATACTCTCTTCTTCCTCTCAAGTTTTCCCAGCAGTTCCTTTCTTCATTTCCTAACCATTGGGATGCTCAGATCCTGAGCTTGGAAGAAGTAGTCCTTGAATGTTGACCAACTATCTTGGGCCCCTTTACCATCTAGTACCCTGTCTCATGGGATCTCCCCTAGCAAGTGCTTGAAGAGGCCAAAGTTGGCCCTGCTCAAGTCCAGGGTTGAGGTCCTGCTAGATATTCTGTTCCTACCACACAAGATCCTGAACTCCACCATCTCGTGGTCACTGCAGCCAAGGCTTCCCTCGACCGTCACCGCTTCAACTAGACCCTCCTTGGTAGTGAGAGTAAGATCCAGCAGTGCTCCTCTCCTAGTTGGTTTATCCACCATTTGTATCAAGAAGTTATCACCAATGCACTGAAGGAACATTCTGGACTGAGAATGGCTGGCTGAGTGGGCCTTCCAGCAAATATCTGGGTAGTTAAAATCCCCCATGAGGACCAGGGCCTGTAATTGTGAAGCTGTTATCAGCTGCCTGTAGAAGGCCTCATCAACTTCCTCATCCTGATCAGGTGGCCTGTAATAGACACCTACAACAGTATCAGCCATGCTAGCCCGCCCCTTAATTTGCACCTACAAACTCTCAACTCACTCATCATCCACCCCAGGACAGAACTCAATACATTCCAGTTGCTTTCTCACATAAAGAGCCACCCCACCACCTCGCCCTGTTGATCTGTCTTTCCTAAAAATGACATAGCCATCCATGACCACGTTCCAGTCATGTGAGCTGTCTCACCATGTCTCTGTGATGGCCACCAGATCACACCCCCTGACTGCACACACATTTCTAACCCCTCCTGTTCATTCCCCACACTGCGTGCACTGGTGCCCAGGCATTGCAGGGAATGAGCTGAGCACGCTGACTGTGCCCTAGGGGGGTGGGAGCCTTCTGGTCTTCATTAGTACTAAAACACTGCCCCAACGGTGCAACCCCAGCTACAACTCCCTCCCCGCTAAAATCTAGTTTAAAGCCCTATGAATGAGCATTGCTAACTCCTGTCCCAGAACTCTTTTCCCCCTGGTAGTTCGGCCTTTCCCATGTTTTACTGTCAGGCCTGGTGTCTTACAAAACCAGCTATGAGCAAAGAACCCAAAGCCCTGCCTGAAGCACCAGCTTTGTAGCCAGGTGTTTATGGACCGGATCCTATCCCATCCCACATCGTCCCCTACAAGAGAAGATAACTTGCTCCCCAGACTCTTTCACCAACCATCCCAAGGCTTTGAAGACCCTCTTCAATCCTCTCAGACTACAGGATGCAGCTTTCTCCCCACCCATCTGGAAGATCAATAATGGGTAATAGTCCGATGACCTCACCAGGCTGGGGAGTTTCCTAGTGATGTCCCTGATCTGGGCACCAGGAATACTACAGACTTCCCTTTGATGAGGGTCAACCCGGCATATTGGGCCCTCTGTTCCCTTCAGGAGTGAGTTGCCAACAACTATGACTTTTCTTTCTTGTGGAAGATGTTCCTCTTCATGATGAAGCAATTATACAAAATGCTGCAGCTATTGAGCTGCACTTCCAGATGCCCATATACTTTCCAGCCCTCAGTGTTTCGGGGGTAGCATTGTGGCTGTATGCAACACTGCAGTGCACTGCAACACAAGCACTTGACTAAAAATGATAATGGTGCCTTTCTATGGGCTTCACAAGCAGTGATCAGAAATACTCTTTACCATCGGACCCTTTCCAGCATTTTGTGTGTCAGCCTGTGAAATGTCAATGACAAACCTCCCTGGACTTTCTCCAACATTAACTGTGTGGCACGTGCTGCCAAACATGGAGAGAAGAAACGTCTCAAAAATCAGCAAAAGAAAAGTTAAGCTTGGCTTGCCTCCTTATGCTGCAAAACACAGTTCTCCCCCTGCTACAGGCTGGTCAATATTCACAGTCGGAGTGATGTGCTTTTTAGGAGGCATGAGAAGAGCAGTAAGCCTGGCACAGCAAAAGCACTAACAGAGCTGCTGCCTTCGCCCTACCTGAGGAGAGCAAGCCAGAGGAGGAGTCCAAGTTCAGTCACTCTTGGTTCTTTTGCAGGAGCTAGAAACCACTGACCCATAAAACAACATCAACTGCATGTGACAGCTGTTGCTGCCTCTTCTTACCTTCTGTGTAACCTAATGCCCTGGAGTGACAAGCTGACTAGAGAGAAGATCCAGAAAGGAGATCTTTCCGAGCATTCAGAAAAGCCTGACACCTTGCCATTATCATCTCAACAAAATGCAGCAGAAAAAAGAACAAAAAGGCCCCCCAAACCTCCGTGGCTACTTTATTAAGCAGCCAGAGAAGCTGCTGCCCTGGAGAACATGTCCTTGTGCCCCAGAGGGTGCCCAGGCCGAGGAGCTAGGACAGGCACACAGCTGCCACGCAGCACATGGCTTCCCTCCGCAGCCATGGGGAAAAGTTTTACAGGCCTGTTGTACACAACCTTTACAAAATCCAGTGAGAGAGAGGGTGGTGGGGCACGAGGCCAGCACAAGGTGTTGCTGGCAGGGACAGGGATGGACCCTGGGGTGAAGTTGATGAGGCCTCCTGAAGATCTTCCTCGCCACATCACTGCTTTCTCACCGCCAGGCCCTGGCCTGCAGCGCTGCCATCTTGGATCCGGCCCCAGCCCTGGCAGCCGCACAAATGTTTCCTGTTGCACACACAGGCATAGACTCAGACAGATCTTCAGGCAGCACCCTAGGCAAGAGGCTTAAGCTATTTTCAGCAACCTATGCTAACTCACAGAGCTTGGACAGGTGCAGTGCAGCCCATCTGGCCAGCCACTTGGAGGCAAAGACAAGCTGTTAAAATGGAGGCCCTGAACTCTCCCCGCAAGGCTGGGGTGACCAGAGGAGTTGGCCCAGTGGCAGAGTACTTACAAGCACACAACTTCTGATAAATGTTATCTAACCTACAGGAAGTATATTGCAGCTATGGCAGCGTTAAAACCCCCTTTATATTTACCTGGATGCCTTTTAAAGATGTGTTGAGAGTAGCAAGCACTAGTGAAAGTCACAGAATTATTAAGAGTGGACGAGCCTACATTTCAGTTGGGAAAGAGCACTTGGGAAAGTCCTGGGGAAGAAAGTCATCCTGTTCTTGCCAACCTGCAGATGGCAAGTACGGTGCACACTCAGCCAGGAAGACTGCAAAAAAGACCTTCACCCCACAGTGGGCTGAGGACAGTTGACATGGATTGATTTAAGTAATATGCTATTAAAAGCCCTTCTGAATGATTGCAAGCTATTATGTGGCTTCAGAGTTAAGCACTTTTAAAATGCATATTGTTTAATTGACACAGCATTATAGATCCTTTATAGCCATTACTGTTGCTCATATTGTGACAAGCTGAATACATAGTTGTCATTATGCTAGTACCTGTACAGATACATGTACAAGAAATGAAACGGACAGGCTACCATTGATGGCATAGAAATGGCATCTCAGCCTTAATGATACTAGTACAATTTGTGCTGCTGCAATGCATGTCACCTTAATCCACAGCTGAGTGACTGCAGGGATGCATATTCCTAGCATGATGGTAATAACAATTCTTACCAGTTCCAGAAATGCACTGGTCCTGTACCACTGCATATATCAAGGCAATGTCTGCGGTTTGCTGCTATACTTCCCAACCATTTTCTCTAATCTTTCTAGCTGGGTCCCTGTATCAACTGTGAAAGTAGAGGACATCAGAGGACATACTGCTACTACCTTATGACCCACTGAAGAGAGGCTATATTTAAATCAATGTTTCAAAGAGAGTGTTCTGTGTTGGTGAATAGGTCCTTATATACCTGTCATGAGATTGCAATATATTTAGGTACTAATGGTGATACATTTCAGTAATTTTTTTTCTTCCTTTGCTGATCACATATTCCTAATTCCTTTTTTAGCTTGACTCTCCTTAGTGTGCAAATTCTAATTTGCAAGCTGAAAATACAAATTCTGTTTGTGAAGATAAGATTTTATAAATATTATATCTCTCCTGGAAGACAAGGAAACTATTTTATGTTCTCTTAAACAAATTATTTAGATAATATCAAATCTGCTCTAGGTTAAAATTGAGATGTAAATATGTTTTAATATGCCATATACCAAGTATTTTATAAACATTCGTGCTATTTTAGGTATTTTAGAAGTTGGTATAATTCAACAATACTCACGGTAAAAGACATACTGCAGCTAGAAAAGCAGTATTAGATCACAGAAAGGGAAAAGTTTTTTAAAAAATAATAATTAAACATATTCAGGCTGCATCTGTCCTGAAGGGCACATGCTTTAAGGGTGATCCCATCATGTCCCCAGGCTGCTCAACTCAGAGAACCAGCTGCAACTCACCTTGCCCATTCTGTGGGTTTCCCTCCAGTGGAAACCAAACAAAGCATCACACAGAAAAAGGAATGGTGTCCACACTTCATACCCACATCTCAGCCTGGCTTGCTGTCAGGATGTGGTGAAGACATGTACTCAGGCAGAACAGACTGGGCAATGGGAAGTGTCTCATGTTGAACTGTTCTTGAATGTTAAACTTCCACCTCCCATGATAGGCAGCTCAGTGGTATGCACTGAGAATACCAAGCACTGAAATACTGAGTGTGTTTCAGCTGTCTTTTAGAGAATAGGAGGAGGAACAGAGTGAGGGAATGTCCCTGAAGGAGGGGAAAATGGGTGGAAGTATTGCCCCAACATAGTAATTACAAGGAGGGATAAGATGAGGAATGTTTAGAGCTAGAGAAGAAAAAAAACCACCAGTTAAGAGTCTTGGGCAATTTCTAAAAGATAATAGGAACTTCTCATTTTCAAATATTGAATCATTAAACCCAGAAAAGAAGGAAAATAAAAGTCTGGGATTATAGTTTCAGACTCACCAGACTGTCACTGAGCTCCACAGAAGCTGGGAGCCGAGAGCAGTTGCTTCTCATGTGGACCAGAGCCTGTCACAACAAGACATGGAGCGTCCTGGCTGCTCTCACCTGGGACCACAGCAGCAGGAGGAAGCTACCAGCATCTCCTACAAGAGCATTACCCTGCCATGATGAGAACCATCGGCTCTGCTGAGTTCCGGGCTGAGCAGGAGCAAGAATGCTGGGGCTTTCTGTCTCTCACAGTGCCAAGATATCACCAGTCAGCTGGTTGGCAATGTCTTGCTTTGCTGAGAGCCAAAGGTTTTTGGATCACAGCCACCAGTGAGTTCAAGCAAGATATTGTGCCCCTGAGCACTAGCATCTCACAGTTACTGTTGAGCCCTAATTCAGGAGGAACTTCCATCTGGGAAGTCCTTGCTTTTGCTGGAAAGATATTGCTCGGATCCAAGCTGCCTTGCAAATGTGAGAGTATGCTGGGTGAATTGGCCTTTTGGACTGTTTATATTCTTGCCATGGAGGACACTGCATTAGCCAGTGCAGTTGTCAGTGGCTACAAGCTTGAACCTTCTCTAGACCTGGCTGCAAAGTGATGCTGGAGTGGGTGGAAGGAGGCAGAAACACACAGCTAGGGGAATGGGGGGTGCAGGCCCCAGGGGCACTGCAGAGCCAGCAGTGGGATCAATGTAGGCTGCAGCGTGATCACAGCCCAAAGGTGTGTGGATGGGAGTCCTTTTCTTGGATGGGGAGGTGTGCCTATTTTTAAAGCTAAGGTAAGGATGTGGGTAAGAGCTCCCAAAAGATTTTGCTAGAGCACTAGTGTCCACCTGCTGTTGGAGAATAAAGGGGAAATCTGAAAACATGAGTATTTCTGGAGAAAAGACACAGCAGTAAGTAGCTTGATCAAAAATATTGGGATAGGTCATGACCTACATTAAAGGGGAATTGATTTCAGGAGCTATTAGATTATTTCCATTCCTTGCAATGGGGAAATTTTGTGCTCTCGAGTGGCAGTCTGCAGTGCCTGCAGAAGTCTCTGTGAGCAATTTTTCATCCAATCAGAAAAATAATTTCCTCTGAACATGGCTGCTTAGCACTGCTTTGAGTGGAAGTGCACATCTTCATGAGGCTTCTCTTGGAAACTCACTGCATGTTTGCAGTAAGTGGTGGTTCTAAAATAATAAAAGTAATTAGTGCATGTTATGAACTAATGATCTGTAAAAGGACCTTGAATGCCAACTTTAATGCAGACTGAATTTTTATGGTTATGTTAGATAAACCTTGCAAACAGAAGCTTATATACTGGAAATGCTGACAATCCCTGAACTACAGTGCTATGACCAGCTAATTGAATCCATATTCCCCTGCATGCAGGGAATCAATACTGATTAGAAGGAAAGGGCACTGCCTTAAAAGCCCAGTGAGCGCTTCATGCAAAGGGAGGTTCTTGTGGTGAAAACACAGCTGTGAAACATTGTAGGGACATGTGTTAGGCATCTGCAAGAAAATCATGTCCAAAACAGTCAGTATACTAAGGACATGCAAGCCCTAAGCAAACACCATCATTTATAATCTTTTCCTGATTTAGGATGATAAAGAGTCTGATGTGCCAGCCTCAAAAGTTGCTGGGTGCAGAGATCTTAAGCTGAGCCAAGCAATACTGTTGGATACCAGTATGTTACCTGGGGTGTGAACATGCCAGGGAGCAACTGGGAGAGGAGTACTTATTTATAGCAGCAGCAGGCTGCTACGCACTGGTGTAACAAGACTGACTAGTGACTTGTTACTTACTCATGTATGAAAATGACACCTTATGGTACATAGGCTGCTGCTCAGTAATAACCCAAGGGCCAACCTGTCGGTGAAGAAAGAACTCAAGCACCTTCTCATGGGAGCAATATCCGGCATGTCATGGAGGCTGCTCCCACCTCTGAACTGGGATCCGGGTGCCCTGCAGTTAGGCTGCCTGTGGGGACGTGGACCGAGATGCACCATCAGAGAAGCTGGTGCCAGACCAGTGTTAAACACAGTTACTTGCTCTTCTGAGAGGAAGCTATGTTAATTCTTAAAAAAGAGCCCACTGAAGTTGTTTTCACCACAGCTAAATGCTTTCCCCTATTGCTTCTAGGGCAGGGTCAGATCAGGACACTGTGAGATTCTCTGGGTGTGTGAATTTTTCATGCTGGCAGAGGAAGAGGGAGGGAGAGAGGGAGAAGTAGGAATGAGAAACTATAACCATCAATTAAATACCATGCTTGCTCCAGGAATGCCAGGGAAAACGATTTGTGCCTCCCGCTCATTTTACTGTTTGCAGCTACCTTCTGTAAAACATGAAATCTTGCTCACGTTTACATAGTGAATCCAGCAAAGTACCTGAGCACATGCCTAATTGGAAGCATATGAAAGTTTTCATTAGTAACTCACATTCATATGTAAGAATGTTCTCAAAAGATATATTGGATGGCAATCTAGGTGAGGAAGGAGCTTTAAAAGCTCTTACAGGCCAGACTCCCTTCAGGATTACCTGGTATGTGCCGCTGGGCCATTTTTGAGGGTTTAGTGCTTTGTCTAGGACTGCTCTCCTTGCTTGTGACAGTTCATCTGAGCCACCCTACTGAATTGTTTTCTGCCTCTGGGTTGCTTGTAATCACTTTGCTCTGATTGTTCATTTTTTATTTGATGTCTGGGGCAAACAAAGCTACTTTTTTTTTTTTTTTTCTGGGTACTGAGTTGTGCAAAAAATGAAAAATACAAACCCAGCATGTTTCTGGTATTTTTAGAAAACATTCACAAATTTTTAGGAAACTCAGTCTTATCCCCTCTCTGCCCCTGTCAGACAAACTGTCTTGTGATAAAATTAGTGATAAATTTAGTATTAGCAGACATACCTACTAGCATGCAGTAGTCAGAAGACTATATGAGAATAAAACCCGACGGGAATCTGTAAGTATTCAAACTAGGAGAATTAATTTTGACAGCTAGCCACATGGACAAAGTAAGCCACTTCCTCCAGCAGCAGACTTTGGGAGCATCAAACCGGCCATGGTTTTTCTCCGCCTGTGGCACTGCCATGCAAACCCAGACTTCTGCTGCTGCTGAGAAAGCGAGGGGCCGGGATGCCTGAGGAGACCAGCAGTGCTGGCAGAGGCAAAGGGCAGCAGTGCTGACCCCATTTCTTCCCTGGCAGTCGGAGGCTGACCCTGTAGGGCTTCCTTTAACTTCCTGGCCTCAGCTGCATCCGATCTCCTCTCCCTCTGGCCTTGAGCCCACATTTCCTCCTACAGTAACTTTGGCTTTCTTCCTCAGGAACCCCTGCAGCTAAAAGACAGTATAATCTTTCTCTTTGGGACTCATCCTGCCTCCATCACTGGTTTTACCCAGAGCCAGACCCTTTGAATTTGTAACCCATGTAGTCCTTGCAGGACAGAGTGGGAAGATGACAAGGTTTATCCTCTCCCTCCAGGGTAATCAGAAATAAAACAAGAGACAGAAACAGCAACCCTGCATTGGATGTGTTTTTCTCCCCAGTGTCTCTGAATAAAGAGGAGAGCTGAAGGTGGAGGAGGGGTAAGGAAGGAGGGAGACAGAGGAAAGGAGAATATCTGGCATGTTGTCTTGCCAAAACGTGCCGTACAGATGGGAAGACACAGATGGAGTATTTCTACTGATAGTTCGATAAATCAAACATGCAGGGAGTTGCAGCAATTTCCTTGTATCACTGTATTATAACATCCTGTGGCAGCCGTTCTTAAAGAAACAGGCTGTCACTTTAGCAATGCTCTGGGAGTCTGCACATGAATACAGCCACCCTAAAAATCTGCTGCAGCAACTCTTGCCTGGCACAATGAGGTGAGATACTTTCTTTAGCTTCCATTACGTTTTCTGGCCCATCTGCGAGCTCATAGGAAATAAAACATGCTCCTTAACTTAGCAAGCCATATTTGCCCATGACACAGTTGCAAAACAGCAGATGTATGGAAGCAGATCTGTCTTCCTTTGTGCTCAAATGCAGCTGAAGTCTGAAAACAAGAATAAATGTTGCATGCAATAGTGTCATTGGCATGCAAGCAGGGAGGAAAGAAAGGGATCCAGAGAAATGCCATATAGAATTCTGCAGGTACTATATGTCAAGTCCCCTTATTAGAAGCACTGAGATGACTGAACAGTCCCTGCAGCACAATTCTTGTAAAGACCTGCCAAGAGTTTCCAGTCTAATTAGCCTTTAAGGGAATCAGCAGGAGGCCTTGATATCCTCTCTGTTGTGAAGAGATCTGTGACTGAATACTCTTTTGTCTCAGTGGGAAAGTAGATGCTCCCACTCCTAGTCTCCTGGTTTCTATAAGGTCACATCCTTGTAGGACTTCTGCAGCTGATGGCAGGGATGGCTGGAACAGTGCTTTGGCTCTGGCTCACGGCAGCTTTTCTCCATGTCCCCAAGGATACCCAAATGGATGCTTTAGAGGAGGTTAATGTGGCTAAGAGCCTCCTCTAAGAGGAACGAAACCGACAGATATAGAAATCCCTTCAGCATTTCCCTTCTCATCCCTCAAGAGTAAGATCATGGGAAAATTTATTTCATTACCTTGTCCTGTTTCATTTCTCTTCTTTTATGGGAGACCTGACTTAAGACTACTAAAATATATGTTGGGTTCAGCTCATAACAAAAGTATTCTCTATCCATCTGTCTGTCTGTTTTTCTGAGCGTAGCTGTCACCATAACATCTAAGAAGAAAAACAGCTTTCGAAATTAACTTCTTTTTCAGATTTTGTGAGTTCCACCACAGGCATTTTCTTGCCTCTCACATTCTGATTTTTATCCTGCTGCAATAAGCAAACAGGAGTTGGAAAAGTCATTATTGGCTAATTTAGACTGAAAATTAGGCAAAATCTAATGGGCTGCTCTCAATTTTGACATTTTGAATATCCTCCAACCTCCTACTCTCATTTCAAAATCTCTGTCAGGTGAGAGAATTCCTGATCTTAGCGGTGGTCCAAAAGAGACCTTGCTCAATGCAACTGACTAACAGGCCAGATTTATGCAGTTACAGTTATGGACAACTAGAGAGATTGCTGAGGTAGAAAAAGTGCCAGTGGTCAGCACACCTGTCAAACATAAGTTTCTATTGATTCTGTGAGTATTTGGAATCCAACAGCATCATGTGATATGGTATATTTCGATATGCAGTATCAGTGGACATCTTTTTTTTTTCTTTCTTTCATCATCATCAGCTGCAGGAATGAGGTTAAACCAGCACAAGTTTCCATTTAAAAAGACACTTGAAAAATATCCTTAAGAGTTTGCAAGCACAATACAAGCCTCTCTCAAATAACTGAAAGGCTCATAATACAAATTTTCACTTAAAAGCTGCAGCTGAAGCTCCAGCCCCTTGATTTAATCTCTTCCCATGAGAAATTCACCTTTAAGGAAATCAAATAGGAGCTGTGATCCTTGCTTTCTTTCCCCTCTGGGATGAGCACGGCTCTATTCTCTACTTTGAGATGAAGAGAAGAAACATTCAAAGTTACCATATTAATTTAGTAATTGTAACACCAGCCCCAGGGAGACAGCTCTCCCTAGGCTCAACCTCAGAAATCAGTTTTGGGGAGTGTTAAATAACAGTGACGCCAGCACAGGCACTGTATGCAACTCTACAGCACCACTTTCACCAACATATTTTGGTCACTGAGCTACGCCTAGGGCTTAGCTGACTTTGGTCCTCAGTGCCTTTGTTATCAGGAAGAGATGTAGCCTGAGTTAAAAAAGGGACTAGGCTGAGGACTGGAGCAGAAGAACCAGACATCAGGAGGGAAGGTGAATGTTCACTTATCCTGTTTGGTGATCCGAGGGGAAAATGGAGATGTTGTGTCACATACAAATATGGTATATGACAAATCCTGTGGCTTTGCTAAAGTCTGTTCTTACAGAGGCAGATATGAGTATTCAAGCCTGCTTGACAAGGACTGTTAAATATCTGACTCAAACCTAATGTTCAGGAAACTGAAGAGAAATCAGAAATTTTGAAATTAATGTCCCTTTTCCAAATTACAGTTTACTGCCTAGGTCAGTAACATTCACTATCCACAGAGACTCCAATAAGTGAAGAGCAGCTGGGCCCTCTGGGCTGGTTCTCTGCAGTATGGACATGAGGAAATGGGACCAGTGCAGAAGCTTGGAGGTTTTAATGCTGCAGGAGTCACTAAGGATGATGACAAATGGCTGGTGCAACACCAAGCAACCAAGAGATTCTTACATTGAGTCTGTGAGCTAGCCCTGTTCACCCAGAATTCATTGAGAAGTGGCAATAATGACAAAGTAATTTATGAGAGTGTGGTGCTGGTAAGAGACACTGCCTAAGATACTATGAGTTTTCATTTCACATCTCAGTCCAAAGATGTGGAAACCTTTCTGGCAAGATTTCATTCCTGATGTTTGTTCTGAAGAAGAGGGCACAGAGTATTTAAAACTGACAGAATATGGAGATATTCAGGTCTTGTTTTTGTTTCCTGGTATTCTAATTTTTTTAATACCATTGAGAAGTTATTTTATATGTAATGCCGTAAAAGAGAATTACTTGTTTCGACTAATTACATAATCCTGTGATCACTGGATTGCTCAACATTTTAAATTCTCTGTTTCAAAGTCTTCCTTCCTCAGTGGCTTAACACAGCCAAGCAGATATGTGACAGATATTTATAAGAAGCATGAAAGTGAATAAAATAGGAGAAGCCAGATAAATTAGGAGTCTGGGGATGTTTTCATTGGCTCTTCAAGAGGGTTCTGCTATGTGAGGAGTTTTCTGCTTGGCAGTTTATGTCTAGATTGTTTTCCCCACACTATTCATTGTTAACCATGATTAGCCTTTACTGTGGCTAGGTTTATAAGCATGCTAGGTGAAGATTTATCTCAGAGAATGCATCTTCCATGAATGCTGAATGTATCACTCTTATACCGTTGGTAAGAGAAGGTATTTTAGACAACACAGGAATATTCAAGCCCTCTTTAAAACTGAATTCCTCTGTATACCAGTATTGTATTTCCAGTCTTTCAAGGACAGGGCTACAAATTCAAAAGCATTTGTATCGCTGTCTTTCTGAAATAATCGAATGGATAGATCAGTGGTTTCAGGAATAGACTATTAATTGCATTGCTTTAGGCTCTTCTAGGAGACAAGGATGGTGAGATAAGAACCTAAATATAAGAGAGTTTGGTTTCCAGGACAATCATACCAAATCCAATTTATAAGCTGTTAAACATATGAAGGGCAAGCTGGAAAAATTCTTAGGAATATTCAATGGCCTAGGCCCCAAAACTATTGGATTTTGTTCTTTGTTGGAGCTTTGAAGGCAAGATATTTTCATGGATGATACTCCTAGATTGTTGTTTACAGCCCAGCAAAGCACACACAGTGTTACAAGGGAGATAAACAGATCTCATAGATTTTATAAACATTACAGATATCACTTTTGCTCCTAGGAATCACACCCTATGAACCATCATGGGACAAAATGCTCTGGCAGTTGATGTTATCTGACCTTTGGTTGCTAACAGCACAGCCACAGATACTTTATAAAGTACAATAGAATTTTGCCCTACATCCTTGATGTAATTGTCAAGTACCCCACAGTATTGCATAGTGTTCCTAGAGAAATGATCCATTAAAACCATCCATATGAGAGAGCAAGTATTCACAACACTCCAGAAAGAAATTATATTGTCATAGAATAATAGAGAAAATTGGCTGGCTTGCATAGACTGTATTGACATGCAGCAAAGCCAGCCTCTTCATTAACTGCCTTCCCGTGCTAGACCTACAAGGGGGACATATGGGCTTCATTTAACTTTCTGCCTTAGACCCTTCATTACAACTAAGCAAGGCTATGCAGCTGGACAAAAAGAAAATGTGTAGCGTGCAACAATGAAGAGGAATCAAGGCCAATAGAGAGATGCAAGAATGAAAAAAAAAATTAAAAAAAGTTAACCGATTTAAATCCTGTAGCTGATTGCTTGGGAGCATGGGAGCAGGGAGGAGAACTCCTGTTTCCTTCCTTAATATACACTGAACAAATATCATAGTGCACATGAGGAAATGGGGGCATTTTGCAGTCAGGTCTATACTGTGAAAGCGCCAAATGCCAAACAGTCGTGGCCAGACATTTCAGCTTTAAGGACTCTGGAGCAGTGACAAAAAAAATCTGTCTTGGTCTTTTGCCGTCCTTACAGAAAGCAGATGTTCAATATTCCCCAAAGTCCTCTCCTTAGGGGAATTAGGCATCCTTCTTCTAAAGATGGTTCTTCTTCCAGAGCAGGGGAAACAGAGAACCTCAACAGAGCTCTCCCTTTTTCTGCCTTCTCCCTTTCTCTGTCAGTCTTTCTTTGGACTGTTGGCTATGCTACCCAGGCTTGCCAGGCCTACAGCCCTGGGGCTAGAAAGGCATTTTTTAACCTTTTATTTTCCAGATATAGTGGCAATTTGTGCTACCCACACAGAATTGCAATCAAAACTTCCCATTTATGTGGAACAAATGCCACCTGGCATTTCTCATTTTTGACTGTTTGAGAGTGTATTTGTCCTTTAATATCCATGTGAATTCACTATGGTTTGCACAAACATGTGATCACCTACAGCAGTATCTTACTGACTTGTATCTCCCACTGACATCCCACGCCATCTTAATCCTGTTCATCTAGTTCCTTTAGGCCTGACTTATATTTCCCAGTTACCAAACTTTTTGCAACTCTTTTTGTCTCATGTTTAAAGTGAGTGTTTTCTGGGGCATGGACTATGTTTTTGGTCTCTGTTGGTTCAGCACTTAGCACAATGAAGTTCTAGTACTAGGTGGCAATAGGAAGCAATACCAAGAATATTCACTAGTGTAATAAACTGTGATTTATTTATCCCTATAGCTCTTCATGATGTTTAGTTACAATAAAATGAATTCATCCAAAACTTATTCAGTACCTGCTATCACTCCCTTTCATACAGCAAAGAAACCAACTCAACCCAAAACAGTTTGCAACTATACCATTGTTTATTGTGCTAGAAAGACTGTATGAATATCCGGATAGATTAAAAACATGTCTAATATCCACAGCCTTTTCATAATTTTACATTGGAGATTTATAATCTTCCCTAAGGAAACAAAATTAATTTTCAGGGATACTTTTTTTTTTTTTAACCAAGTGAAACAGTGATAATAAATAATCCTTTCTAGTACCTCTGGAGATAATTGGCTGGAAAACTATAGGGTGATAACAGTTAACCAACTTGAGGTCACTCAGCTGAACATTAGCACCACTGAGGCATGCTTCTGAGTAACAAGAACATGCCCTTCAGACAAAGATTAATTAAATGCAAAAGTTGAAAGAGAAGAAGCTGAATTCACAATGCAGTGTACCTCTCAGAAGATTAGAAGTGCAGTGTTATAATGGTGGAGATGAATTTCCAACTTACCATAGCCTAAGTGTCCCATTGCTTGCATGCACATTTGATAACAAAAGGATTTGTTTGAGAAGTCTTAAAGAAAAGAAGGCTAGTTAAGCTCCTCAACTTAAAAGAAAAGAGAAAATATGGAAATAGTTGGTTTCTCATAATGAAAATATCTCACCAGCCTGCACTTTCAGTTCTACTGGGATGCAGTTTCAGCTGGAGAAGACTTCCTCTTCCTTCTCAGCCTGGCCTGGAGGATATTAGCATCCACTGCTGCAACTCCTGCCGAATTCAACAGTAGTTTTGCCACTGGCTGTAATGAGAATTTGAATGTGATTTCTTTCAGTCTGCTCCTAAAAGTGAAATAATCACTGCATGATGAGGGGCTTGCCAAACAAGACATGGTAGTTTCTTACAGTGGGCTTAAAGGCAGTTGCAAGACAAATTTAGCCTTATGAATCTTATAGGCAAGACACACCCAGTGGCTGCTGCTTCTTACATGTCCTGCTTAGTCTGTTCAGAGGCTGACTGAGGTCATGCAGGGACACTTTCAGCTGCTTTGCACATTTTGTGCAAAGAGACTATGCTTAAAGGAAACCACCAGTGATTCTTGCCTCGGGAACAATGGATTCGACAATTCAACTGTATTCAACAATTTAAAAACACAGCACTCTTACTTGTCCTGGGAGGACATCATTCCTGAAGTTCTTTTCCCTGATGTTTTCTCACTTTAAAAGGATTCTAACTCCAGCCCTCAGCCACAGTAACAAAAATAACCGATCTGGTTAGAAATCTTGCCAAGCAAGTTTCTAGATTTAAGAATATTTGATTTATAAATCTATTCAGTAGTAGTAGGGATTAGCATGGCCCCAGATTCAAAGAAAACTCCCTCGTCCACCTGAAGATAACATCCAGGTGTTCACACTGACCTTCCCCCATTTTCCTGACCTGGTGCCCTCTGTACACTCAGTTGTGGCCTTCTTTCTGCATAATTTCATTTAAACTAAAGTAGGATGGAAACCATTTTTTTTTAGGCTCCTGCTGTGTGCTCAAACTTTTAGTGAAACTAAACAGTCCTAAGACAATCTATAGACTGTAGAGTAGATGTGCTTTGTGGCACTCCTTACAGTCTTGGTGCCTCAATTATCCAGATTTGGGATTTGCCCAAATAATATATTAGGTCTATTTTGGGTTGTGCAGTTCCCACTTCCTTATGAGTACAGGAGCTTGGGAGAGGAATGAGGGCTGGTTCACCCTACTGAGTCAGGAAGCAGTCAGAAATCTGCACATGCCACCTGCAGAAGTTCCCCCAGGTCCTACTGCAAATGCATATTTTGTCCATCTTTATGACAGAGCAGGGTCTTGTTCCTCTTTGAAGGAGTTAAAATCCTGCCTTTCTTCCTTAGGTGTCTAAGTTTCAGATGTCTGTAGTGAGCAGTCTGTATCCAGTGCCTACTTTTGATTACTGTAAAGGCCAACACAATGTGGGAGTGAAAGCAAAGAGAAATTAATTACAGCCTTTGCTCTCTCTACTGGGAGAAATCCTCTTTAATTGAGAGGTCTCTCCAAGCCCTGCCAGTGCCAAAGGAGTCGGTCAGGCGCAGGGACAGAAAACAGAATCCCCCAAGCTTCATCCACATAGATATTATGGTCATAGTGTCCTTCCCTGTAGGGTACAGAAGTGAATTGTATAGCCCTGTTTTTTTGGGCATGCTGTTTAAAACAGACATATTGATTCTCAAAATAGGCAATCCAGGAGCCAGATGCGTGTGGAAGTCACATCTCCTTGACATAATGATCTGTCATAAGTTGTGCTCAGATGTTTTTTCTCTGCAAGTAAATGTGACTAAAGTCTCAGCTTAAAATCCTCCAGATACGTGTTCATGAGGGTATTAGAAGACCAAAAAGCAGTTTCTAAGATCCATCCCATCTTCTTAAAATACCCAGGCTTCCTCATCCCCTCAGAAGCTTATAAATCACTGCACTTCAGAGAAAGATACAGATCCTTTTTATTTTTTAAACTTACAACCATTTTTTGTCTTGCATTAAAGCCTCTTTTATTTTCAGAAACTTTCCACTTGAATTATGAAGCAGATCACAGGCCAGCAGAAAACCATTCCCAAAAGAAAAAAGGCAACATAATGGAACTCAAATTAAAATACACATTTAAGTACAAAGTGCCAGGAGTGGCCAAGAACACAGCATGCACATCACTTTTAAAAATATGAAATAAATGAGTGAGTCCTAACACCCACACCTTAAAAATTGCAGTGCATCCTATTATCTTCCACATGTGGATTTGATTAGAGCTAAAATTAGATGGGTTACAACCTGCACTTAAAAGCCTTTCTTTGCCACAGAATGAAGAGTAAAGATTTGCTGAAGCATAGGGAAAGAAAAGAGCTGAACCTTCCCCTGGCAAACGCTCCACTAATGAATGTGTATCTGTAACCTGTATGTTACTGGCAATCCAGAAAAGAGAGGAGTAGTTCTCATTATGCCTGGTTTCTTTATTTGTTACTGAGGTTGGTAGAACTTCTCACAGGAAGGATGTAGCACAGAAGGTGGCTAATTACAATCTCCTATTTCTACATGGAGCCAACTGCTTTTTACGAGCAAGGGCACCCTAGAGGCACTGAGTCATAAATACTTACCTAACAACCTATAGGCAGCTAAAAAAATGACAGGTTTTCATCTAGCTCTGGCTTGTGTGCATCTGGCAGATGATCCCTAATAAAACCTGGAGATTTTCCATCAGACTTAAATAACCTGAATTTGTGCAGGTTCCTTGTGTGGAAATCTGTATGTCATCTGGGGCAGGAACAAGCAGAGGTATCACACAACACTCTAACATCTTTCTTGGAAGCTGCATTTTTCCTGGAGCCACTAAAGTAGCTCTTGTCTTTCCAAGTAAGGATTCCCAGAAGATGTAGTTGCCCTTCCATTGGAAAACCTCTAAGATCCTGTTATGGTTTGAGGGGACAGGCAAATTTTATGGCTTTGCTGAAAGGACCCAAAGAGGGGGGGTGGAGTTTAGGATCCTTTGTGAAAAGGGGTCTGGGGTGGAGAAAGCTGAGGGATCCGTATTCCCTCCCACTTCCTACCAAACTCTATAAAATCCAGGAAAACAGGAAGTTCCTTTCCCTTTCTTCCTGCTTTCCTTCTTGTTGCCACGTTGAGATGGCCCAGAGGGAGAAAGGGCCCTGCCTTGTTACCAGTTCGCCACATGCTCTGCAGGATCCGAATCCATCGGGTGCTGGGGGGTGCTTTGGACCCCTTTTGCTCCATTGGCTTTGCCATGAGGGACTTTCAGAAACTTATTCCGGTGATCATCTGAATCAGGTTGTATATATTTGTATATTTTGTTCTTCTCCCACCTCTTACTCCCCCTTCCCATTTCATTGAATCTGTTACAGTTTTAACTTCCAAACTTTGAGCCTCTGTTCCTTATTCCCCTTCTATATTCCGCATGAGGGGGTGGAGGGGAGTAACAAAGAGCAAATTCTGTCCTCTGGGTTGTGGCTTGCCCTGACCACTTAAACCGGAACAGATCCCTACCAAGATGAACATTTCTGGAGTCAGTGAAGGGTGCTTCCTTGCAAGACCATGGGGTCTCGCTCTCTGGGCAGGTGATTATGACTCATGTAATCTGAGTACTCTTAAAAGTTAAAATATTGACTCTGATGCAGCCCTGTAAGCTCTATGGACACATCTAAACGCTGCCTGACTTCCCATGATGCATAAGCTTCCAAAGATTTGCCAGAATGCCAGTTTTTTAAAGGTGGCACAGCACCTTCATGCAACAGGAGGTGCCTTTAATACAAATGTATTTTATGAAATATATTTGTCATAATGAAGGAGCTGATATTGAAACAAATAAACAATAAGAGGTATCTGGGTTTCTTCATACACTAGCAAAGAATCAGCATGCACATCTCAAATGAACTTTGGAATTTTCCAGTAATCTTCCAGCATCAGAAGGAATTTCAGCCTCTTGTATGTGATGCATCATCAACCACTTTAAGCAGGTACATCAGGTTCTGAAGAACTGTATCCATTTATGTCAGCTGAGAATGGCTGTCTGTGAGCAAACAAAATGCTGCTAGACTTTGTGTCTCAGTTAAGAATTTAAGATATGAGTGACTAAGCAAGCTGGCATAAGTTGTAGAACATCTGGCAAAAAGGATTGGTCAAAGGTTGGTGAAAGAAAAATGCTGTACCTTGACACTTTGGGATTTTAATTCTTTGGATAATAATTTTTGGGATAATTCGAACTATCATGAATCAGCTGCTTCTGGCATTGCAGAGTGAAAAAATTAAAATGCAGAAAGGACAGAATGGCTTAAGGTCAGAAAAGCAAATCTGCAGTGAGATACCTACTCTGCTCCTGTCTAGAGCTGATGAGACCTTGGCAGCCTTTTGACTCCCAGTGTCTCTTGTAAGATTGACAGCGTAAAGAAGAACGGCAATGAAGAGATAAATCTGCAAACTGTGGAAGGAGGAAAGAAAGACAAGAGGGATAGCTAGTCTGTATTTTGCCGCAGTTAACTCACATGATTTGAATTTACTTGGAAAATCTGAATGGGCAGAGAAACTGGTTTCCTGGGTGCCAAAAATGTTAATCTTGTAACCTTTTTCATAACTACACATACAATTGCATATGTCTTGTCAAAACTACATGTCCTTTCAAGAAAAATCTGTTCATGCTGAAATGGGGTATGAATAACTTAGAAAGAACCAACAAACTTTTAAAAGGCAAAGATGGCTGGCAGCAGGAGAGGGAAAAATAAAGCAAAGTGATCTGCAGAATGTAATGAGGAACAGAGGGAAGCAAAGATGTCTTCTGCACCTCCCCTGGCAAAATACAGAGATCAACAAGGAAATAATTGAAAATCATCAGCCTGGAGAAAGATGTAGAAAACAGAGAAGTTCAAGGAGAAGCATACACCAATATGCAGCAGTCCCAGCAGGAATGTCTGTGCAAAACTCTGTGGCAGCAGAATGATTCCATTTATTACAGTTTAATTTATTGGCTGCTGACAATGTGTTCAGTTCAGAACAAATACAGTGCAGACTCTGTCCCCACAAGTACTCAGTTTAGCTAGAAAAAAGATTAATTAAGACCTTTTAAAGTGCCTTCAGTGTATTTTAAAGCAGGGGTGTCACAGTGTCTCACTCTTGCATTCACTGGTTTTATTAAAACCTGGCTATCACACACAAGAAGGGAGTTGCTTATTAACAAATTTGACCTCCTGGTTTGCCCATTTTTCTTGCAATTCCTTTCTCCTCTTCCTTCCCAGAGGGAAGACCTTAGGCACAGACCAGAGGTTGGAGCGGACCTGCTCCTTCCATGTCTTACACTAAGTGCTTCCTGTTTTATAAAGGTAGGCTGCTGGTGGGACATGGTGTGGAAGAGAGAGGAGAGAAATCAACGGGGGCCATGAGCCCACTGTAAGGACATTCCTCCTGCTCTGCTCATTTTAGTGCAATCCTGCAGCCAAAAAAATGATGGCTATGTTTTTTGTATAGAATGTGGACCTCTCTATGCGTACATAATATTATAAAACACCCTAAGCTGCCCAAACTGCAGCAACACAGCATGGACAGTAAGACTAATTGCCCTTCAAAGACCATGTGTATTCATAAATTTTTAATGGCAAGGGGAGGGACTGTTTCAGACCTTTATCACCTGGAGCTGAAGGATGACCAATAAAAGACTTTCTGTTCATTTAAAGGAAGAAAAAAAGAATAGTAGCTATCACAGTTCATCTTGCTGCCCATTGCTAAATCTCTTCTTCACAAAATCTGGTTTCATGTGATGTGGGACACCTATTGCAATTACCACAGTTGAGAATGAAGCACACTAATTGCAATTATTGCTCTGAAATCTGTATGATGGGTCCCATGGCAGGAAGACAAGTGTGTCTAGAGGTGGAACTCTTTTTAACTTATTACCAAGTGGCTGAATTTCTGATGGAGAACACTACATAGTGATTCAAATGGCAGTAACTCAGGTTGTAACAAAGAACCTGAGACATACTAATAAAAGCCCCATTTCTATTTTATGTCACATAATGGATGTCACATTCAGTGCTTCTTATGGTTAACAGGCTACTTATTAAGCATAGTCTTTGACTTTGTTTCATTTTGAATTGCCATCTTTTCCAATTATTCTAACTTTTTAGAATTTTCCCCCTTTTAAATCAGGATATTTTTAGCATGAACTACAAGTTACAAACAACAGAAGTTGCTATAGAAACAGAAAAGGCAGTTTGTAGAGTGAAAATGCAGTAAGAAATATTGTTCACTACTTATCTGCTGCAGATAAGTAAGCTGGAATCAATACATAGAATCATAGAATCATCGATGTTTGAAGAGACCTTCAAGATCATCCAGTACAACGGCCTACCTACATCACCACTAAACCATATGTATATGTATCCATATATACTTATCTATATATATGACTTTCCTTCCTGTATCTATGAAATCTTTAGTGCTCATCTTTGTAGCCTAACTTTTAGCCATTTTTTGGGCACTCCTGCACTATTATCCTCAGGCTATTATCCTCAGCTACATGCAACTACCGAGTACCCAGGTGCCCTGCAAGCATCTCTGTATTCAGTCAGCTAAGGCACTGCAAGTAAAACTGATGCGATATTGTAGCACAGCTAAAGGCAGGTACCTTGGATGGGTGATGGGGGAAAAAGCTATTCAGCAGTCTGATTTATCTCCCATTATTTGATCCTTATCACACACCACGTTGGACATTGCTAATAGAGGGGACTTATCCAGCTCTTTTCCTCCCAGCCTGAATCATCCCACCCTATACAGACATTCTGATTTTTCTTTTAAAGCCCCTTGCTTTTTGTCTTGGTTATAAAAATAAACTTCATGCTCTAGCAACTTTAAACTAAACAAAGGTAATTTCTAGTCACGGGATTTGTGTTATTTCTGAAGTCCTTATCTTAAATGCTATGCAATCTCTAAGCCTTATCTATAGAGGGGCTGATATGGATGAAACATTACATAATTTTAAGCCACTGAGAATCAGACTCAAAGCCCAGTGTAACAGCATGGATTACTAAACCAGATTCACAAGAAAGAATACTGTATGGATTACACTTCATGGACTCATTAGATTGTAACAAAAGACATTAGGTGTTTCATAGTCAAGGTACCTGCAAGATTTGGCCTGAAATATATTTCCCACTTCTGCTCATAAACCTTTTATTTAACTTCATTGTTCTTGGTAATGATTATACAGTTCAGATTCTGTGTTAAGAACAGGTCAGAAAAATATCAACTAGAGATAATTTAGAAATAGTTGATCCTGCCCTGAGGGAGGAAAGTCTGGAGGCAAGGGAATGAACTAGGTAAGAATCAAGGACTGTTCCAGAGCTATTTTTAAAGTGTTCTGTTACTGTTGAAGTAGTTCAACACTGCCTTAAGCAACAAGATTTTTCTTCTGCTTCAGAATTCATATATAATGCTTGCAAACCACTTAGATCCAGATTTCTGAGTACTCAGGTGCCCCGAGTAGGAGATGGTTGCTTACAGTGATTGCCAAGAGGATCATGGAAATCATGCTAGTTCTTTTTCCGCGTGCAAGTTGCCCAAATACCTTTGTAAAGCTGTTCGATTTTTTTTCATAGATTGTCATCAACTGTGAGATCCTTGGTTCCCAGCTCTCTGCTTGTCTGTTTTGCAGGAGAGCTGTGGACTCACAGCTCCAACACAGGCTAGGCAAAGCTATCCTGGGATATCTGGAGCTGTGTGTAAGTCCAGTAACACACACACACAAAATAAAAAAGTATTCTAATGGTTACCACTGTACTCCAGGTGCTGTGTGCCCTGTCCATCCAGGCATGCCCTGGCTCTCTGTCAGGGCAAGAGTTTGATCTATCTCCTTAGGCAAGAAGTTTGGAGGGATCTTCTGTGATCTCCAGGGAGTTGTGGCAGGCTTCAATGTGGAACATGTCCAGCACACCACTTAGACATAACCAACTAGGCACCCACAGGGAGGGTTTTTACTTTCAACCATTTTTGCCTCAGTTCATGGTTTACAAAAAGACAATATTGTAAGGAAGATTTTGGAGCACTATGATGTAATGAGAAGTACAATAGAAATCCTCATGAGAAAATTAAGGTTTTTAACTTAATAAGTGGTTCAACCTTAATTACTGCTTATAGAAACAAGTCTGATTTCAGAATTCGCATTAGCATCAATACCTTTACATTACCTAACAGTAGACTTGATTCACATGTGCGTTGTTTGGCACATACTCTTGAGTAAGGCTATTTTCAATTCTTGTAATACTCGAGAAATACACTGCTTTTTAATATGCATGTCACTCTCTCTGACTCAAGCTCCTCAATTCTTGAATACATCCTTGTTAAAGAGAACAGATGGTTTCAGTTCCAGTAGATGAACTCTCAAGGGTAACTTGAAATCTGGGCAATACCACTGTCTATTTCGTTGAATTCTAATGCAGGCCTCAGTGTCTTTGCGATGTTGTGCCAACCCTGCCTGGTTCTTTTACCTGTTCTGTCTTTCTTTAATGCTGGGTTGCCTTTGAAACAAGAATAAAATACCAACAACTTTTTTCAGACCAGTCCTTTGTCTCTAATATCAACTTACAATAGGTAGCAAGCTAATTCCAATTCAGTATTAATAGTCAAGGCATGAGAGGGATAGTCAGGAAATTAAAGCCAAATGTAATGAGCTCAGTATTTCCCAATAGCACCAAGTATTTTGTTCTATTTACAGTCTGTCCATGTGGTGCTCCCTCCTCTGTTGAATTACACCTTTCAATCAGCAGCAGCACTAAGTGAAACTGAAGAGAGGTTCTACCTTTGGAGGTCATGTTACTAATTAAAATGGGACTATTTTCAGGAAAAATGCCTAGGAAAAAGAAAATGAGACAGAAGATTCAATGATGCTTTGATTTTACAAAGAAATAGTTTTTCAAAACCTCTGTAATAGCTAAGAGTAAGGTCAAAACCAAGTGGACTTCTAGGACTACACAGCTATTTAGTGATAATCTTACAGAAACCCTGTTCTTTGGGACCTTTCCTTTCACCTCCCCACTAGGACAGGGACAATAGAGCCAGGCAGCTTTATCATCCTATTCTGCCTGAAAATTCCTCTAACTTTTTCTCTAATAATATCCCAGCTGGATTGTTATTTCCTATCAAAACTTTATTGACTCACAGCAGGCATTTGCAAATGATAGATTAACTCTAACCTCATTAATATACAAAGCATTGTTAAAAGGGATAGCTTGAAAAAATTACCATGCACTAGATCTATTTCTCAAACAGAAATACACAGTGGGTGAAATCAATGATCAGTGTGCAGCCCCGCAGCCTTGGTTAAGTACATCTGTGTGTTTCGTATGACATGAGCAAAACACTGGTTGCTACAGATGTTTTCTGAATAAATTTTCCCTAGAAATTACTTAGGTGGGCAGAGGTGGAGAAAGATGATCAGAGATCAAAGAAAGTGCTTAATAAGAGCACCCAGTTCAAATAACTGGCTAACAAGCTTTGGTTGAGATGGATGAAAGAACTCCTTGGGGTAGGAGAGAGATTGTTGGCTGTTTTGAGAATGCAACCCTATCTACATCAGACATTACATCTGGGTGTCCATGTTTCACTGAGCTGTGCACTAGATTATGTTTTAGTACATTTTTACAAGGGAGCCAGCTCTTCATGGCACTGTGTCAGCTTTCACTTTCTTGCATGGGCTGGGCAGGAGAGCAGCAGGTGACCAAGAATAGGTCTAGGAAGCATGAGGGAAGAAAAGAGCCTGTAGCAGGCTCTAATAATGGGCCGTGTGAGGGGCTGTACGCTATCGTGGGCAACCTGGGAAGCCTGCAGCCTGCAACAGGGTCTTGCAAATGCAGCCTGGGATGATAGGAGGAAATGGAACAGTGGTTCAGGGTTTCTGCTGGAGGCTCCTGCCATAACCTGTGTCCTGGTGTAGGGCTTAGCTGTCTTTTCGACCTCAGTGAGGTCTTTCTGAATTCTTCATGACAGGAACAGATTCTAGATAAATTGCTTCCTCTGTAGAGGTGGTTGCCATTTTTCCAGGCTTTCACTGGAGCTTGCTGTAAAGAAGTGAGACTACCAACTGGGACTGCCACTTGCAAATCATCCTTGGAAGAGATGCAGCTGGTAGCCAGCACAGTTATCAGGTATCTGCTGATTTAACAATAGAAACCACAAAGCATGTGAGAAAGTAAAGTTTTAACTTGGAATTGTTTCTCTACAATGTGATAGTAAGTATGATCCTGAGCACAATTGTAAAATGTACCAGGCAGACCCTTTGCAGTATTTTCTGTACTGCTCTGTAGTATCAGCCATCCCATTTAGAAACTCATTTAGTTCTATCAGACAAGAATACCTCCCTCCTTCTGCTCCTTCCACTGCTCTCTAAAACCCTTTATGAAACCAAATATCAAGTCAGCTCTTTCAACAGAGCACTGCTAATGGTCTCTAAACTTGGACCTAGGTGTCTTTTCCAGTACAGTCTCCTCTCTGAAGGTATAATTTCTGGTCTGTTCTCAGCTGCTGTACCTTGCATCTAACTGCATTAACATTAAATATCCTGTGATGGTTCCCGTTTATTTAACCAAAGAAATTGGACTAGACTGTGCCAATGGTCTGCTTTCATTATTCTGGTGCTGTTCACAAATGTTGCAAGGAAACTTTTAGTGTTGCCCCAGCCAGAGGTCTTAAACCTGTGGGTCTGTGTACTCCTTCCCAGGGGCCAAGCAAAGATAACTGAGAAAAGCAGTTCTACTGCCAGTCAGCTTTAGTTTGCTATGTGTGAGGTGAGTTCATTTTCTGAAAAAAAATTAAAAAAAAAAAACAAAAACAAGTGTCTCAGTTCAATTGGCCAGGGCAAGCCACAACTCAGAGAGAGTTTGCTTTTTGTCACTCCCCTCCACCCCCTCGGGGAAATAGAAGGGGAATGAGGAATGAAGGCTTAACGGTTGGAAGTTAAAACTGTAACAGATTTAATGGAACAGGGAGGGGGAGTAACAGGTGGGAGAAAGAAGAAAATATATACAAATATATATAAACGCGACTCCACTGACCGCCGATACACATTCCCGAAAGTCCCCCACTGCAAAGCCGATGGAGGAAAAAGGGATCCAAAGCTCTTCCCAGCACCCGATGAAGTCGGATCCTGCAGAGCACGTGGCGAGCTGGTAACAAAAGGCCGGGCCCTTCCTCCCTCCGGGCCGGCTCCACCTGGCGACGAGCAGCAGGACAGAAAGAAAAAAAGGGCAGGAAATTCCTGTTCTCCTGGCTTTATAGAGTTTGGCAGGAAGTGGGAGGGAATAGCAACACCCCTTTTCACAAAGGTTCTTTAACTCGACACATAGACCCCCCTTGTGTCTTTGCAGGAATACCATAAAATTTCCCTGTCCCCTCAAACCACAGCAAAGAGCTAAATCACTGATGTCAATATTAAGCAATGTTAGACCAAAAATTGTTTTCCTGGGATATTGTAGGAAACTATCTCACCTGCTGATGTCTCAGCCTTAGCAACTATCCTCTTGTGATGTGTCCTGAACAAATTCTTAAGTCATCTAATATGTGTTCTGTTAATTCCATACGATGTGAGCTTTTTAACCTAAAACATCATGTGTCCCTAAGTCAAATGCCTTGGAGAAATCTAAATGTATTATATCAAAACAATCATCTTTATCAACCAAACTTATAATCCTTTTTTCAAGAAGAGGCGATGGCTTTATTTGACAAAACCTAGCTCATATGTTGCCTGGCATTAAGTATATTTTTAACTTCTAATTCTTTGTGAATAGACTACTATATAGCCGTTCCAGTATTTCATCTGGGATCAGTGTCACAATAATTGTCCCTAGTTCCCTGAGCCATCCCTTTTACCCTTTTCAAATATTGGGAACGTTTTTGATCCTTCAGTCCTTTGGAATTTCCTTATTTTTCCAAGATTTAGTAAATACTGACAGATCATACAGCTCCCGAGAAGGTTCCTTTAAATCAAATTGAAAATAAGTTATCAGATACAATTTGCTTCAAAATGCTGAACCTGGGTGTGACTGCTCTGACTCTTCCTTTCTTGCAAATGCCTCCCCCCCATTGTTCTAGAAACAATGTCAGCTATGATATGGTTACTCCATGTACAAGATTTAGAAAAATAGGCAGTGATAATTTGGTGGTTTAGTGTATCACATTTTTATAAAGTTATCATCTAATCGAAACCTGTTTTTTTTACCCAACCTACTATCTTTCCTGTTTATTATTTTTGGAGTCTTATTATGTACAGTTCCATTAATTATTAAATATTATTACTTAGTTGACATTTTATCTTCCTTTATCATTTTGCATCTTTAAACTGTAAAATGTATTGATGACCATTTACTTCTATTTTCCCTCCTATTTCTCACTTACTAGTCAGGTGACTTATTGCTCTTTTCCTGTCTTCTTGTAGCTGGGATGAATTCTAGGTGAAACAAGTCCTTTTTTGTGTCTGTACACACACTACTTTTGCGTCTATACCTATTGTGTCTATATTCTTAGTATTCATTAATGTTTTATATGTTTGATGTACATTCTCTGCTTGGCTAGCAAGGTGCTTAAACTCAGGGAAATGGTCTTTTTCAAGTTTCAGACAAGGTAAAAGTGTCACATCCATTTTCATGAAGAAAACAAGTTCTGCTGGGTGGTGCATCATAACAGACATTTTTGAAGTTTACAATGAACAGCTGTATTACATCCTCAATTTCACAGATTCAGTCTGTGATGTTCAGGCCATCAGGTGTTGAGATGCTGTCTGTTAGAGGGAAGTATCAGGAGTTTTAATACTAGTTATTTGAGTTGAGCAGGATCTTCTAGTTATGTTAGTGACCAGTTGTTCTTTTGTTGCTCTTATCCAGCTATTAAACTGTGATATGTCTAAATAAACATAACCATTTATTGTTGCCTGGCTTCATACAATATTCATAAATTTGTACACATTTAATTCTACAGTTTTCAAAGAGCATGAGTTTTGTTGTTCTGTGTTGTTTAGTGCAGGGAGAGGAGTCACAAAGACCTTCTCTATTAAGGGAATTAGGACATCCAGAACTACTGGGTGTTTTGGATGTAGATTAAAGACTAGCTCACTGCAACAGCCAGACAGAGCTGGGAGGAAGTGAATGACTTCAGCTGAGGGAACCTCAGGCAAATAGGCAGATCTTGCTCTTCATATGTCATGGCATAGTTTGTAACATATTTGCACACATAATACATCTTCTGGAATTTTCAGATTAAAGTGATGTCTGAGGGAAGCTGTATTCATCTGACAACTGAAAAAATAACTGATGTGCCACAGCTATGCTATTCCTAGGAACACAGCTGAGGACAGGAAAATAAGAAACTGAATGGTTTTAAGAAAAACTGATAATAAATAAATTAAGCTCGCGGATTTACTGTCATGGTTTAGGCCCAGCAGGCAACAAAGAAGCTGGCAGTCATTCACTCACTCGTCCCCCCACAGTGGGATGAGGAGGAGAAAATCTAAAGAAAAGCTGAGAAAATCTAAAGAAAAGCTGGTGGGTTGACACAAGACAGTGAGGGTTCACTCACCCATTATGGTCATGGGCAAAACAGACTCAACTTGGGGAAAAAATCCATTTATCACCAATCAAATCAGAGCAGGACAATGAGAAAATAAAACAAGATCTTAAAAGCACCTTCCTCTACCTCCTCCCTCCATCCCAGTCCCAAATTACTTTGCTCCTGATTTCTGTCTCTCCTACCCCCAGTATCACAGGGGGATGGTGAATGGGTATTACAGTCAGTTTGTCACACATTGTTTTCTGCTGCTCCTTCCTCCACAGAGGGGGAGAACTCCTCACACTCTTCCCCTGCTCCAGTGTGGGGTCCCTCCCATGGGAGAGACCCCTCCGCAAACTCATCCAACATGAGTTCCTCCCATCAGATGCAGTCCTTCAGGCACGTACTGCTCCAGCATGGGCTTCCCACAGAGTCACGGTCTTCTTTTGACAAAGCCACCTCTGCTGGCATCGGATCCTCTGCATTTGCAGGTCCACATCTGCTCCACTGTGCTCCTCCATGGGCTGTAGGTCCACATCTGCTTCACCATGATGCTCCACAGCTGCAGGGGGACATCTGCGGCCTCACCATGAGCTGCAGGGGAACTTCTGCTCCAGCATCTCCTCACCTCCTTCCTCACTGACCTCAGTACCTCTGCTCAGGTATTACTCTCACCTCCCCCTCTCCTTTCCTGCAGGTCCTTTTGCAGTTTCCTTTTCCCCTTCTCAAATATGTTAATTGCAGAGGTGTTATCACCATTGCTGATGGGCTTGGCCTTGGCCAGAGGCAGGTCAGGATTTTGGAGCCCAGGGAGCTTCCAGGAGCTTCTTACAGGAGCCACCCCTGTGGCCCCTCCCCAGCTACCAAACCCACCCCTCCCAGACCCAATACACTTATATACTGTGGGACCCAAGGAAAATGACTGAGCCAAGTGGGCAGGAATTGCAGGTTTCTGCAGAGGATCTACAAAGCCTTTGAAATCTCTGTGTATCAAAACAAAATACTTTCTGTGAAAACCATTTAAAAATATTAGTATAATTGGAATGGCATTGTCAGTGTTTTATTTTGGATTTTATGCTGTTGAAATAGCAGTATATTTGTTTCACCTCTCATAATAAGAGGTTCATAAAGAAGACCTAAATTCTGTGATGCAAAACTCTACAAAATGTAATCAGCAAGATGTAGTTCTCTACCTGAACATGCAAGCATCATGTCATCAGGTTTGGTATAATCCCTAATGTAGTTGTTACCTCTCTCAAAGACATATGAAAAGAGAGATGATTTTGCATCATACAGTGATAGGAAGTAGATTCTAAGAGCTTTCAAAATCATTGCATGGCACTGAATTGTGTTGTATAAATATCTTCCCTCTATTCCATATCTTTTATCTCTTTCTTCCTCCCTTCCCTCAACTAACTTCTTTCTAGATGCAAAGAATTTCTTGCTGACCCTGAGATACTGCCAAAAATCTAGTTCTCTAGTCTTTCATTTGTATATGAAAATCTGTGTTTTTCTTAATTTATTTTATTTGTAAGATAGATTTGTGTTAGAAAACTAACATATGTTGCCAAAAAAAAAAAAAAAACAAACAGAAAGACAGAGAAAGGAAGAAAGAAGAGAAAGGTTTAAGACCTTCCAGTCAATGGGAAACTGACTTAGAAAAAACATTTTCTAAAAAAAGTGGCTGCTCATGGCTTGGACAGACATACTCTTCGATGGGTCAAAAACTGGTTGGATGACTGGGCCGCGAGAGTTTTGGTGAATGGTGCTAAATCTAGCTGTCAGCCAGTCAGTAGTGGTGTTCCTTAGGGTTCAGTTTTAGGGCCAGCCCTGTTTAATATCTTTATTGATGATCTGGATAAGGGGATTGAGTGCACCCTCAGTAAGTTTGCAGATGACACTAAGCTGGGTGGGAGTGTTGATCTGCTCAAGGGTAACAAAGGTCTACAGAGAGACCTTGACAGGCTCGATCAATGGGCTGAGGGCAATTGTATGAGATTTAATAAGGAAAAATGCTGGGTTCTGCACTTAAGCCACAACAACCCCAATGCATTGCTACAGGCTTGGGGAAGAGTGGCTTGAGAGCTGCTCAGCAGAAAGGGACTTTGGGGTGCTGGTCAACAGCCAGCTAGATATGAGCCAGCAGTGTGCTCGGGTAGGTAAGAAGACCAATGGCATCTTAGCTTGTATCAAGAACAGTGTGGCCAGCAGGACTAGGGAAGTGATTGTTCCACTGTACTAGGCATTGGTGAGACCACACCTTGAGTACTGTGTTCAGTTTTGGGCCCCTCACTTCAAAAAGAACATTGAAGTGCTGAAGCGTGTCCAGAGAAGGGCAAAGAGGCTTCCTAAGGGTTTGGAAAATGTCTTATGAGGAACGGCTGAGGGAGCTGGGTTTATTTTGCCTGGAGAAAAGAAGGCTTAGGGGAGACTTCATTGCTCTCTACAACTCCCTAAAAGGGAGTTGTAGTGAACTGGGGGTTGAACTCTTCTGCCACGCCTACAGTGAGAGGGCAAGGGAAAATGAACTTAAGTTACAACAGTGGAGATTCAGTTTAGATATTATGAAAAAAAAATTCCCTCTAAGAGTGATTAGACATTGGAACAAGTTGCCTAGGCAGGTGGTAGAGTCACCGTCCCTGGAGGTATTCAAGAAGTACCTGGATGAGTGATATGGTTTAGTGTTTCAGGGGTTATTATGGTGGTGCTGGGTAGATGGTTGGACTGGATGATTTTGAAGGTCTCTTCCAGCCATAACAATTCTGTGATTCTGTGTGATTCATTGTGAGATTCCATTTTGTCAGTAAAAGCTTAACAGGCAATAAGAGGGAAAAAGAACACATACTGTTTCCTACACCACACAGGATTTGTGTGGAAGTTAAGCTGGAGACATACAGCACAGTAGTAGTTTGCTGATGCTCTTATTTAGTGGAAATGTAGAAACACATTACAGGAATGTCTGACTGTACAAAAGAACGAGAAATCTATTCCAAAAAGTGTTGGTAACACTGAATATAGATGTTATCATAAAATACCCAATACCGAAACAATGAAAACCATATTCAGATCTGGCACAGGATATCAGTAATTAAAACAGTTTCTTGGGAAAGAATAATAGTGATAGCAATAATAATAGTAATCTTCATCATAGAAATGTGTATATTGCAAAAGAAATAACAGCTTGATGGTGTAAATATGGTGAATTTCCTGATTAATGTAAATACTTCTGGGTAACTTTCATTATCGTGTATAGCTTTGAGGTTATTTTTTCCCTTTCCTTCTTTCTCTTTTGTTTTTGTATTACTTTAAGGAAAAGACACATGAATTTCTCATCATTCAGACACTAGGGAGTCAATTAAAAGCCAAATGGACAAGCTTTGCTGGTTTTGTAAGAGTGGTTGCATTCTGGGTCCAGTAGTCCTAACTTGTCATCCTGCACAAAATCTGAGGAGTGTTTGAGATAGGGGCGCTGAATCTGTCTACCAGCCTCCGTGCTGGGTCTTAGGGAGGAAGATAGCTGCTAACCCATCCATGGCCTCCTTCATTCCTGTGTACTGGTGAGGTTATTGCAGAGTGTCAACACTGCATTTTCAAGAGCATAAATGACTTGTGAACTGAATTCCTCTCCAGTCACAGCTGATGGGGATCTAGCATCTCAACCACTTGACAACTCCTGAAAATCTTGTCCCAGCAAGAGCCCTACTCAGTACAGGGCTACTCTGCAAAGAGTGAAGACAGAGCTTGCACTGCGGGCTTTGAAGGGTTTCCTCTTCACTGTGACAGCCTTTGTGGTGAACACTCCTCAATAAAAGCATCATGTTGTCAGGGTCTTGAGGGCACCAACCACCAGCCCTGACTGGTCCCTGCCCAGCTCCCATGGCTACCCCACCTGCCCAAAGCCCAGGTACCCATGTCAGCTCACTGGGACCTTCAGCCCATGCAGCAGGGCTGGTCTCCATCTCCCCACACCCCTGCCTTGGGCTCCGCTGAGTCAGACCCACATACAGGTCCATGGCCTAGCCCCTCCTTGGCCTGTTGCCATCCCCAGGGAGGTACCCAAAGCCCAGAGCTGGGGCTGCCCCGGTGCCCCTGGCTTCTCCAGGCTGGAGAGTGGGATGGGCCTGGGATGCCAGGCCCTGTCCTGTCGCCCGGCCATGAGAAGCCCCCACAGCCCCACCTCCAGCTAATCCCTATAGCGCCCCAACACAGACGTCTGTTGAGATAGAGGGATCAGCCACCATCTCCAGTGGGTGATGATCTTTGCCTCAGCTCCCCTATGCATGAGATTCCCTAGCAAGTGCAGTCACTCCTGCTCCCACGTCCCTGTGGCATGAGGGTGGGACTCTCTGCACCTCATCAGGTGCACACACCTTCTGTCTTGCCTTGGTTGTACAGTTAGACAAAATCTAAAGGTATATTGAATGCAAAAGGCAAAGATAAAAGTCAGCATGCCACAAATGCTTGAAAATTTCACCGCAGTGATTCTGTGTGTTGTAGTAAGACACATAGACATTGACAACCCCAACCCTGCTGCTGACAGAAGTGAGCAGCATTTCCTCCTGCTATGTGTTGTCCTGCTCCATGTAAGAAACAGCAAAAGTGGTAGAAAGGAGTGGTATAAATTGGCTGGCTGCCAAGCTTACTGTGTCTTGGCCCTCTATAACAGACCTCAGCAAGATGAATTTCCTAGATAAGCAAACAAGAAATGTTATTTGAATAATTTTGAAATGATCATGAAAAAATGTTGGAAGCCTTTCCCACATCAATACTTGACAGTTTACAAACATCATTAACATTATTTGCTCTTAAAATTGAATGAGCTGTCAGTTTTTTAATGGATACATTTTCTGTCTAAAGTAGAAAAAAGGATTGATTTGCAATTATTTATTGGGTAGTTTGATCTTGGTATTTATTGGGTAGTTTGATCTTTGGGATCTTGGGTAGTTTGATACACATTTTGATATTCTTCTAGTGATTGAATTGTCTGTCTGTATATGTTACAGATAAATTCAAAATGATTCAGAGTCCAGAAATAACTACTTTTAACTGTATTAGTCTTGGACGAACCCACACGTACCCAGAGAACTCCAGAAATTACAATTCTCTCTGGTTATGTCTTGAAACACAGATTGAAAGCATTATACAACTGGATTAGCTGAGTGCATGAAGATAGAGTTTTGGCATGGATGAATTAACAGCACACATACCAAAGAATTCTTCCCCATGTTTTCCCAGTTGAACATTGCTTCCCTTTCAGTATTGTCCTGAAAATGAATAACCTACACTGTTCTCGTTTGGTACAAAAACTCTTCTCTTAAACTTTCATTACTTTGTACACACACACACACAAAACATACACATTTGCTGCAAAACTTTCTGTTCAGGTGCCCCTCTACTAAAAAAGTTTTAGATCTGTTGCTCAGGAGGTGGGAAATTTTAAGCACAGGTGTCATTAAGGACATTAGAAAATAAAATACTATATTAGCTGGGATGAATTTTCTCACCTTTGCACTGAGCATACCCTAACATCAGACATGAAAACCTCATTGTGAAGGAGAATGATTTAAAACCCAAGTATAGTATGAGAGTAGGTCAAGAGTTATAATCATAGCATATCTCTGTTTATGTGGAGCTTACCAATAAAAGGCCACATTAAAAAATAAGAGAGAGAAGACAAGTAAAACCTCTGGCTTTTAATGAACTAATTGCATATGCTCTAATTAATTTAATCAGGATGCAGACAAGCAGAGATGGAGATTTCAATCACCTAATAGTATATTGGAACTATCTTAATCAGTTGTTGTGTCTTTATGCCCTCAGAAATGAAATCTTGGCCAAAGTTGCTTTGCCTTTAATAGCATGCCTGAACTTCAAGCACATTGCATCTGGCAACAGATGTGAATTAATTAGCTAAGCTACACTTGTAGAGGATTTAATATTGCAAACAGATAGTTTCAAAGAGTTAGAAAATGGTAGAGCAAGAAAATCCAGCCATACAAAACCTAATATATGAAAAGAGGAGAAAATGCAAAGCCCTGATATGAAGGACTAAAGTTCCGCCAGCTTAGAAAAAGTGATGTTCCTCACTAGCATGCAACAGATATTTTCTGAAGGAACTTCAATTGAAGTTCACATGTTACAAATTTTCATGTCCTGTAGTTGCTACATTAATTTTGAAGAGCACTAACAAAGCTTCAATCCATCAAGATAATCCAAGTAATAAACCTAACAGTCATCAAGAAACAATTAGTTCTATCATGGCAAAGTCTTGAGCATAAGATTAAAAACTTGAAAATCATAAGAATCACTGCTGACTTTGTGTGTGTGAGGATTGTAGGACATAGACATCTATTGTATGAACAATAGGTGAGTTGGACTAGATGATCTTTCGAGGTCCCTTCCAATCCCTAACATTCTGTGATTCTGTGAACTGCAACTATTTGCTTGGCAGGTTGGGGAGTCCTTGTCTGGCAGAGATGAAGAAACTTCATCTTATGTGTGAAGATAAAGGAGAACACACTGGTCTGTCTGAACAAGCCAAAATAATTAACTTTGTGACCTTTACTTCTAGGAGTTGGGACCCTGGCATGAAATACAACATGTAGAGTGCTCGGTTTCAAAGAGGTAAAAAATATGTTTGACCTGGTTATGGTGACAAGAGAAGACTGTTTCTACAAAAGTGGGACATACTATGGTGTACCTCCTCCTTTTTTGCAATACAAATACAATGGAATATACAATTCAATTATCTTTTACTCCTTTTCTAAAATTAGAAAGCTATGTGAAAATAGCAGAAAACAGATGATCAAGATTTTCTCATTTTCTGAAAACTATATTTTCTGGAATCAACAAGTTGACATGAATAACAGCAATTGTTTTTAACAGATTTTTATTCTGAGTTTCAAATTTGCAAAGGCTTCTGACACTTTTTCATTTTTTTCATATATGATCTTAAGCAAATGAAGTAGATGTGATTTCAAACACAACAGAAGAAAGGCAATTTATTACTTAGAGATGATGCTCTTACTATTCACATTTTACTGTTTTCATTTATATTAGTACAAATGAAGAATGAAATCACATTACTCAAGAACATTTTTTTGTGTGCGTGCATCGTAGAATATGTTTGGGAATGAAAATCTATTGATAAAAGAAATAAATCCCAAGTGTAACTGGGTTATTCTAGATATACTTTCCAAGCAAAATCTTGAATGGATTTTTCCTTTAATTAACTTCTCAATTCTCTCCAACACAATTAAATTAAATTTAATTTAATTCAGTTTAATTCTCTATAAAGGTTTTCAAAAATGCAATGCAGAGGAAATTCCAAGCTTCCCTGGATGCATATATAAAATATATGTGCAAGTGAAAGTGTGAAGCTGTAGATACACCTGGTCCAACTCAGTAAACAAATGCAGTGGTAACCATGATTTGACAGTCACTTTCATATGAGTCTTTGCTGGGACATCAATAATTTATTCACCTATTCATCTACCTACTATAAATATTACCATTTGTTTATATCTTATACTCCCTATTACCATTCTCTTTTACTGTCTGGTATCAGGCAATTTTTAATAATTTAAACTTCTCTAAGAAAAAACAGATATATTTAGGAACAAATATGGGGGTCTCTATTTACTCTTTTTTACTATTTATTATATGAAAAAATCTTTGTATTAATTTTTTCAGATAATTTAGCACCCCTCACTCTCATAGCTTTTTTCCCATCTTTTTCTCTGTCTCTGACCTGTTCAACACTCATTATATAGATGGTTAAATGAAAGCAGAAAGCTTTAGAAACAGTTGCATCTCCATGGTGACAAAACCACAATACCTAATTTGTGCTCCGGGATTCCCAGGTAAATGTTTTCAACTCTTCTTGTGGTGTGGATTTCAGTCTGGGGTGTGTGTGGTTTTCTAACCAAATTCTGACTTTCTTAATGTCATAATATTATTACTGTATTTTTGAACTATATTACACACAGTCATATTTGTAACTACACACACAGAAGATCTTTAGGAAGTTTCAATTGTCCCGAACTTTTTCAAGGGAAAAACTTTTTCAGCTGTTTTGTAGACTGAAAGCATAAAAGGCTGAAAAGTTTCATTTTCTCAGAAGAAGACATGAGGCAGCAGGATACACAATTTCTCCCCAGCATTTGTCCCATAAAACAGTTTAATATGGAAGGAAAAAACAGAAAGAGGTAAGAGTTTCATTTCCTCTGCCTGTACTCTGGCTTCTTTGCCAGCTCCATGAACTAGGTCCCCAACTGCTCTAATCTGACAGTTAGTTGGGGGTTTTTTCTTGATTTTTGTTAGTGAGAATATGTCCATAAGGGAATAGACAGAAGATTGAAAACAGAGAGCAAATAGCACAGTAAGGAGGCAGGGCAGGTTGGTACTCACCTAACATAGACTCTTCAGGTTGGCAACAGAAAATGAATTCTAAATTTTTAATTTTAAAATACAAGCCTCTTTTGGTGGAAAGTAAGAGCAGAAAATAATTAGAAGTTACTCCTGGTTTAATCTGTTTTGCTGTCATATTTTCCCTATACTTTCCAGCCAAAACATAGTACTAACCACCACATCTACACCAGGAAAGACAGAGATCAAGAAGGCAGAATTGAATTATGTAAAATAAATGGCAGAGGTGACCAGTCCACCTTAGTCCAGATAACTCTAACTGATTTGCCATCAGTGAATCAGATATGACACACTATAAAAGACCTGAGACCCAAAAATATGCTTGTGGTCAACACACTAAACAAGCTTGTATTTTCCTGAGAAAACTTGATTGCTAAAAAACCTCGTCTGTTATTCAATCCACAGATAAGGAATCCTGCCACACAGTTCTTCATCACTGACTGTCACTTCACTCAATTTTCATTTGCATCTCAAGCCTGGCTTAATGTTTTAAAGTTTGCAAGAAACATGGGCAGAGGTCAAAGAGATATACGATTCAGATTCTTGCAAGGTTATCACTTGATAAGATGAGAGGACTTTTCAGTTTCCTAATGATTTTTCAAGCTGACCTTTGAATAAAGTTTTGCAAACTCAAGAAGTAAAAGTTAAGCTAAAGCTTGTGGTCCAAATAAGCAGGAGGTGAATTTAAATGTATATGAATATATATGTATATGTAACTTGTTGTCTGTGTCTAACAAATCTTGAAAAGCTATCTCTACAATTTGAACATCATTGCTAAGTTCAGAATATTTTTAAAATAATATATTCAGGTTTAGGTACACTTTAAAATGCCCACACTAAAGCTTTAGATGGCATCAGTGAAGGCATATATGGTTGTTAAGGGTTTAATAGGAATAGTAACTTTATTTAGAAGATTGCAAGTGCATAAGTACTGATGTATATCACAAAATAGCCCACTTGTATCCTAAAAAAAATGGGCAATTTTTTCAGGGGGTTCACCACATGCAGATTGGTCTTCAAGAGCTGTTCAGTGTAAAGGCAGGGTATTGGTTATCTGGTAAGTGTAGAAGGACAGCACTTACTGTTTTTTACCAGTTCTTTTGTTAACAAAGAAAGTGCACCAAGAGTAGATTAACTACTTAGACATAGCCTCCAAGCTAAGTCTTCTGGAAGATGTTCAGTATGGTTAGAAATTACTTTTTGAATAGTTAATTCAGTGTCACATGCTAAGTGGTCTTATGCTTATCTTGTATATCTGTTAGTTGGTCTTGAATTGCTCCATCAGCCCACCTTCCATACTGATACATGTGGCTTCCCAGGTGCAGAGCAGAGTCAATAGATTCACTGTCTTTTTAACCCTACTCTTTCTCTGCGCAGTGCTATTTTTCTAGCTCCACTCTCATATGTGACCTGGAAAAAAAATTGAGAGTTGAAACTGAGAAATCTCAAAGGTTCTCAGGAGAGAAGAGTTGTTAAGGTGTGTGCTGGCTGTCAATCCCCAAGCCAGTTCAATAGGAAAACCTGTTTCCTGGAATGGCTTGTATCTATCCATAGCAGAAGGTCAACTCTGGGATATAAAGTCAGATAAGATAGATATGAAAAAGGAGATGTGTGTAGGAAGGCAGTCTTCTCCATGTCTAAGATCTGTGGTTGTCAGAGGCATTTATGTGCTAACAGTCTACTGGGCTTTCTGACACCTATCATTGCACACAGAGCAACTGTACGACAACATATAGCATGCCAAAGCACATCCTAACCCACTCCTATACTCATTGCAGCTATGGAGGCAGAGCAGCCTTATATTCCAGGCTTGAATTTATTGGGTGAACAGAAACAACACAAAAGCAACAGAGAGATCCTAACCTGTAGGTCACTCTCATACCTAACTGATCTGTTTGAATATGCATTACACTTATCTCCCCTACAAATCACACTTGCATTCATACCACCAGAAAACCCCAATACAACTCACTAATGAGAACGACAGCCACCTTAATGCTGACAGTTAGAATGAACCAAACACAAAGTCAAGCTTGAAAATACCAGGGAGGAATAAGTATGTTTCTTAACTAGAATCATTCAATACAACCTTCACAGTGCAAGTATATCCTAAAATCAGATTATCTCAAGCCCTTGGAAGGAGGTGCCAGATAAACAGAGGAGTCAGAACTGCTTGTGATGTTGGGGGAAGTCATCTTTCAGAGTAGACCTCCTGTGCTGGCTGCTGGAGCTGAGCACGGAGCACTCAATGCTCATCTTTGATGGCAGTAGTGCAGGTGAGAGAACGGTGTCTGGGAGACATGCAAGTGCTGGGGTTTGCCTCTTCTGAGTCTCCCTTGTGAATTAACTTGTATGATTGCAAAGTGCTTGGTCTCTCCCTTGCCCTGCAATCATCTTGTCCATCCCTTTCCTCCTACTGACCAGAGGCTTCCCTTTCTGACACCTATGCTTTCTTTTCTGTCTTCCCTAACTTTGACAAATGGGTAGGTTGCTTGTCCTTTTTATGGGTTTTGTCAGACTAGCAGAGAAATTAATTTTCTAACACTTTAGCAATATCCAGGTGACAGGCCCCAAATGGTGTAGTCTATGGTTCAATAGCAGATGCTGGAGCATTCAGTTGTTGAGCTGAGCAGAGAGAATGGAGATGGGTGCTAGTTGTCTGTAGGTTGAGGTTTCTCTAGCATTGCACCACTTTTATGTGTGCCTTGACACGAATCTGGAAATTTCATATGCACAATAAAATTTACCTTCCTTGAAAGCCTACATCATATTATTGTGTTTAAAACAAAGCATAGAGACAAACAGATCATCAGGTTTGGTGGTACCACTGGTTTCCATGTACTTGTTAATGATTTACAGGAAGTTACAGAAAAAGCTGATACTTCTGCCACGTCACATCAAATCCCAGTTTCAGCCCTTGATTAAAACTGTTACGAGTGTCTTGATTATAGTTGATAGTGTTCATCTCACTCTAAATATGTGTTTTCTCTATCTTCTAGAGCTGTCTCCTGCTAAGTAAGCATTCTGTTTTGCTGAGTAGAGGCTATTAGGTATTATAGAAGGTTACAGAATTTATAGTTTCACTCTCATTATAAAGCACTATTTACTTCCAAATTTCCCTTCTTCCTTCCCTCCCCTCTCCAGAATATACATAGCAATGAGCTGAGTGGTTTCTGTTTTTCTTGTGTGTATGGCATCAATCAGCACTTGCAAAGGATAGTGTATCCTTGGCTCTACTTGATTGAGATCTGCAGTTTCACATTTACATAATTAATATACACATCCATATTTAATCTGTGCAGATGAAGACAAAGTCATGACTGCTTAAATACCACAGAGCTTGGCAAGCTGCCAATGTTGGCAAAAAGCTGTGCTCTCATGCTTTCCTCTGGGTGGAAGTGCAACTATTTAGCCAGTACTGTGACATATGTACCAATCCTCTCTACTTTTCAGATGGCAGAGTGGGAGACAGAGTAGTAAAGCTACCCTCAGGTGTAGCTCCCTTACACAGTCCCATGTGTCTTAATTACTCAAATGAGCATTTGTTTCACTTTCTTCCTCTTCTCATCTCCACTTACACATAAACAGAAGCAGAGACTGTTGGTTTTGGTCCTACCAGTTGGAGCTGGTATTGTAAAGACCTTTTCAAGAGTTTGTTTATCTTCCAAGTAGAAGCTGCAGAGGTAAAGTGGAAGAAACATGTTCATCACTGTAATATTTCTGTGCTACTGCAACAGGGAGCAGGAGAAGCTGGGTCCTAGCTACGCAGGAACTTGCATTACACAGTGATATGTTCTTGGCAGCTCCAAATACAGGAGCTTGGATTCCCCCTCTCCTTCTTGTCTTTATGCATCTGACAGAGGTGTCTTCCTTCAGCTCAATATATCCCCAGATCCCCTGTATGAGTCAGTAGATTCAGTGAAATGTCTTAAAGTGAGGTGAGGTGAATTCAGACCTAAGACAGGAACAAGGTTGATCAGAAAAAGATAGTTCTCTTTTGTGAAACAAAAGGAAGCCTTGACCTACATTTCTGTTTCTGTCTGAAGCAAGAATAAGATCTGACATTTCTTAATTAGAAATGGACAAGTGGCTGTCAAGGGCAGGATGGTCCAGTGTGACTGGGGAACTCATGCAAGCAACAGGAGACCTTGGTGTCTTGTCTTCTCCCACATCCCAGTGGAGCTCTGAATCACCAGAAGCAGGTGTAAGTAATTATTTTGTTAATTTTGTGCCATATGTGGTCCTCAGAGAAACCTTCTGCTTGCCAGCAGCCACGAACTCAATAGAAAGTAGGAATAATCTATATACGATATAAAATATTGTGCAATATTTAATAAGGTACACTTTTGAATAGGCTAATGGTAAAGTTAATAGGTGGGGTAAGGTTTAATAATGTTTATTTTAAAAAATATCTTAGATCTGTGTACCAGAAAGAGCTGGCTACCATGTAGAAGAGTATTTACATAGGTCATATTCCCCTGGGCTGCTTAAGGAGATATAATGGCTTAGTGCCATAACAGCTGGAAAAGAGCCATACAAACACTCCCTAATAAACCTAAGGGAAAAAGGAGAGAGTATTTCTGCAAAATTTCAGCCATCTTTGATCCCTGAAATCCAAAGATAACAAGATTCCTCAGGAAGAGATGCTAACTAGCAAAAAAGGATTTCCAGCTCTTAGCTACAGAATGATCATATTTCTTGTCTGTTTTACCTGTTACTTTACCAGTTTTTCCCAATCTTCTCTTTAAAAGCTTAGATTTAACTTAATTTTTTTTCTTTGTTTTATCATTAAGTTTTTCTGCTCTTTGGTTCCCTGGAAAGCAATAACTTTATCTCATGCTACAATCACAAGTTAGCATATCTCCAGGAAACAGTGTTTGACAGCAGCCCAAAGGACCTGTCCTTCATTATATGTTTTGGGAACACAAAGAACTCGGAAATTTCCCACTAAGCTACTAAGGACTAGTGAGGAAACTGGTACTGCTCAGTATTTCATCTTACAAAGAAGTTCCATTCAACAGGTAAAACCTACCAGCAGAAGACTGATGGCCTATCACTCCAGGAAAAAAAAGAAATCACCAAACCAAGATTTTGGCTCTTCCAGGATGTATAGTTCTCTCCAAACAGAAATTCCATAACAAGCATACCTGAAATGGGAAAAAACACCTTCTCGGGAATTGTCTATGAGTTCTAGTGAGGAATAAGGACAGTGTGACCTTTTGAAATTGTTTCATGGGAACTGCTGTGCTACACATCTATTTTGTGGGGATGATGGGGCATAGGATGAGACTCAGGGGGATGTACTATTTGTTGAGGCGTTTTTCTGTGATTTTTATGCCGCAGTCACTATATGTGGGGCTGAATACCATATCTCTACAAATTCCATGCCAAATAATGAAGATAATGACAGCTAACTCTCCACTTCAAGAAAGGGTTTGTCTCTTTCTCTCTCCTTTCTAGGGACAGTCCAAACTCCTTTCTGTTTTCCAAAGGGGAGGGGAAAACATGCAAAAACCCCACAACCTGGAGACATCTGAAGGACTAATTTATTTTTTTTCAGAATTAATAAGCCAAATATGATGAGGATGTCATGTTAAATAATACAATTGTTTCTGGATTTAGACTTATCTTTGTTAAACCTTGGGGCTGCAAGTATTCTCCCAGGAGAAGTTCACCACACATATGCAGTTTCATCAACTCAAATCAAGAAACTCAATTTAAAGAGGTGGAGTTTGCCTACTAGAAAGTACATTCATAGCAGAATAAACATGTCCAAACTGGGACAACAGCTTTTGTTTATTGTGACATTAATGGTAATAGTAACAATGAATGCAGTGATCTAATATTCTTCCTTTAAGGTAGGCTAAGTATAACACTTCCATTTCAACTCTAATTATTTCCTTCTTTAAAAGATATGATCGTATTTTTAATGGATGCACACAGGAACACACTTAGTAGTGCCAGCAAGCTGGAATCATTCGGAAACAGCATTATTTTCCCTCCTTAAGGCAACGTCTGAGCTGACGCTAGAACTGGCTTTTTAATCCCAGAGGAGGAGACTCTTTGGATGGGTTTGGTGTTCTCAATAGGGAGTGTGACACCAGGGGTAGGACAGGATCTCGTTTCTGCTGCTCAGAATACATGAAACATGTTTGATTCCTCTGGATGGTAAGACAGAAGAGCCAGGAAGAAACTGTTCCCTGTTTTCTGGCAGTCTTAAAACCACAAACATCTTTCTTTGGTTAGAGCACCAATGTTTTGCATGTATTTTCCAATACTTTTATTTCATTTATGATAACAAACAAGGAAACTGTACTTGGATGTCTGATAGTAAGTATATTTCTTAATCCAGCAGGACACATTGGAATTATTTCAGTATACATATGATAAAAAACTCAAAAGCAAAAGATAATTTCCTAATATTTTCTCAGATCAAATGTGTTGAAATCTCCAGCCTTCTACAATCTGTTCAACCTTCTTCTAATGGTGATACCGAATGACACACAGGAAAGTAAAAGGGCTACATTCTCAATAATACAGCACATTCCCCTCAAAATCACCCAGAATTAAAACAGTTCTGAGGGACCAGGGTAATTGGATCGATTCACCCTCCCTGACAATCAGCAACATGGATTGAAATTTTGTTTCTACTTGGCTAGAAGCCTGGACCATGATCTGACAAGCTCGATAAGGCTGTATCTAGTTGACAGTTAGGTAAAAATGTCTGAAGAAGAGGAACACTGAGGAACACTGAAGAAGCATAGGAAATTCTATTAACCACTCAATGTCTACAGTTCTTTAACTCAGCACTAGATATTCAGTACATCAGATATGTGATACAACCCGATTATTAAAGTAGCTGAGGGTCTACTGTGCAAAGGGAGATATTCAATAGATTAAGTGCTAGTTGCAATTGTACTTCATTATTCAGATTCTAAGGTCTTTAGAGCAGAGAATATGTCTGTCTGTATTCTCTAAAGCAGTATGTGTATTTATGGTGCTATCTAAACGCCTCAATGTAACGATAATGTCAGGTTGTATTCCTATTGAGTTTGCAACTTTGTTGAGGATCAAGTCACCAAAGGTCCCAAAATGTAGCTCTACCATGACCTCTCCAGGCTGAAGGATGTAGTTCCTTTCATTTGTACCTTCTCACCAACACACAGTTTAAAATGAAGCAGCATTGACAAGTGAATTTGCTCTGAAAAAATGACATTGCAGAAATGGCTTCTTGGGGTTTGATGTTATTTCTACCTCAGTGATTTCCCCTACAGATTGCTCAGTGTGTAACTGAGAAAAAACAGTTGTAACTGTGTGACTTTCCTGGTAACTTACCTGTGATTCTGATGACCAGTTGTGTCATCTTCCACTCTAGATATGTGTCATCATCACCCAATGAAATCAAAGGAAAGACACAGGGGAAAAATAAGGCTAGTGTGGAAGCAGACCTGGCCTTAAGTAGAGAGTTTGCCTGACATGCAGTGGAAGTGGACATCATATTCACACAGATGAACTTTAGGCATCCAAATTAAGCATCTAAGTTGAGGGTCTTTAGAGATCTCCAATGATAGCATCCAAGGTAGGAACCCACCTCTCTCCACAGCCAGGCAATCTGCTCTAACAGCAAGCCCACTGAGTAAAAGGGTCAGTTTTATCATGATCAGTTTTGCATGATATGCAACAATTGTGCTTCAAACACTTAGGACACCAGTTACAAGCTGAGACAGTTCAGAGGGTATGAGCACAGGTAAAGGAGACCACAGTCTGCTCCTGAGCCATCCCTATTTGTTAACTAACGCTCTGCTCATGACTACTTACATGGAAAGGAGAAAATTTTCCTTATTTTGGACATTAAGGAGCAGGGAATGAACTTCCCTTTCACAGTTTCACCTCAATTTAGGTACCACCCCATCATGGAAGCCAGATTTAGGAGTCAGTAGAGCTCAGTGATTTTCAATGCATGGTCCATGAAAACTCTGGACATAGAAAGACTACTTTCAGGAGATCCACAGAAAATAAGTTAGAATCAGGACATTGTCAATGGGTTTAAGATCACTATGGAAGAGCATGGACACATCTGGGGAATGTCTTAAAATTCTGTAAAACATCACAGCAAAACAAAATATGGCAAGTATATCCAAACAGATAGATGTAATACGTCTCCTGGTCCCTTGGATCTTTCAGAATAGGCAGAAAACAGGAAATTATCTTCTGCACTGGTAACTGTTATGTCTTTTTCCATGCTTTCTGTGAAGTCCCTTCAGTAACCTCTAGCCCATCCAGAATGGTGTCATCAGACTTGGCTCTGTGGCACAGTGCAAAATCATATTGTCCCCTCTCATCCTCTGCTGCACCACAAGGCCACCTTTAACTGCCTGTCCTCACTTTTCAAGCTCTGCTCCAGGCTGCTAAAGCATCTTTCTCATGAGGGCACTCCTTAACAGGATTAAGCAACTATATTAAATCCAAATCAAATTGTGAACTCGTTGTACTCACATTTGATTCTATTACAGATTGTATTTGTTTCATTTCATTATTTACTGCCAGAAAATGAACAACCCCCTTTTAGCAGGCAAGCATCAGACTTTTAGAGCTGAAGCAAAACCAGCCTAAAAAGAGTTAGTTAAACTCCAGACCCTAGAGACAATAGCATGTCTATAAACAAACACTTATATAAGAAGCCAACAGATCATTTTAATATACTTGTGTTTGAAGTACAGGTCAGGGAACAAAATTGATGACAGTTAGAAAACCAGTGTACTCTAAAAAATATATAGATAAATTCATATAGCCAAAGTTTTGGATTATATTTTAATTTGGTAAAATCAATATCTGCTTCATATTTCTGGATGGAGAAGACAAAGACTAATGGAACTGACACAATACATTTTCTGTAATGTTATTGAGGTGTGAATTAGAAAGAAGAATGTTGGAAGTGTCTATAATTCATAGATAGCATTTATGAATTCCTTCACCTGCTTTTACTGCTCATTTATTACAGAAATCAATACAAGAAACAAACAAATATTTTCAGTATTCTTTCAGCCATTCCCACCAGTGTCTAAAAGCAGTGTGTATCAAAAACCTCCAAAATGTTTTGATGTTGCAAAAAGATGATTTTAAATATGCAATGTTTACTATGAAGTGAACACTAAGAATAGTGGTAAATCAACCCAACACCAACTGAAGTCTAAAACCAATCTTCGTTGGTTTTACAAGGAGTCTTGATCAATTTCTAGCTTCAAATGAGTGATTTTACCTAAAATGTTTCACTTGCAGTTACTGACAAGGAACTGATGCATCACAGCAAGCCAACCCACAACACAGGCCAGGAGTCTGCTTGTTGGTAATACCTGATGCTTAGAAAGAAAAAGAAAGGAGCAAATAACTAGCTCATTTTTTTGCTTCACTGATAATTTTGGAAAGGCAACTTCTTGTCCCTAGGACAGGGAAAATTCCCTGAAATCACAAGAGATGGGAAATTTTGAAAATCACAAATAAAAGGGAAAACTGTTTGTTACTCAGTTCTGCTATCACTCTGAGTTTGGTCCATAGGTCTCAAAGACTATGCTGGCTCAGCGATGCTGCTGTAGGCCATCTATTGTCTGTTGCAAAGAAAATTTTGTCCAATTTACACTAACAAAATGGATGCTAAGCTTCCAGTTTGGTTCCTATTTTGTTTCTGAGAAATTACCACCTTTCATTTTATCCCATGTCAATTCCTATCCTTCTTCTGATCTGCCAATCTGATTCTCTGGTGCGTGCCTCTAAACAAGGAAGCTGCCTTCCCCCAAGTTGACTTCTCTTCACAGTCTGGAGTTTGGGGTGCAGTAGGAGTATCCATGTCCTTATAGCTGTGTGTGGATGTGGTTTTGTGCTGTTAAGGGGAATCAAAGCAAGGGTCTTTCCTTTGGCTGTTTTCTTGCTATAGTACCCTCTGCCTCATTGCTTCAGAACTCTCTGCCATGGGGGACAGCCTCCCGCCACCCCTACCTCTGTGCCACAGAAATGGGGGTTCCAGGATCTGAAGAACAAGCTATGATGAAAGCAGAGTTAAATTTTGATTGCAAAAAGGTATGCAAAATAATCTTACCAGACATTAATAATCCATATCATTGTAGGATTCAAATTTCCTGAACTACTGTCTCCATGTCAAATGTCTTCCATGGCACCGCTGGTATATTGGATTTTTTTCCTGAAGAAAATAATGAGTTTGATAGTAAGGGTGAAGGGATATAGGATGCATAAGCTATTTCCCTTATGTCAGATGGTGCTTCGTACTCTATCATGCTGTAGCAAGATTTAAAATTTCAGCCAGCTGTCAAAAGGGAGAAGGCACTGAAGTGAATAACCAAACTCCAGTAAAGAGCATCTTCATGGCTGATGGAGCAATGGGTGGAGAAGTTAGCAAGTCATCTGTCACAAAGCTAAGAGTAAGGATGACTATGCTTGGTATGGTTATTAATGCCAAAGGAAGGGACTTATTCCATAAATACATGTGTGCTGATGCCAGAAAGTCGCATAAAAACGATTTGAAAGACTCACTGTATGAATGGTTAATTCACATCAGGGCTGGGAAGTGTGGGGCAATAAAAGCTAAGATTATCTCAGACTCTAACATTTGCCCCACCCAAAAAATGTGGCAGAGCATTCATTGCATGAGCAGAGTTGAGATAACCCTGCCTCACAGCCTCAGAAGAGGTGGCAACCAGAGCCCAGCATCTGTCAGGGCAAACAGCTGGAGAGTCTGTGAGGCCAGCTGAGCCTCACAGGTAGGGGCAGACCTGCTCCATACAAATAAACACTCTCAAACATATAAGTAAGGCTGGCTCCCTGCAAATTGCCTGCTGGGAGCAGCTTTTGACCTGTGTGAGCTCCCAGAACTCGCTGGGAGGGAGGTCCTTTAGGAGTATGTTGGCTGACAGACCAAAAGCGCTCCAGGATGTTTGACAAGGTATTGTATTTCAATGCTTGGAATGTTTTCTGAGATGAAGGCAGCTGGAAGTTCCTAAATCCTTCACTGGAGACAGTAGAAGTGCTTTGCCTGAAAGACAAAGCTTTGCCTGTGGTCCCTTGTTTCCACTGAGCATTAGCAGTGACAGTCCCACAGCTATGAGCAACTCAGAATTGATGGCGTGACTGTAGTCTTGCTGTCTCCCTCAACAGCATCGAAGACACCAGGAGCTGGACAAGACAACCAGGGGCTGAAGTATCTGAGGAGCACATACTGCATGGGACCAGGGCAGAGTTTTAGGGGAGTGAGCAAAGGCAGGCTGAGGCTGCCACCTTCCTTGCCTAAAGCAGAACTGACTCCTTTTAGGACTGCTTTTCTTTGATAAGTGGCACACAGCTACATCCCAGCCTGAAACAGACCAGAGGGCTCAAAGGCTTCACACTCTTGCTTGCTTGCTGCAAGACAAGCCATGTACCTCCTTCATAGAATCATAGAACAGTTTTGGTTGGAAAAGACCTTTAATATCATCAAGTCCAATCATTAACCTAGCACTGCCAAGTCCACCCCTAAACCATGTCCCTAAGCACCACATCTACATGTCAAGGTTCTTGGTCAAATACAAAACTGTGTGACTCTTTCCCTGCCAGGTCAGGTAAGTTGACTGGCCCAATGCCTTGCTGCCATGGGCATTATGACCATGCCAAATGCTCATAAGGAAGGAAGAATGAGAAAAAAATCTGAGGGAAAACTCCCCCACCCAGCCCAACACAAACATTCCATTTTGGGTGTGCTGGAGAAAAAAAAATATCGAATGTTGTTTTCTGTGGAAGATCTTTCAGTATTTTAAATGGATGTGGGCAATTTTAAAGTCTGTCTTGATTTATGGAAGCTGTCTTAACAAATAATAATGATGTAAACTGTGCAGTGCTTCTTACAGCTAAATTTTATGGATGTGAGGTGTCAGCAAATATTGATAAGGGAGCTGGGAGCTGGAAAACTGCAAAGTTGTCCCCATTTAGATTTTATCCTGCTATGTTATCCTGTGGAACTTTGCCTATTCTCCATACATTTACATGGAAAGAACAAGAAAAATCTCAGGCTGCTGATCCCCTAGACCTCTCTCCTTCCAATTGGGACCTGCACGGTGACCATCAGCTTCCGAGCTGTCTGCCAGTAGAACTGTCCTGTGTACTCGGTCCCAGTAGCAAAGTCCCAACCCTGGGTTACACAGCTGGTATCTTTTCCTTCCAGTACTGTTCCTAGATAACTAATTTCTTTGTCTGAAAGAGAAATTTGTGAGCTTGGATAGGATACTGAAAAGTTTATGTAGTTGTCATCTTAGCAATAATGCATCCATGGAAGGGATGGGGAGGACAATGTGCAAACCACTAGCATCACCACAACTACATCTGTGCAGAGTATCTTCTATTTGTTTATGGAAAATATGTGATTGAACTAAAAGCTTGTCAAAATCCATCCATACACATTTATATGAATCAACACAATGGGTTTGAGTCAATACCCTTTTTATTTACTTTTCAAAATTCCACCTAAGTGAATTGCTTGAAAAATGTTAGGAACAACAGTAAAGTCAAGAATCTTTACATTTATCCATTGCATGTCTTTCTAGAAGGATTTAGCTTTAAAACTTGCAGTAGATATAGGAATCATCCTATCAGGAAAGAGAAATAAGAGACTGACCTCTGTCTATTGCTCCCACAGCAAATTGAAGCATTTACAACTTAAAGCATTATCTGTGATAACCATCTATGAGTAAATCAATAACCAAGTTCTGTGTGGAAACAAGCTGCTGCATAATGTTATCTCTGCATAATTTTACTACTGATAAGGCAATGCACCTATGAAATGCATAGGCATGAACCATGTTTCAGGTAATTTCAAACAATAAGCACATGAATAAAAATCAAACTCTTCTCCTAGACAGTTCACAAAGAGTGAAATTCATCCCTGGGCAGGGGGGCTGGCTCAGAGACATTTCACTTCCCTAAGCTTTCAGAAACCTTCAAAACAGCACTTTAAAGGCAATTCAGCATTGCACAGACTTTGGGTTGGCCTTCTGCTCAGCAGTGAATTTCATCCATTGTGAATTATATGTGAGAGGACTTTGATTTTCCACCTAAGGAGAGAAAAGGACTAAACGAGTAGGATGCATGATTCATTTCAACTAGACATGCTTCTTGCAATCAGCACTTATTGTCTCTGGTACTTGTAAAGGACAAAGCAGGGCTGTCTTGATGTCCTGAAAGGAGCTATAGATTTTTGTACATGAAAACTGAAAAACAGGAGAAGAATATATTGGGGTGAAAAAGTGTTCAGTGAGCTATTTTTTTCCCAGTGCAATGACAAGAAGAAGGTCTATTAATGAAACAGCAGATAGCAAAATGGTATCTGTGTATGTTTTTATGGGAGTTACAGAGCCACAGCTATGAAGGAAGCAACCCAAACTTCCATGTGAGCGGTACTATACATTATAGATAAGTAAAGTTTATTTTGCTGTACTGAAACTTGAGAAATATTAATATTATATAATATTCCGGGCACTAGTAAAATTGCTTAGAGGTTTGAAATTGAAAAGGTGTTATGAAGGAAAGTCTTAAATACTCTAGAGGTTTGGACTTTGAGTTATGAGGAGGGATTAGCCTGTGCTGGCCTCTGCAGATTGAGGAAGAAATGAGGTAAAATGGGAGATTGTCAGAGAGGTAAATGAAATCCTGAGATGAACAGATTGAAGGCAGTAAGCTGTTTAAGGTAGCAACTAATTTGAAAACAAGATGCCATGGACTAAAACTGGGAAGGAATAGGTGGCTGCAGAGACAAAATTCAGACAAAATTACTTAAAATAAAAGTATCTGTAATTTGGCATGGAAAGGAAAAAGCAGCTACTGAAGAGTGTGTTGGGGAGTGGATAGAGTGCAAAACTGCTGGGAAGAGGAAGATGTATTTTTGGACAAGGATAAAATTCAAGGTTGCAGCCACTAATTGGATTTTTGAGGATATGCTGATATTAGCTACTTGTAGATTGGATGGTATTTTCTGGGTTTGTGAGGACAGACTTTAACAAACTGACGTTTTCTCCTAGCAGTTAATGTTGCAGAGTCCTTAAGTCATTTGCAGCATCAGCCAGAGCTCATGAAGGCTGGTGGGACTCCCTCCTCAACTAGAACAGGCTCAAATACAACAATTTTATCAGGCTTCTCTGGTAGAAACTAGTAGAGCTTTATAATTTCCTCAGCTCTGTGGATAGTCTTGCTTTTTGATTACCAATAAGCCTTTTAAGTGAATTACAGCTGTGGGAGAATACTGCTTCTTCAAGCCTTTTCTCCTGAGAGTGCTGAGTGCCCTTGGAACCTCCTTTCCTTGCTGATTTGTTCAGGAGTCCCCATTATTCTTAACTCATTCTGCTCACGCTTGTGCTACTGCTATCAAGATTTCTAGGCATTGGCATAAAGTTTAACCTTCAGATCTAGTCATAGACTAGATTTCTATGACATCTGAAATTAATATAAGTAACAGTGATATTTACTTCAAAGCACTGAACAGTATGTAATTTTAAACATAAACCTCAAAAGAGGACCTGCCAGGGCTAACAATCAGTGCTCTGATATTGCGTGTACACTTGCTCTAAGTTGTCAAATAGCCACATATAGCCTGTAAGGCAGAGAAGCAAAGTCCCCCAAATTCTGACTTGTACTTCGTAAGCAATGAAACAGTTTCATTAACTTACCTACCACAGGGAATGATGGTATACATGAGCAAGTCTAATACATTACACGCAGAAAAGTGCTGCAGTAAACATATACCCAAGCCAACATGTCACATGGTGATACGTAATTTTATTTTCCAGCTTACAAATACAGTGGGAAATAATGCTTTGACTGCAGTCTTCAAAGGCAACAGGTGAATTTAATGTGATGTCCACTCAGTCCTTCTGTAGAAAAATCTAGGTTTAGAAACACCGGTGTGTTTTAATTGTTTTGTCCTCTGATGAAGCAAAACACCTACAGACTCGGATAAATCAGCTAGTTAGGCTAGGTTTATAGTGAGTTCTGGTTGAATCTTTTACTTAAGAAATGAACGGATGAAAAACATGATGTACTCTCACAATATGCTCAAGACCTGTGTGACTTGATAATTTATCTTCTCCTGTATGCCCATTAATATAATGCAGAGTAGCAATGAAACTGCTGGAATGAATAATCTGGGCATTTCTATCTCTTGATGGGATGGAAAGTTTCAGCTTTTTAAAGTAATCTTGACTCCATATTGATGTATTTTCCTGTGGGAAACCTCGGCTGGTCCGAGGGATCGGAATGTAAGTTTGATATCAACCCTGAGCAGATAACCGTGTACCCTTGAAGAGCCTGGGGAGTCTTGAGAAGAGCCACCAGAAGAAGAAGCTTATTGAAGTTGCAGCTGAGAAAGAAAGTTATCCAATCATGAACTGTTGATCTTTTGTTGAACCAATTCTACCTGTGCACATATCCCTTACTTAAAGGTATATAAGAGCTTGTTAGAACAATAAAAGAGGCACAGTTAGCTGTTAGCTGTTTTGGATCACTATTCTTTGTATGTCACGTCCGTCCCGAACAACGACATTTTCCGCTGAAAGTCAGAATATCCTCCTAATTTAGCTTAGCCTACCACTGCTGGACTGTACGCTGTTTAAGTCACTTCACACTCATTTTGGTCTGGAAAGAAAAATGGCTATTTTTTTACTCGTGTTGAGTGGCATTTGCCAGTCTATTGATTAAATGAGGTTTATTCCCGTAATCAAGTGCTACCTAGTATGAATCCAGATGTAACTGGCATCCTGTGAAAAATATTATAAAACATGGAAATACAGAAGCTTGTTGTCCTAATTTATATTAAATAATAACTGTGATAATAAAAAAATATTACAGTCTAGGCCAGAGGATCTTAATTATGTGATACCTCTTTTATAAGGCTTTGTTAGCCTTGTAAGCTCATATATTTTAAGGCAGAATTAAGTATTTGCTAAATAGATTGGCAAGTTGGTACTTCATAACTGTAGTGTGCAAAGACCTGAGCCAGAAAGAGAGGCGCGCATCCTCACCCACCCAATATATAGAGCCAGAAATTCTTGCAGTGATGAATTTTTCCTCACAGAAATCAATAGAAATGTATTTTATCATAATCTTATGATCAATATTAAACAACTAAGCCAAGCTTTTGGAGAAACAAAGTCCCTAACAATAAATTTTCCCTAAATCTAAGCTTTGAAATCAATTGAATCCATAGTATGCCCCAATACATTTCATGGCTGTTTGAACCATTGTTTTTATATTTAACACCATATTTTGTTCTAGGAAAGAGTAATAAATGCCTCTGCAGCACTGAAGAAAGCCAACAAGGGTCACCGGTTGTTTGGAGTACATTCTTTCAAAACATCTTTCTTCATGTTGCTGGAGGAACTAAATTAGCTGGGAAAACTCAAACTAACAACCAGTTATCCATCATTGCTCTTTATGCCCTATTATCATTGCACACAATTGTTTTACAATGTGAAAGGCCAACAGAACATGCTCCCAGGGACAAAAACTACACTACCTACACTAAAAACTATCAGATAGGTGGTACTTTATGATTGAACCTAAAGCAGTTCAACTTGGATAATCAAATGTAGGAGTGTAGTTAAGGTAAATGACAAAGACTACGAAAGGCTGGGAAGAAATTAAAACCCATGTTAGACTCTATCTATCTAAACAAGCAACAGTGCCCATCTTTGCTGCATCCAGCCTTCAGTCATGGATCACAACAGAGAACTACGTGTAAGCCAAAGAAGGCACCAGGAAATAATTTCGAGGTTGAGCAATGTGAACCTGAGCATCTGTCAACTAGAGGGATGTGGCTTTGAGGAGATCCCCCCAAATGTGCTGCAACAACATTGTAAGCTTTGGTACAGCAAGTGAGGTAAAAATCTTGCTACGGTGAGTATAAACAGGTTATGGGAGGATCCTCATTTATGCTCAGACAGTGGGCAGGAATGGGGTGGAAAATTAAACTACTATTCTGGGCTCTGAAAGTATTCTTTGGCTTTTAGTGTAAGTTTATGCTTCTGGAAATGGAAGTACCTCAGTGTCAGATTCATCTGGCCCTGTAACACTGGTTAGGGTCTTCCAGACTCTAAGGGCCAGGTTGGAAGGGTTGCAGTGCTATGCAGAAGTGGCCTCCAGGATTGATTTAGGGCCACATCCAGAGTTCCACACCTGCAGGAAAAGCCTCATCTCTGCCTCTGAGATGGTTCAGCTGATATACCCATGAGTGATAAAGCAGTGAAAGTACCGGGAACATAATTTTGAGCTGCACACCACAAAGGTGCACTTTTCCATAGTGTGTGGGTAGCCCCAGAACTTTGTACCATACATGGAGAAATGGTGATCTGATGTCTTGCAACACTTTTCAAATGCCCTTGTAGAGATATAACAGAACTGATTTGGGATAGATAAGATGCTCTGGGATCCCTCCTGAAAGGACCCTGTATAGGGAATGATGAGATGGGGGAAAAAAGGGCTCAGAAGACATGTTCCCCATGTGAGACCATGACAGGATGTTTCTTCTGCCCACATCAGGTTACATGACACAAATATTCAGATCTCACATCTGTGGCCCCTACCTCCCAATCTCTTTCCTCTGCACAGCAGGTTCCTCAAGGAGGCTATAGATTCAGTGGGGAAGACTGGGAAATGCCATCTGCCCAGTGTAAATTACACAGGACTGTTACATATTCTGTAATATTGGTTCTAAACACTGGGACAAAATAACATCTCAGAGAATTTCTTTGTGATACACAGGACTTAAACACTGGGACTGCCCCAAAAAAGTTAGGACATCTGTTGGCTGTCATAGTATCTCCTGCTGCAATAGCTGGTGGGGCTTGTGGTGTCTTAACTCAGCAAGGGAGAGGCAGAAGTGACCACAGCCCCTGGTCTCCTGCAGCCTGCCTTCCAAAGGTAGTGCACATACACTGGTACATGCTGGTGGCAGACACAATTCTAGTTTTGTCCCTGAGAGACAATCTGGACACAGTAAAAATAGTAAAGTGTGAAGGAGTGAGAATAACAAAAGTAGCTCCAAAAATCCTCTTTCTTCCTTTCCTCAGGCCACTGCCTGAATCCAGCACTAGTAGCAGTGATGGCAAAGAGACCAGTTTTGCTGGACTGTCTCCTCTTCTGCCCCTGCACAGCCAGGCAAGGGCTGCATATAGCTCAGCACTAGAATGTTTGAGCCACTGGATTTCCTCTATGAGGACATACAAAGGAGGATGCAATGGATTCCCTTTCACCCTTTGGTATTGACAGAGGGATGGAAAATACCATGTAAGTTCACTTATTTCATGCAATTGTTAGTCTGGTTTTGCTCCCAAGTGACTTCCTGAACTTTGAGCAGAGCAAGCCTCCTCCTTCTGGTGGGTGTCTTCAGTTTGGTAATACGGTACATGGCTTTGTGTGAGTCCAGAGCACCATTTTGCAGTACTTGAGATACATAGATCTTCCTATTTTTCCTCATTCTATCTTGTTGCCATCATAAAGTTCCAGCCCAACTCATTGCCAACTGCCAACAAACAACTACTATTTGCAGATACAAATTGTCATAGACCATTTGAGGAAAGAAAATGAAGGGGGGGGATAAAAAGGGAATTATGCCAAAGCATGCCCAACAAGACATTTGACAGACTGCCCCCTTCCTTTCTCCTACACCTTGAGCTGAAAGGTCAGGAGACTGTTATCAGGACCTGTCTGTGAACAAAGAATGAGCAGACACCTGTGCCTGCTCCTTTCACCACTGCAACCAACCCTCTGTGCTTTCACCCGTTATCGTCATTTGTAAAGCACTGACATTTGGTTGACAGCTGCAAAGCCAGGGTCCTTCCCCTAAGCTGCTGACAGTGGTGAGATTTACCCAAAGTTTCCCTACATTTATTCATATTCTTTTATTCTTGGCTTGAAAGAAAATGCTACCTAATATCCTGTTGATGCTCTGATTGTTACCCCAGGAACAGAGGTAATTTAAAGCAAAAACAGATCACTTTGCTTGTGGGAGTGGTGACACTGTTAGGACTTGGCTTATACACTAAACTTATGGCTGAGCCATAAATAACCACCTTCTCACAGATCAGCTAGCTGAGAATCAGACTAGTTCTAGAGGATATGAGTTGCTGGGAAAAAACCCTCACTAGTCCTCCCAGGAGGATATTGTTTGGACTTGTACAAAAATATCCTACCTACATTTTTCCTTTCATCTCATATTCTCCCAGCTCAGTTAGATCATGTTGGCAACATGTTCATTTCATTCATGTCTTCATATAAGATTTGTCAGTGCCACTTGGAAGGAGTTAGTGTCTAGAATACAGAGCTCTTGGCTCTGGACTCAATTTCTATGGCCATGGGCAGGATATTAAATCCACTCTTACAGCTTTTTTAAACAACCTCCCTCTTTATCCCTTGGTTCTAATTCCAGGGGGTATAACTGAACTGGGGCAAACACAGCACCATGGGATCAACAGGTGGGACTGGGACAGTAAATATTGTGAATTCTTTGGGTTTTTAAGCACTTCATGGGACTTTGAAATCTGTTTTGTGTTGTGCTTTTTTAAAATTTGTGGGTTGTTCAGTGAGGACAGCTCTGCTTGTTGACTCAACTTCATGAAGATGTACCTGACCACACCACCTGAATTTATCTATGCTATGGGAAGCTACCACTTCTTTAGAATATATCCTTTGCATTAAGTAGCCTCCCTTTCCTTCCATATGCCTCTATTTTAGCCTATTCCACACCTGGAAGGGTTTTTACACACCTCAACAGAGATTGCCCTGAATAGCAAAGTGCACTTGGGGATTGTTAAAAGATTTAGTCCGATCATTGGTATCAAATGGGAGCTTCATAATGCTGTGATAACACAGATGTTCTTTAAAAAAACCAAAACAAAACAAACAACTACCTACACAATTAACAGGGTTTTAAATCAGTCGTGATGACTAGGGATAGGAGCTTCTTCCCTATATACTGCTCACTTAGACCTTCCCAGTATGACACTGAGGCCCAGAAAAACAAACAAAATGTTACATGATGGATGAGGAATAGAAAAAGAATAGTAAGAAAAAAAATACAGCCATGCCTCAAATTTATGTACAGTAATAGCTGTTCTATCTTAAAGAAAACTAGAAGGGGTTCATAGAAGGGCGAAGAAAATGATTGGGGGCATGGAAAACCTTTCATATGAAAAAGGTTGCACTAGTACTGTTCACCTTAGAAAGGAAACCAATGAAGGAGAGTATGATAAAAATATATTACATCCTGTCTAGTGTAACACTGGTGTCTGAAAACATTCAACTGAATTGAAAACCAGCAATTTCCAGACTGATCAAATAAAACCCTTTTCACACAGGAGATAATTAAACTATGGAACTCTCTGCTGCAAGGTGCCAGAGAGGTCAGGCACTTGGCAGGCTTGGAAAAGGGCAGGATTTCTGTCTGGTAACAAGGCTCTTCAGAATTACACTAACTAGCACTCATGTGTTTTAAGATATTAACATCTGAATTGAAAGGAACATGTTAGGGATATCCTTTCAGGGGCTTGTTTCTGAGAGGTTTTCCTCTGGGCACTAAAGCAGGGTTGCTAGGGTGGCTCAGCCACCTGCCTGATGAGAATGATGCCATTGTCCCCTTGAGGGCTCAGATCACTGCCCATGCCATCCAGCCATGCTGGGGAGCCTGGGTACACAAGGGGACAAGCCCTGAGTTTTTCTCATCCTGAAGTGCCTCTTGGGGACCGCCTCCACAACTGAGGTGGGCCAGGCCCAGGTCTACTAAAATCAGGGCTGATAACTATTGACTCACACCATGAACTTGCACCTTTGCACCTTTTCTGCAGCACTCCTCCTCATGAGTATCATCCCTGGGCAGCTTGTGCCAGAGTATTACTGGCAGCATGGCAACACCACCAGTACATTCCAGCTGTGGGAGCAGCGTTTAGGGTTAAGTTGCTGTTGGGACTCACTTGGTCCTGGGAGGAGCACTAGAAAGAGCCTAGAGAGACATCCAGAGCAGCTCCACCTCACTGGCTTTCTTTCAAAAAGGCCAAGGTTAGTCTTTTTTCAACATATAGGTTACACAGTGCTTGTGTGCATTTTTAAGAATTTAAACTATCTGGAAGTGTTGTTCAATATCTTCACCAACGACCTGGATGAGGGTACAGAATGTATCCTCAGCAAGTTTGCTGATGACACTAAACTAGGAGGAGTGGCTGACACACTGGAGGGTTGTGCTGCCATTCAGTGAGACCTTGATAGGCTGGAGAGGGCAAGTGCAGAGTTTTGCATCTGGGGAAGAACAACACCATGCACCAGTACAGGCTGGGGGCTGACCTGCTGGAGAGCAGTGTAGGAGAAAGGGACCTGGAGGTCCTGGTGGACAGGAGGATGAACATGAGCCAGCAATGTGCCCTTGTGGCCAAGAAGGCAAATGGCATCCTGGGGTGCATTAGAAAGGGGATGGTTAGTAGGTCGAGAGAGGTTCTCCTCCCCCTCTATTCTGCCTTGGTGAGGCTACACCTGGAGTCTTGTGTCCAGTTCTGGGCCCCACAGTTCAAGAAGGACAGGGAACTGCTTGAAAGAGTCCAGCACAGAGCCACAAAGATGATGAAGGGAGTGGAACATCTCCCTTATGAGGAAAGGCTGAGGGAGCTGGGTCTCTTTAGCTTGGAGAAAAGGAGACTGAGGGGTGACCTCATCCATGTTTACAAATATGTAAAGGGTGAGTGTCAGGACGATGGAGCCAAGGTTTTTTCAGTGATGACCAATGATAGGACAAGGGGCAATGGTTGCAAACTGGAGCATAGGAGGTTCCATGTGAATATCAGGAAAAACTTCTTTACTGTGAGAGTGACAGAGCACTGGAACAGGCTGCCCAGAGAGGTTGTGGAGTCTCCTTCCCTGGAGACATTCAAAACCCGCCTGGATGCGTTCCTGTGTGATGTACTCTAGGTGACCCTGCTCTGGCAGGGGGTTTGGACTAGATGATCTTTTGAGGTCCCTTCCAACCCCTAGGATTCTGTGATTCTGTGAAGGAGTACGGCCAAAAATTGGACTCTCGGCTTTCATATGGGCACTAGGGCTCTTCATGGACTGTGTCTGAAATCCCACAGTTGCTTCCTGGTTTATCCAGGACTACCAGAGAAGTTTGTCTTCATTCACACAGAATCAGTCCTGCCACAGATCTTCATGATGCTTTGTTGTCTCAGGATGTAGGAGAAGGACAAATTGTGTCACTCTACTCTCTAGATGAAAACCCCACTGTAGGAAATGCTGTCTTCTTCAATTTGGTTTGAAGCTTGAAGCTTACAAGCAGCAATACAAAAGATTTCTGTGTACATAATTTTGGGATTATGTTCATGCTTAAATTTCATACCTGTGCAAGTGGACTGGGCTTTCCCAGGAGCTTCAAAGTGGCTTGGAAAACTTCATAAATGTTTGAAGGTTGCATGGCATCTTATTATCATAGGTGATCATGTCCTAGAGCTCGCTGTGGTTGGAAGGCAGCTGAACTGTGAGGGCAGGAAAGGAAGCTAGTGCAGTTAAGTCTGTGTTGTTTCGCAGTAGGACTGTGACAGTGTCTGTGCCTGACTTAATGTGGGTTAGAAGCACTTAATTTATGTCTTCCAGCCTGCACTCCCTGACAGACAAGCTACTTATTAATTTTTAACACCAGGTGTGAATTGTCATGCTAAGAGCCAAGCAGCCTCTTTAGTGCAAGTGCTCAGCAATACTTAAAAAAGGTTTGCACAGACATATATTAACAATTTCCCTCACCTGAAGAAGATGTGTACACTTGAAATAAACTATGCTCATACTTGAGATCCCTTCAATGTCTTCTTCTATGGAACATGATGTATTTTACCCCCAAGCATCAACATCCTTCCTCTTTTTGGTTAGTAAGACAGCATGCAGGCAGATCATATCTAATCTGAATAAACACCCCTTAATCAAATATACCGGAGATGTGAGGAGCCACAGCACCAACCGCTCTGAGCTACTGATCTGCTCCTATTACAAAGAGTGAATTGCTGAAGTATATGCACCCATCAGTCTTTTCCACAAATAGTGCCAGGTTAGCTTTTCGCAAAAAATTGTATTTGGGGTTCACAAGAACAATAAAGCATAGTTTCCCAGAGAGTCAGCTTTCTCTGTTCAATCAACAAGTCAGGGACAACAAGCAGGTGGGCTAAGAGAACTGATATCTTCAAGAATCCCAGATTTATTTCTGACTGAATTTGTTTTTATCTGTAAGTGGAGAATCACATATGAAGTCAGTAGACATGTCTTCCTCTGTCCCCATGAGTGAGGAGTACAAGGAAGCTGGTATCTGCTGACAGAGGGAGCCTTCCTAGGCTTGTTAGAGTTAATGGAGGGAAAAAGGTTACAGCAAAGCTCTTGTAGGGGATGATTGAATGCAGGATCTTATCATTCTCAACCAACTGAAGAGGAAACATAGGAAGACTAATCTATTTCCCTAGGCTAAACTTAGCATTTGGGTGTACTCCCTCAGGTCCCATTAAATTCCCATTAAAAATCAATTTATTTGGGCCAGGATTTCTTTATCTCTTCTTAAATAACCTAAAGCCAATGCCTTTTGTGCTTCATCAGTTTCTTGAGTCAGATTTGCAACATTTCTTCAAAATCTGTTTTCGTTCAACAGTCACAAAACTTTATAGGCTGCCCAGGTACCTATACTTTTGTTTACCCTCTGGAACTACATGAAATTCCCATGCTGAATCATAATGGAAAAATTGAAATGTCAAAAATAGTTGTAATTTATCATCTGAAAAGAAAAAACATGAAGTTAAGGCCAACTGACTGTTTTGCTTTAAGTCTTAACAATTAGATTTTTAATGTCTTTTTTTTTCCCCTATGTCTTGATTTAGAACAGCCAGGGCAAGCCACAACTCAGAGACAGAGTTTGCTTCTGCTACTTCTCTCCACCCCCCTCGGGAAATGGAATAAGGAATAAAGGCTTAACAGTTGGAAATTAAAACTATAACAGATTTAATGGAACAGGGAGAGGGAGTAACAGGTGGGGAAAAAAAGAAGAATATATATACAAATAGATACACCCTGACTCCAACGACCGGCGATACAAGCTCCCGAAAAGTCCTCCACTGCAGAAGCCAATGGGGAAAAAGACTCCAGAGCCCCCCCAGCACCCAATGCAGTCGGATCCCGCAGAGCACGTGGCGAACTGGTGATAAAAGGCTGGGCCGTTCCTCCCTCCGGGCTGGCTCGATGTGGCGATAGGGAACGAGCAGAAAGGAAAGAGAGGGAGGAACTTCCTGTCCTCCTGGCTTTATAGAGCAGGAAATGGGAGGGAATACCGACACCCCAGACCCCTTTTCACAAAGGGTCCTAAACTCCACCCTTCCCTCTTTGGGTCCTTGCAGCAAAGCCATAAGATTTGCCTGTCCCCTCAAACCATAACACCCTACTACAATTACATTTTAAGACAAAGTCAATTTGAACTGATTTTTTTTTTTTATTTTCAGTCAAAACCATATAAATGAAGAGTTTTCCTCAAAAGTTTTATAATTTAATCTGTTGACATTTCATGTCAAAAAATATTTTGCTGAAAATTTCTGGCCAGTTGTATTACCAGTGATTCAATGCTTAATTTGCTAGATGTTCCCATGTTTACTTCTAACTAATGGACATCTTATGGTATAGTCCACCTTTATAATTTATTAATATGAAAAAATAATATATATCTAGCTCTGACTAAAACCAAAACAATGCTTTTGAACATGGGAAAATAGAAAGGCCATTCTTACCATAAATTCTTATGGCTCTCATTGTACTGCATTCAACAAACTGATTTCTCCTTTTCAAATGCTGAAGAATAAGTAGTTGATAATTACGTAGATTTATATATATTGTGTGCCTTTTAAGATATGGCAAACACACAGTCTTGCATTATTCTATATCAGGGGACCTCTAATGCAACATAAAGTTACAGCTGTGAATGATATTTTAAAAGTGTATTTATGGTTTGCAGTGTTTCAAATAAGTCTCAAAAGCACATACAGAAATGAAAGCTAAGCAGTTCTGCCTTCACAGTCACCTGTGGTAAGGGATTGGCAGTTCTTTTCCTTGTGATGAGGCACAGCTCCTCTGAGCTGTGCTTTGAGAAGACATGGCTGGAAGGATGGTGGCACAGCTGGAGATATAAGCTATTAAAGTTTCTCTTTGTAATCATGTAGGTGGGACTGGTATATGGTAATTTATGAGCTAAGGTATATACAACCTCTTTTTCTTTATCCTCTGGGGTTTTCAAGACCATACAGTGGTTTTTATTTGTAATTACCTGTCTGCAAACCTCCTTGCCAGTATTCTGCCTTTCCCTTATCTTTCACTATACTCCTTCTCTCTTTTTTGCCAACAGCCTCTGAAGGAGGCACTAATCAAATTTCAGTGCAGAATTCTACAATAACTTGTTTGTTTGCTTTGTAGGAGAAGGAATGTGAAAATGATGAAAATTATTAGCCAGAGGCTCAATCTTTCTATCTCCATTGTATGGTGGAAAGAAAATTACATGCAAGCAGATTGCCTACTTCTGCACAATGCCCCACCAAGGGCTCCATGCTGCTTTGTGAAGGCATGTACAGGAGGCAGAAGACTGAGGATCAGGGCAAGAGTGTCTGCCACCTATGAGCTCTGAAAAGCCAGCACTGGCATCATTCTGGTTTTACCACTCATGCTCACATGGTGTCCGAGTCAAGTGTATGGATTTGCACTGGCTGCCAGGGAAGCATCAGCGTGTAGCCTGAGTTGTGTCCTTCCCACTGCCCCAAGGGCTCGCCTGACTCCGAACTTGGGGACTTTGTGCGACTGGAAGGAGGAAAAGGAAGGTCTTAGACTTGGAATGGGGCTGAGAAGTCAGCAGACATCGAAGGGGATTTCCCTGCCCATCTTGGTCAGTTCAGCCATCTGCAACTCTGGACACTGCTTTTCACTTTGAAGACAGTGTTTCAGAAACCCTGAATACTGAAACATCCATAGCATCCCTGGTACTTCTCTGGATTTCTGTTGGTTTCCAGCCTTGGACTACTGATGGTGGCAATGATTCATTTTTTTTTAATATGGAAATCACAATTACTTTCATAAAGGAGGAAGTGTCTTGGAATTTTCTCTTGAGACCTTACCCTGGAGAAAAAAATCAAGATAGGAGCTAATAGTCCAAACAGCTCTTAAACAGCTCTTGATCCTTTTGAATTAATTACCAGAGGTGAAAGTGGCTGAGCTACTTGTGAGACCATGGAAGTTGACAATTACTCTCCGGAAAGCATTAAGGATGAATATAATTTTGGTACAGTGAGATGTTAATGTTACCTTTCACAGCCAATAGGGACCTAAGGTCAGGAAGCAAGCAGTGCCTCTGTTGCTCACTGATTATACAAATTCAGTGCAGAATATAGTATAGTATCTCCAGCCATGAGTTGAGGTGGAAGTATCCTGAAACAAAAGTTACCACCATGGTTTATAAGAGACTTCCTGGGTCCAATGACATGTCTACCTGAAGTTCAAGATAGCTTCTCAGAAAATTAAGCCTTCACCATACAAACACAAACACATTACCACTGACTGCCAGCCTAGGGCTCTGTATTAGGCTTGCTGCAAGCACTGGTCGAGGGAATTCACACTCCCATACACTTACTTCATCAGATTCAGTTTTCCTTTTCCAGAAAAATGCAGTTATTTCCAGGTCCATTTTGTCTTGCTGTGCACGTGTTTGCTAAAATATGCTATGCACTGACAGACTGTCCTAATCTGAGCCTCTCTTTATGCTTCCCTCCATGAGTAATGTCAAAACTGGCTTTTCAGGCTTGAAAACTGTGGTTTGAAATCTTCCCTGAATGCCTTTATCTCTGTATTTTAAGATACTAAATCTTAACTTCAAGGTAGAAGAACAGTCAGCTCCTCCTTTTCAGTTTAGAACAGAGGATAATGTCACAAACAGCCAGTGTGTTTCACTTCCCTTCATCTGCTCCTTCCCTTCACCTCCAAACCAACAAGGGGTAAAGATATGTTACATCTCCTATTTGCAATTAAAGTCCATATACTGTAGCTGGATATTGTTATCGTGAGTCATAGAAGTCTGATATTATCTGTGGCAATGATCTCTACAAGCTAATGATACATTATATAAAACATTCTTCTTTGGAAGGAATATTCTGCTAGTTTTTGGTCGTTTGTTGGCAACCAAGTACTCTTTTTTGACCTTCACTGTATAACATAATTTTAAACAATTCAGTTGCATATTCTTCTTATTTTCTCTCTAAGAGAAACAATTCTGACCTATTTATTTCTTGTGTCTTCATGCATCTTAGCCTTATTGAAAGCTGCCACCTGTCTCATGCCTTCTGCCTCTCTCAAGACCTCTGATTTACACTGTACTCTGTAGAACATTGAAGCTCTGAGCTGCACTAATGACGTACCCAAATTTCAGGGGTGGATTATCCTGCTTGGTTGATTAACAGTCACACTGGGTTAAGGTTATGGGCAGTAAATGGAACATTGTGAAGAAACGTCAGGTAAAGCATATCTAACAATTTGATTTAGAACAAGGATCCAGGCTCACAGACATTTTCAATCAGTAATTTGAGAAGAAAATATGCTTCTGTCTCAAGTCAGCTAAAAGATCCAGCAGCAATAAATACAATACAGAATAAATGATTCCTTACAGTTAAGCTCCCTATAGCTCTGGATGGGACGTATTGTCCTCTGATCAGTATTCTGGGAATAGTCAGAAAATTTATCAAGAAATCAAAATGAAGATTTTTGGCTTCCTAACCTGTATCAGTGGTGTAAACTCAGTGAAAAAGCCACAAAATGCTACTCCAAACCTGTGGCTTAAATGAGATGTATAGAGCTCACCTGAGGCCTGATCCAGTCCATGCTGAAAGCAATGACATTTTTCCACTGGCTTCACTGAGAGCTGAACTGACTGCCAAAACAGAAATTGATCTCTCTGTTCAATGACACCACAGTAAAGAAGCCCCACATGCTCGCTTTGTGTTGACTGTGGGCTCTACAGCATCATTTTGACGGTTTTGATTGAAAAGAAGCAGTTAAAAAATGCTCTGTGAAGAAAAACTGTGATGTGGGGCTCGGTACCTCTCTGAATTCCTAACAGCTTACAACTCATCGAGAGAGTGTGTCTCTGTGCTCGGCTGAGAAGCAGCTATTTGCGAGGAAAAGATTAACTTCTATTCAGTAGAAAAATATAAACTTTGCTACGGGGTCTGTAGTCTGTGTGATTCAGACTCCAGAGTATAGAGACTGTATATGTAAGTATCCTCTGCTAATTAATACTGCACTATCACCCCACTAATCAATGCACAATAGAAGAGCTCTCCTGCCGTTTTGCAAAGTAATACAGAATATAGAAAAATGTAGCCATGAATATCCAAGGAATAATGGAGATCCCTCAATGGGGCATACTGAAGCCAGAGACTCTGGGAGGAGATCCAGGGATCTGGAACTCCTCCCAGGGGTGCAGAAAATGTTTCTCAGTTACAAAGCCGAAGTTACGTACAGCATTCTTCCCTGACAGTGCAAACTCACAGCTAAAGAAAGCAAGCTTTTAAGTGACATAAGACATTTTAAGATATTTTACTATGAATCCAGCATTGCTGTGGATTTAAACTGAAGGTCATCTGAGTCAACTCAGCTTATAAATGGTTTTTGGTCAGTCTAAAGCCAGCAAATATTTCAAACAAATGGCCTGTGTGTCTTAACAATTGCAGGACTTCCTGGACCATGGACATGTGTAAGGAGGACTGAGAAAACATATGCTTACATACTAAGAAGATGTATCACATTAGAAAAATTTGGGACTTTCTTTCCACCTAGTGCCATTATTATCATTGAAGAAGCATCCACCATTACATAGGAAGTCATGAGAAAGGCATCGTCATCTCTCAGGACACATAAACCCACCCAAAATCAGTGACAACTTTTTCTTTTAAGAAAGTGGACTGGGAGGCTGAGAATAAGATGACCCTGCCTTTGTCAACTCTGAAAAGAAAATAATGCAAATAGTGATACTGGAATATTCATGGCCTGTTGCAGCTTCTATGCTGTCTGTGAAACCAGAACTTCTTCCTAGAAAGGAGTCTTGACAGTGCTGTGGTCCTCAGCTGATCACCACTCTTAGACGGCACCAAGAATCAAGGACAAGCTAGGACATTGAAGGTCCTCACATCAATGACACATGCAATGATTTTAATGAGTAACTGTTTGCTGATGTTAATGAGCAATTGATTGCCAATGCAAGTGGAGGGTGTGTAGTTCTGGATTTTTGATTCCTTGGTAAAACCTCTGGCTACAATTATTTTCCTCACAAACAAAAGTGGAAAACAAGTGTTGGATACAAGCACAGAACTTTCTGGGTTTGCAGGTGTATGAAAGGGAAGATTTAACTGGAGCACAGCCAGAGCTGCTGACTGATAACAAGAAATACAAGTACTTTCCTTATTATCAGATGAGGTGCATCTGGAAAAATCAAAGTGCAGAAATAAGGAAAATGAAGGCACTTTGACAGTCCCTGAGTGGAGAAGAGAGCTGACATTTGAGGACAGCACAGGATTTCTTGCAATCAGTTGGAAAGGCATTTCTAAGTTTTTCTGAAAACACAGAGAATGGGTGAAATAAGGACTGCAGCCTCTCCAGAAGGTGGGTCATCTTCAGTTGGTCATCCTTCCCCTCAACTGACCTTGCTGGCTACACACATGTGGAAAAGGTGCTAGAAAAATGTTGGGATAGGCTTTTTCTGTTTTCTTCTTCTCCCTTTCTGATAGCCACCATGGGGCAGGGACTACAAAATGCTACATGGTTCAGATATTGAGAGACCAGGGTTATGGCTAGATACAAGCTGTACCTGGGCATCTTCCAAGAAGAGGTGTGTGTCTGACTGCACCCTGGTCCCATGGGGATGAACCTCCACCATCCCCATCCCATTCCCAAACTACAGGATCAAAACCTGCCTGCTGGAGGGGAGCAACAGCCACAAAAAACTGGGGAGCATGCTCATGTGCAGCCTATTTGTGGCCTCTGTGGATGCTCAGTAGGATTTCTGCCAAAAGCAGCACCCAGCTGTGCTTCTCTGTCCTGACCCCAAGCCCAGCCCAGCCCTTCCTTCTCATGCACACAGCAGTATCCAAGAAAAGTAAGCTGAGAGACTGGTGACTTTTTCATGCTGGCAAATGTTGTCTGCTGCAGGTATAATTTGTTGCTTAAAGTCATAATGGCCATTTTACATACCTTTCCTTGAACCATCATCTGTGAACAATGGGCTTTTCTACAGAAATGTGAATTTAACAACCATAAGGCTCTTCTAATTTACCCCAGCAAGCTGATGCAGAGAATAGCTTAAAAATTAACTTTACTTCCCTGTTTTTGATTCCTACCCGAGTACTGTAGAGACCTACAGAGTGAAGACTCAAAATGCAGCTGCATCCTGCATCTTCAGTGCCAGTAGCTCTGTCCTTGATTTCCAGAATTAACTCAAACAAATTATGCATTTCTACATGTCTAACCAGGAAGAGTCTGTACAGTGACAGTGCAGAGTCACTTGGAAGGGGAAAAAGTCTGACCCTGTAGTGCTATAAATGACAGCTATTTTGGTGTTTTGACTGTTAAATTGCCACCTGGGATAATTTACTAAGAAAGAAACTAATGAAATTACTGAAGTACCGGACAAAGACGATAAAAAAAAAAACAAACAAGGAGGAAAAGGAAAATTCCTATCAACATCACACTACAGAACGATGAAAATGCTTTCCACCTGCAAACTTTTCAAAAAACATTTCCATTGAGCCCCAGCTTCTAATTTGGCTTCAATTCGTAGTGGCAGAGAACTGGAGTTTATTGAAAGGAGACAGACACGAATTTTAGGAAGGCAATGTGATGAACACTCTCAGCAAATTGCAGCAGGTGCAAACATTAATATTGTTTTCCTCTACCCTGAAACTTGTTCCCTTTGCACATAACCCACAGCTTTCCTATTAGTCTATATCATCCTGTATTGGTTTTGAACTCCTAAGTTTCTCGCAGTGCTATCCAAGGCACAGATGAGCTGGCTAAGATCCTTCTGAGTAACTGTGCCAGGTGTACGGAGGGAGCAATGATGGCTCTGCTTAAAATTCTGCTTAAATTGTTCCTTTTCCATGTGCTGACAATTATTCACAGGGAGTTACATTTGTACTTGTCAGAGGGAGCCCACACATACGGTGGACTTCTTGTGAATCAGCATTCAATGCGTGGCCCTTCAGGGTGAAGTGATGAGCTAGCTGTAGTTTTAGAGAAGGATATACATCCATCTCTGTATGAGGTTGGCATGCTTTACACATTCATATATTAATTTGATTCACAAATTCACCTTTCATTTTTTACTGATCTTCTTTTCCTGGTCACCTTCAAAATCCAACTTTTGCAGTCTATATTTTTAACCCCCTTTTTATCTCCTTGCTGATTTCTTCTTTTCCTAAAGCAATGACTTAAACTTTCTCCTTTGAAATCACTTAAGGGATCTGGTCTTGTGGTGTTTACTCATGCACCCTCTTCAGTTTTCCTCTAAATAAGTATTTTGCAAAAATGACAGCACATAAGGGCATTGGAAGGAAATCAGAGTCCAGCACTCAGGGGCAGATGCAATAAAACTTCATCCACAATCATCAGGTACGCATCACAGGCCCTGCAAGTTGAGCCTGCACAGTCAGTGAGAGCCAGCACAACAGCAGTTTTATTGTTTAATATTAATATTCTGTGTATTTTAATGCTGGAAGACAAAACTTTTATACCTATAAATGAGAAAGTAGTATTTGTTTTCACTAATTCAGCCCTTGTTTTAGCCACAAGGTTACCTGACACACTCCCTCCTGCAGCAGCAGTGGGAAGTGATCCTGGTCAGCCTGGGAAGTGGCAGTGGGAGAAGGTGTGGGTGGAAAACGGTGGCTGACCAGCAGCAGGGAGCCTGCTCAGCCAGTTCCCTTGTGGTCCCCACCAAGGGTGGTAAGTTTCCTGGTCATGCAGTGAACACTGTGAACCAGATGAAAGGACTTGAGCTTGTATGTGAGTCTTCACAACCTAGTACTGGTAAGACGGATTTAAGAATTTCTCAGGTTTAATGGTTTGAAACCTATAGAAAATCAATGAAAATAAGGGGACTTCTGATCCCACATCTCTCCTTTCTGCTGTTTGTTTTGGTTTTTTTTTTTTCCCATCTGTGGGCAGTTTTCTTAACTACCGAGTTTAAAATACAAGCTTTACTATAGCTCTGATAAGATCATCATGAACCAGTGAGGTCTGACATTCAGGATTAGCAGAAGGAGAAGCAGCCTCCATAATTCCTATTTGGCAGCTGAAGAAGCAAGGTAATGGTGTGCAATATGTCTGTTTCTGTCTTTTTCAATCCCAGCTGATGACCAGGACAGAACTTGTGAAATAACCAGACAGCCACATGCTGAGCCAAGAAATTATTTAAATATGTTTTTCTGAAATATCCCTAGGACACTGACTCTTTCCACACATGGCTTCATTTAGGAAGAGGAAGTTCTGCTACTGTTAGCAAAGCTCTTGTTATGGCCTAGGTACGTGGATGTATGTAACGTACAAACCCTGCTCAGCAAATATTTTGCCGTGATTTGAACATGACAAACTGAGCATACAGAAGGGATGGAAGATTTTATGGTATGTCATGCTCCTGTTCCAGATGGGACAAACATGTCTTTCCTTTTATCTGCCTCTACCTCTGCACTATGTCAGTACATCTTAAGCAGAAACAGAGACATGCTGAGGATATGTCCATAGAGTAAATCACATTTTTCCTTTTTAAATTCCATGAATAAGGTCAGGAAATTCTCTTTCTGTTCATGGACTTTTTGCAAGCTGGCAAAGAGGCTAAATTAACTGCATCCATTATTCATTACAAATTATTCACTGTATGCAGCACGTACTCATTGTTTAGAAAATTCATTCTTTCTGTCCTAGAAATGTCACTGGCTGTAACTCATTACCTCATCATTGACAAATTCTGTTGAATGCTTGACTAGTTGCTTTTACTAATCCATGATTATGGTTCACAAAAATAATAGTAGCTACTTCTCTGGCACTCTGTACATGAGGATCTCAAAGCACGATTTCGAAACTCTAATTAATCCCCAGAGCACCTTGGAAGTGAAGAATTCCTATCCTTATAGCAGATTTGTAGCTCTTGAACCTGGTCGAGAGGTGGGAAGTCATTCTACACACAAACTGCCAGTTCAGGTGGGTCTCATTAGCTCCAACCAGCCAAGATAAAAAGCTGACCATTAAAAATAAAGTAAGAGGAGGTGGCAAAAGTAGGTAATACTTTTGCTAGTTGCTTGAGGAAGTGTTGATAGCCTGTTTGGTTTGGAGTCTTGTTCTCAATGTAGTTATTAAGGTAGCTGAATAAATTAGAGGGTTAAGTGGGAAATGAGCACTTCCAGTTGAATTCACTGACTAAGTTGAATTCTTCAGGCCTCTTTTTACTTATCTTTGCAGAGTGTGTTTCCAGACTTGCCTACACTAGCAATCCAGAAATTGTATGAGATGCGTTTACTATGTACCTGTAGCTGATCTGTGTGGCTGCAAGAAGTTGGAGTTGGTGTGTGTGCTGTGCTAAGCGTGCAGTGACTATTTGCCTTGGACATCTGCATGTTTGGTATCCTGGCAGTTTCTTGCTCAAAGATGAAGCTATTTGATGACTGGTAGAAGAAGCTGTCTAGCACCAAAACTGGTGAACATGACAGTCTGGTAAGCAAGCTAGGTAGCTACGAATTTCCTTTGCCCAGGATAACTTCTAGGTAGCAGCATGGCTACAGGGGAGTTCTAAAAGCTATATATCGAAGCCAGATATCTTTGGCTGGTATAAAGATGAGTGGGAGAAGAGCTTTTGTTGTGTGTCTGCATCACTTATGCTCTTTCACTCTCTCATTTATTGGGCAACAGAGGTATATAAAGTAAGAGGAACTTATTCACTGCTAAAAAACTGGGAGATGTGTGGATCTGGGTCTTATATCCAAAGTCTTTCATGAAAAACATCACATCTTGTGGTGTTCTAAATTTTGCCTGCATTTGTTGGTTTCTGAACAGATCCAATGCTATGACAGCTTAGCATTGCTGTAAAGTGGAGCTCTGAAAGCAAAACATGTTATGCTCTGCAGCAAAGGAACACCAAGCAAAACCACCAAGTAATCTGTGTTTGTCATCAGTGTTTCCACTGAAAGTAAAGAGCAGGGGCTTTGAGCCAAGGCATGCAAACATGTATTATTCCTTTAAAAATAAGTAAAACTGGAGATTTAGGTGAAACAAATGTTACTAGGGCTGGATAATTTAATATATGCTGCAGGGGAGGGGAATGGGGGAGTGGGTGCATGACTTTCAACATTGCCTTTGTCTAGAAGTGATCAGTATGGCAGCTAGCATTTGTGATTTAAAAATGTAATTACTATCTGAAGAAGTGAATCCAGAAAACCAGCAAACACGGGCAGAATGAGAGGCAGGGGCCAGTCCGTGGCTGTAAACTGCAATGTGTGGATGCTAATGTTATTCTGGAACTAACATATTTTTTTAAAAAGAGGAGGGGGAGGGAATCAACAAAAAAAACCCCAAAACCCTGAAAGCCATGAGACTCATAGTTCAAGGGAAAAACAATAGTCTGTCTAGCAGGGGCATTTAGACAGAAAGCGTGACAAACAAAAGCTTACATATTGCTGCAGGTTATACTGCAGGGCTCTATGGCATTGATGTGAGTACTTGATTAAATAAGAGCAGTAGGGCCATAGAGAACTGCTGCTTAAATTTTCAGTAAAATATTCTTTCCAGCCTTCATTGATATCAAAAAAAGGACTGAGTCCATATGACCTAATTCCACTCTTCCTTGCACCAGCAGGCAAAGGAATTGCTTTCTGGAGGTTATTGGCTTTAGACTTGCATGTAAATGAGGGTAAAATCTGATCTTAAATCTCTTGGAAGCAAAAAATACTGACAGGATTTACTGCAGACCTCTTCCATAGACGAAGTCTGTGGGGGCTGGCAGGGAGGGACTGTGCAATTAGAGGAGCCTTTAGCAGTGCCATTCATCTGGCACTTGTCCTCCCATTTCAGTGCTGGTGAGCATGGGGATTTGAGGAGGAAAAAGGAGGTGACAGAATAGCTGTGGATGGGACTCTGCAAAGGGCTGTCCCAGATCCTGCAAGGGTGTGCTTGTATTGTCTCTTCCTGACAGTGTTTTTCAGGACAAGTTCCTTGACTGTGTGTGCTGACTTGCCTTGGGGTGCATGTGGGGTGTGTGAGCAGTGTCCCAGGTAGGGAGTTGGAGGGAACCTGTACAGGAGTGAGCTCCTTAAGCCTTGGTGACAGTTCTGCATCTGTGGCTGAGTTCATAAACACTCATCCCACAATGTGGTGTAGTGGAGCAGGTGATACTAACGACCCCATTCCCCCATTGGCACTGCAGGACTCTTCAAGAACTTAGCAAGGCGGAAGGGGACCAGGATGCTGGACCAAGAGCCTGCTTCTCCCCTGGACGACTCCTATGTTGGAGCAGCATGACCATGGTTAGATTCAGTTTTGTCCCAGTAGTGATGAGGAAAGAGCAAGACCAGCCACTCTGCTTATCCTCATCTTCAGTTCCCTAAACCTAGATGTCCCAGCCTGGCTTTGCTCTGGTTTCTCTCTTCCTTTCATGTCCAGGCCCCGTGGAAGCTGTTGGCTGCTCAGGTCTGCCCATGACTGGTGATACTGTACCATTTCTGAATGGGTATGAAAGCTGCTTCCTACCTGTGAAGCTCACAAATGCATGCATACAGAAAAGGGTCTGGTGTCCAGAAGATGGGAACTCTTCTTTGTGCTGATCTGTACCTTTCTGTGGCACCTTTCTGTCACCTGTGTGACAGTGAGGAGGGAGCGGTGAACCCAGCTACAATCCAGAGAGGCTGAACAGCTGCTTTGTGCTAAAGAGTGAGATTTCAAGTTGGGAAGAACTGCAGTAATTTTCCTGTTCAAAGGGCAGAGAAAACAATTGTTATGTTTGCCATGTATATCAGCTATTTGAAAAAACAAATGGATTGCTGGTGTAGCTTTATGAGCTTCAACAAAATTAGCCTGGGATGAATAACAGGCAGGGACATGGAAGTTTTCAGGTGACAGCTATTAAGGGCACATCTCTTCTCCTTCTGTGGAATGGATAGTGTGGTTCTGCTTTTTTGTCATCTGCAGGCTCAAAGACTATCTGGGGTTAGCATCTATTCATTCTTCTATTGGAAAAGATGTGCATGTCCTTGGGATCCCAAGCCCCTGTGGTCTGTGTAGCTGGGGGGTGGTGGGATGATGTGACAGTGCTAGTAATAGGGCAATGAACCTGGACTGTTTCTTCTCTCTGGACTGGGATGCCCAGATGAGACAAGATGGAGAAGTATGTGGTATTAAACCCTGTGCTGTTACCTCTGTTGTATGGCTTCAGGGCCACTAGAATGACACTTCCCATATATGCTTTTGTTCATTCTTTAGGAGAAAAACAATACTCTGGCATTGCCTACATTATAATAGGATTCTATTTACCTTAATCTGTTCCTTCATTTGCTTTCTGTTTGCTGCCTCTCACCTCTTTTCTGTGTTTTTCTTCTTGCTTCATTTCTTAATAAAATGTGATTTCCCTAATTTTTTGGTTTCCTTGAATCATCAACAAAAACCTGGCATGACTTTTTTTAAAAAAAATACTTGCTACTAATATACTAATAAAATAACTTTCATCTATGTTACCTCTTGGGGAATTCCTAGGTAATTGCTAGAATACAACTAATTATTGTGCTGTTACTTTACTGTTCAGTTGTTATTCTTCTGTGTAGTCTTAACTTTGCTATCTCAATATTAGCTCGCTTATGAGAACTCTAGTTAGGCTGTTTTTTCCTCAAGAAAATATGTAATTTGCTTAATTGCCTTCACTCATCTGTTTAACTCCTGTGCTACCATGTTACCAATTTTGAGAACTCTTGGCATTTCTAACTTAAGAGTCTGAGAGGAACTTCTGAGAGGTAGCTGGCTTCAGGTTTGAGAGACCTCACTTACCAGGGGGGAAATGTTCAGTAGTCTTTCCCAAAAGGATGAAAAGCCAAAATATCAAAAGCTTTTGTTTCTCAGGAGCTTCAGAAAAGAGGTGGGAGGAATACTATTTTCTGAATATTGTTCAGAAAATTTTGGGAGGGTGCTGGGATGGGGTGGGTATTTTGTTCTATTCAAACTGAAGTTAAATATTCTGTGCAGGACGTAGTCAATGTTGGCACTTCCATTTGAAATTAAGTGTAATTTTCTTTTCTCATACTTTCAACTCACAGAACCATAGAACACCTCAGGTTGGAAGGGATCTTGAAAGATCATCTGGTCCAACCTTCCATGGAAAAGGGAGCTTAGATGAGTTTATTTAGCACTCTGTCCAATCACACCTTGAAAACTTCCAGTGATGAGGACTTTACCACATCCCTGAGGAGGTTGTTCTAGTGAATGATTGTTCTCACTGTAAAAAAAAATTATTTCTTATGTCGCTGGACTCAATGATCCTGATGGGTCCCTTCCAACTCGGCATATTCTATGATTCTAAGATGAAAGCTGGTGCAACTTGTACTCATTGCCTCTTGTCTTTGCTATGTGGTTCTCTCCTCTATCCTCCCTGTAGGTGCTCTTTAAGCTTTGAAATATTGTGATGAGGTTCTCCTGAGCCGCCTTTTCTCCATGGAGAAAAGACCTCACAGACAAGCATCTCCAGCCCTTTAATTATTTTTATGACCCTCCCTTGGACCCTCTCCAGCCTGTTCACATCTTTCTTGAATTATGGGGACCAGAACTAGATGCAGTACTTCAGGTGCATCCCGACAAGTACTGAGTAGAGTGGGTGATCTTACCTATATCTCTGCTAGTAAAGCCCCTGCGGATGGAGCCTGGGATCCAATTTGCCTTTGTTTCTGCAGTGGTGTGCTGCTGACTCATGTTCAGCTTGTTGTCCACCAGAATCCACAGGTCCCTTTCATCTAGGCTTCTCCCCACCCACATAAGTCCTAGCCTGTGCTGGGCTCTTCGGTTATGCCATCCCAAGTGCAGGACCTTGCACTTGTCTTTGTTAAAATTCATATTGGTCTTGTTAGCCCACTTTTCTACCCTATCCAAGTCTTTCTGTAAGATGACTATCACTTCTGTTGTGTCCACCTCACCACCCAGTTTGGTGTCATCAGCAAACCTGGTGAGGGTGTTTTCAGTCCCATCATCCAGATTATTTATTAAGACGTTGAACAACATGGGACACAGTACTGTTCCCTGGGGGACCCCACTAGTGACAGGCTGCCAGCCTGAGCAAAAACCATTGATCACCACCCTCCAAATGCAACCTGTTAGCCAGTTTCCTGTCCATCAAGCAGACCACCCATCCAATTTGTATCTTTTCCCCCTAACCTGGTTAGAAAGGTTCTTATGAAAATATTGAGAGCATTGGATCTTATTCAGGTTCTGTTTAATAATAGATTCTTGTGTAATGTAACAGTGTGTTTTTTCCTTTATCAAGTCTCTGTTCACCTTTTTAGGATCACTTCCACTTCCATCCCAAGTTTAACACACCTGAACAATAGCACAAACCATACAAACCCCACGACGGCCACATCCCTGGTGTGTTTAGCAGGAGAGGCCATGCTAGCTTGGCTGACCCAGGAGGTCCCTGCTCTTATTTCATAAGGTTTCTAACCTCGCTCTCATGTCCCAGTTCAGTGGTGCGTGGCAACAGGCAAAGTGCATAGACCCAAGGGGCAGGACAACATGGGAAGCCTGCTTGCTATCCCATTTTCTTAGCAATTCTTTGCTCATTGATTCACAGAATTATATTAGTAGCAACCTGGACTGGCTTCATCTCCCTGCACTTGTAGTCAAGGGGGAGAAAATTGCTACTGATGTTATTTGCAGACTAAGGAAGGGGGGAGACATTTGTCCTCCTGTGAGGCCACATGGGGCCTAATTGCAAATAAGAGAAAATTGAAGTATTGATGAAACTCTTCTTCCCCCTGGCTTTTTCTCTAGTGCTACAAAAAACTCTAGGTGGCCTAGTTCTCATCTGTCTATGATCTATTGCAAAAAGTCCTTCTTTTGTACATTCTCAGTCTCTGTTTAATGAAGAGACAGGCATCATGAGAGCATTTTGTAATAAATTTATTAGCCAGTCATATGCATTTAATTAATGTATAGCTCTGTATTTCAATTACAGGCAAAATTAATAAAGAATAGAAACAGATGGACATTTTTATCTTGCGGAAAATGAAGACACTTAATTTTCTCTCATGTAATCCCAGATTGATCTGCTGCCAGAGATTCTGGTAGTAAATTCTTCTGCTGGATTATTTGGGGTGTAAAGTGTGTGTGTGTGTCTGTGTGTGTCTCTGTGTGTGTGTGTGAACCTTAAAACAAGTAGTTACAGATGGCCTTCTGGCTTTAGAGGGGTAAAAAATGTAACTTCATATTGCTGAGTCCTCCTGGAACTGCACGCTGTGGGCAACATAATCCCTAAGAATGCATTTGTATTTTCTTTATTTTTGAACTCACTGATCATCCATGTTTTGCTCTGTGACCCATGTATTAAGGTGTTAAAAGAGAAGGGCCAAGACTCTGCAGTTACATTAATGTAAATTGAGAACAAAACCCAAGAATATGAGTGTTCTCTGCAGTGTTTATCTAAGGGAAGGAGTGTCCCAAATTGCAGATGACATACCATACCAGTGTAAGGAGTAGGTCACTTTGAGAAGAACTGAACAGATGCTCTATTTCTTCCTTGTCTCCCGCACCTCCCTCAAAAAATTATGGACAAATACTAAGTAGTCAGGCCTGTCAAAGCATTTTCACTTGCATAAAAACCATTTTGTTCTAAATTCCCCCTCCCCCCTTGTTCCCTCCAATCTTCTCATCCAAAACTCAGAATTAATTTTAAACTGGCAGACTTAAGAAAGCTAGTTGCCTGCTTTTCATAAAAAATATTTGTCAGAGTTGGACAGTTTACAAAACATGTATGTTTCGATGAAATGGCTTTTTCCTACAGAAAATTTCTGACATGTTTAATTTTTAGTCAAACGGTTTCAGCATGTGAAATGATGTATTATATTCAGTTATTTTGTTGGCTGCCACCCCTAATGAAGCTGTTCAATGGGCTATTCAGTCATGAGCCTTAAGCATTTTTCTTGAGAAAATAAGAAAGGAAGGAAGCATCAAACAACCGGGATAGGAAAACTGAGATTTGAATAAGGGGAAAGGGCAAAATCAATGGACCTGGGAATACTGTTAAGCATACTGCTACCATTAAAATACAAATGAAAGCATATGGTGAACTGTGACATGATATTCTATATAATCATATAATTTAGTGAGATTTAGTGGGTTGCTTTATGACTGAAGCATGGAGTAGAGCAATAATTATTAATCTGTCACTTCCATTGACTTTGACTACATAGGACAATTGCTGCTTGATCTACTCTACAAACCCAGATTGGCCACATTCTCACTTGAACTGTGCTAATTTATGTTGGCAGAAGCTCAAATTAATTGGTCATAAGGATGCCCTGCCATGCCTGCTTTCCTCTGACAATGTCTCTTCTACTTACAGCTGTGAGGCAGGTATGGGAACTGCAATAATGCCCCAGCTACAAAGCAAAGGAAACCTTGGATGACTAAACAAGTTTAACACTCCCCTCAACAAGATGACCCAGATCTATCCTAAGGCTTGAAAGGCCTTGACTATTGTGGGAAGAAGTCTGCCTCCATTTTTTTAAATGAGAGCAATGTCTCCAGCATTATGTTGGTTGTTGGATATAATTTTGAGTATCTTGCACATACCTCTGGTTATGTCCTGTGAAGAATGGTTGTCTGAGATGTATAACAAAAAGTTTTTGCTCTTTTTGTCTGTCGTTTTCCTAGAATCCTTTTTGCAAATATTACTGATTTCCACCACACATTATCTACAAAAAAATGAAGCTGACAGTCTCATCCCTCCTTCTTTTCCTCCTGCTCTTTATTTCCTATTTACTTCTCCTACTCTTTCTAGGAGCACATCATTGTATTACGCATAGATTTAAAGACCAGATATTAGATGACATGTTTCTGTTTCATTACTGCTTGCTCATGAACGAACCAATGACTAATTCACTTTACAGTGCTCCTGTCACCTGGGGGGAGCAAAAGACTGGGTTTGAGAATTGGTATCAACTTCAAGGTGGCTTCTGAAGCACCAGAGAGCTAACTCTGTTTTATTTGCTGCACCAAGAGCTATTGTATACAGCCTTATTTATGGAGAGTTACTGATATAGCACTAAATATTGATTCTTGTCTCAGTTTTTCCTTTTTCAAGGTGCCTCCCTAACAGCAGAATTCTGACTGCCAACACACAGTAAGCATTAACAGCACTGTGAGGATTTTATTTTACAGTTTAAACAAAAATGATGTTTGATATCAAGCAAAAAATATTTCCTTAAACTCCCTGTGTCCTGCTCCTGCACAAACACACAAACAAGTTGCTCTAAATGTAAGGCCTGAGAGAAAGGTGGAGTAATTTACCCAGCTGCCTGGTCTTCAGGGTACACAATACATCTGCCTTTCTGTAGCTAGACAGACATGTTTCTTGCTTGCTGCTATCCCAGTCACATAGATAAACATGTTTTTCTGTCTGAAAAACTGAGAAGTAAACTGAAGGTGCTGACAGGAGAAGCTGCAGGGTTTAATGGCTGGGCTTCTAAGTCTGACTTCTTTTCTTATCCCCTTTATTGATTGTATGTCTTCAGTAACTCTCTCCTCTCTGTGTCTGTTTCCCTTACCACTGCCCTGCTGCTCTGCCTCTGGCATATGAAATCTTTGTTTTTCTCTGTGTGCTTAGTGCAACAGGCTACACTGAGCTGGGTGAGAACAGCATATGTGAGGGACTTACAGAGCTGTGTTTGCCAAGAGGGCTTAACCTGGCGTCTCTTCCTGTGCTTGCAGCCAGCTGTGAAGGTGGCCACTTGCAGGCATGGTGGAAAAACATAGACCTCCATCAACAGCCATTTTCCCCAGCATGGGGAATGGCAAATTGCCAGCTTCTCCCTGTGGTCTTCACAGCAGCTCTTGGGAATTGCTGCTCTCCGCTGCCGTGTGCCTCCCTGCGCTCCCTTCCTTAGCAGCTCTCAGGTACAGGGAGCTCTTCAGGAACCCTTCATAATATAGGAAAGTCTAATGCTGAGCAACATTCCCCCATTCCTTCTCAGCCTGGTGGTCTGACCTTATTCTGGTGTTCTCTGTGGTACTAAAAACAATCCCACCATACTGCTGCTGGAGTACAGGACTGCTCACACACTCATATTTTTTTAATAAGAAATTTTATTCCTATCACTGCTGCTGTTGATGAATTAACTCTACCACTGTCTGTCTTACAGTTTATTGTTGTGGTTCATATATTAGCTGTAAGTACCTTTTCTTACTGTGGATCCCGCTTTCCAACACACACATCCCTCATATTATGGCTTCAGGCCCTTTGGTCCACACTTCACCTCTTTTACGCATCGTGCGTATCTCTGGCACAAATGTATTGATTCTTAAGAACAGCAAAAAAATCTCCCTGTACAATTGCTGAACCCTCTGCATGTAGCAAAGCAAAGCATATGACATGTAATCTTATTGCTCTATTTCTGAACTGGCTTCCCCTCTGCCCTCAGCTCTTGCTGTGCTGCACACGTCAGCGTGAAGATCACGCTCCTTAGGGGTGGGTGCTCAATCTCTGTCTGGGCTATAAATCCCTCTGTACCATGCAAATAATAAAGAATAATCAGATAACCTCTCATGAAACTAACAGTGCTTCACAAGGTTGCGCAGATTATAGCACTTAGTAATTCTGGGTATTTGCTATCCTAAGTATCTGATAGTGGTCCCTCCTGTACACATGCCAATGATCACACAGAATGCTATTGCACAGTTGCAATTTAATGACATTAAAACTGTGAGGAAAGCTTGTTGATATATAGAATGGATTAACCTTTCCTGATTCTTTACTGTTCCCCTTACTTCAAGAGGAGGTGTGCAGTACAGACATGGGATAAATTGTAACTTTGTCAGGTCAGTTGTGGCTTTCCTTTATGAGGAAGGATAGGCAGATTTACCCTCAGCAGTTCTCTCCCAGTATGTACTCAATAACAGACTGAAACAGGTTTAATATAATTGACTTAACATTGTGGGAGGATACTTTGCCAAGTAGTGGAAACAGGCTTGTGCCAGCTTAAAAGGTCATTGCTGTGTAAGAGTGCCCCTTCACGCATTATCTGCAAACATGGCTTCTAATCCAGTGGAATTGATTTTAAAGCCTGATGGTTTGCCAAATTGATTTCTAATATGAATCACTGCTGGAACTGAAAATTTTAAATTCAAAGGTAAGTGGTAAAACTTCATCAGCCCAACCTGCCATTTTTTGCCTTCTCTGCCTTTCTTATTGTGGTTAATTAATGCTTTCCACAGGAACTGGTGTAAATCCTCGAAGGCAATTGTGAAAAATAAAGGAACAAGCTGGCATTTTGCCTACTACTTCCCTTATAAGAGAAGACAATGTGAATAGAAACCAAATTAATTAGCAAGAAGTTAGGGTCTGTTTCTGATCTCATACAGGGAATTCTTTTCTGTGACTTCATGGATTCACTAGATTTATTCTTGGATTGGATCCTTTTTACTGCAGCCAAAATTATATCTAATTTCCCTGCAATATGGGAGAACCTTCTGACTAGGAAAGTGCCTTAAAACATACAGCAGTTTATTTTAAAAAAAAACAAAAACAAAACAACAAAACAAACAAACCACTACAGAAAAGTAACTAATTGGAGACTTGAATACAAAGAAATTATAGAACTGTTGTCTCTATATTAGCATAATAATAATGAAGTCTAGACCAATGCATAGGATTAGCTAGTGCTTGCAAGAGATGTCATCTGATTTATCAGAATCAAGTGAGGGTAGAAAAAAATTTATAATACTGCAGAGAATAATTTCATTTCCACATAAAGCAGCAAATGCAAAAAGGGAAAACTTTATCTTATCTAAACTGTAATAAACTCCGATATGTGTAGAATGTGGTGCCCTGAGATAATTTTCCTGTGATGAAACAAAAACTTTTTTGTATATTTTTCTCTGCATGGCCAGGCCATCAGGGCAGCAAGCACATTTTCACTGTTTATATTTCTGCACATGAACTTTAAAACTGAGAGTGTGTCTGAATGCCTGTGTGACAGTGAAAGGTAACTTCGGATGAACTAGTTTACGGAGTGAGAAAACAGAGCTGTAATAGTGGAGAGAGGCTTCACTGATCTGCTTTAAAGTTCAATGCCTTGTCTGCACCATTGCTCACTTTTTTCTTCCCAAAACCAGCAATATGCTTACAGAACTCTTCCAAAAAATAGGTCATATAGTTGGGACTCTTTGCTCATCAGTATGCGTCAGTTATTTAATTCCAAAAGGCATTAAGCAGCATGAAACTTTTAGAATGATAATGAAATGGAGCAATCAAGCAAAAACTTGTGCCCATGTACTTTTGTCATCTTATATTAGTGTCCTTATTAGTGGTGAGTGCTGCATGAATCTCTTACTGTCAAAGCCTGAAAGTGACCGTTTTGGGTTATTTTAGTAGCCAAAGGGCTAGATTGGACAGAAATAGAAATATCTTTAAAGCATCATCATTGGCATTGAAAATAGCTCCAGCAGTGATCTGTGGCTCTGCTCTAATTACTAGGCTGAAATTCCCATTGGTTTTTAGTGAAAATAATGATAAAAGAAATCTTTATCTATCAGTGTGATAGATGTACCTGTTGTTTTATCTCTTGTCTGAGTAAGGGTGAAGAAAACTTTCAGGTACAAGCCGCTTTCAGTGGCTGATGGTGCTTGATCTTGATTGCCAGAAGGGCAGCAAATTCAGTCTCACAAAACTGAGTTAGAGATAAAGGAACAGTAAAAAAAAAAAAGACACTTTGCTCTGATAAAGTGAGACACTGTCTCTTGTGTCCAAAGCCCACCAAGGGATTTTATGCAGGCTGTAATTCAAAGCAAGCATCAGATTATCGATGGACTTCCACAGCTCAGGTACCTGGCAGACAAGGAAATGGGAAAGAAATCAAATATTTTACTGGAAATATTCTCAAAGCAGGTACCTCACTTTTTTCCTGTACACCGTGATTTCCATTTTGATGCTCTCATCTAACCTCTTCATCTGTTGCAAGAAACTTATGTGACATTCAGAGCAGTCAGGCACATTTGTCTCCAAGCAGTTACCCTGATTCTGGCATTTTAACTACAGCTTCAGAGATGTTGTATATTGAAAGCTGTCACATAAGGCCTGAAATTCCTGAGATCTTCTAGGAAAGAAAAAATGTGTAACACAGGCTGTCTGCTGAGGCCAGGACATGTGCCTCCAGATGAGAAGATGGCACAGATGTGTCATTTGAGAAAACAAGGGAAACTCCGGATGCACCTTGAAGATCTGTGCTAGAGTTTACCCTCTGAGAACCACTGAACATCTGTCCTGTTGCAACAGATAGATTACATATTTGCTTCACAGCCTGTATTGGCAGAAGAAGCTTTTGAAGTTAAAGGATGAAGTGTACTGATGTTAATTTTGTCTACGTCAGAAGACACTGTGTGTAAGATTAGAAACAAGTAAGTGTGCTTGTGTGGCTTCTATTGCTCTGCCTTTGAGTCTGTGTTTTACATAATTAGATCTGCACCACCAATATAAGTTCTTGCAGTGGTCTGTTATCAGGCCATAAAGCTGCTGAGCAAAGGAAGGAGAAAAAAAAAAAAAAGAAAAAGAAAAGAAAGAAAAAATTCTTCTTGTGTATGGCCTGGACTTTGTGACACTGACACTAAGAAGCATTAAGTGGAAGTTTTTCTGTGTTTGTAGATTCCTAGATTTGTAATGACAGGACTCCAGACCAGTCAAAAGAACTTCAAAACAAGACCCTCTTTTTCAGCTTAACCTCCCAAATCTTGCTTCTTCTGCAGGTTGTCTTTCTGCTCTCCACTGAGCCTGGCCTGCTTAATTCTGCATCCATGAAGCACCTCCAGACTGAGGTCCACATGGAGCTGCTCTTGGGTGAGGAACAAGAGCCATAGAGCCATAGTGAAGCCACCAGAAATGTTTTCCTCTCTGTTTTTCAGCCCAGTGATTTTTTAACACAATGTACTGTACAAATGCTATCAACTAAGAATGTCTCAACAAATTTCACCATTCACTGGACTTGTAGAGAACAATAACCATCTTTTCTAAGACAATACACAATTAAGGGAACCTTTCTGACATACTACCAGTGTTGTGAAGGACATGTGGTCAGAAAGGAGTGTTATATCATTTCCCTCTATTTATATTAAGTTTGCTTATCTGGTCTTCTTTAGCAATAGTTACTCTGTCTGCCATGAGGGCTGCTTTCCTTGCTTTCGTTGCTTTCCTAGCTCTGTAACTCTGATGTCAATAATTTTTAGTTTAATTTATTTTTTCCTGCATGAAACTGTGGGTTTCAATTGTCTTTTACTGCTTTCAGCTTTACTTGAAAAAACAGAACCCATTTCTTTCTTTAGGCTAACCAGGTTTGGTCAGAAAAGATGACAGGGAGAAAGAACTGTTAAGAGTTGTTCAACAAACTTACCAAAACAGGACCACTACCCCGACTGAGATTAGATAGCATTTTCATAAAGATCCAAATGCAATGCAACTTTCTTTACTATTGTCTTTTTTCAACACTTTCCCGTTGTTCATCTTTGCTGCGTGTTTCCAGACCAGGCTCAGCACGCATGGTCCAATGTGTCTGAGTCAGACAGGAGTCAGTTCAGCCAAAATTACAGTGCTTCTAATTTCTGACTGTTTCACTCTTACAGGTACACTGGTTTCAAGCTGGCTATGCCTATTTTTCTTACATAATTATAAGAACAAATGCTCCCAAATTCTTCAGGGAGAAAAGCAGCCTTTTCCAGGAAACTCCAGGAAGGGCAAAAATACTAAGTCTCTGGTTTAGAAGTGCAACCGTTGACTAGAACCAATAAATTATTAGGTCTAAATATGTTTCTAATTGCATCTACATTCTGAAACAGATATTTCTGCTAAAGCCAGGAATTATATTAAAGACCAGAGAAAAATAGGCATTTATAAGCCTGTTGCAGGACACACAAACGAGCCTATAGAAATCAAAGCTGGCTTGGGATGAAGAAATGTTAAGCAAGCGAAGATTGGAGAGGTTTGTGGGTATTTTCTTGCTTTTCTGGGATTATTTGTTTGTTTTGATTGGAGCAAAAGAAGAACATCCTTTCAAAAGACAGGCTTTTCTGGAGCTGTCATCCCTTGTGGCTCCATAAATTTTTTCTGAACAACTGAAGCATCTTGAGGACTGTGGAGATGTGTCCCAGCAGACTGGGTTTGGCAAGTGGCAACAGCCAGCAGAGACCGTGTTATCTGGGAGCAAAGGCTGTAGGGCAGCATGGTCAGGGTGGGCAGCTGGTGATGGATGGGACAAGCTGGAGTAACTAGTGCCTGTCCTGTGTAGGGAGCTGAAGGCAGCCTGGCCAATAGTCAGCTGCACCTCCAGAGAGCCTTTGCCATGGAAAAGAGCCTGATGTGTCTTTGGAGTGGGGCACATATTGGGCAATACCTGCTGAGTTTTTCTGAACTTCAGGGGCTCAGAACACAGCAGGGAAGCAGCACAGGCACTTTGACCTCAGGAGAAGGGAGATGGTCATGGCTGATTGCTTGTGTGATCTGTAAGTCAATAGCTCTGGTTCTGGAGATCACAGGAGTTTTCAAAATCAAGAATTGCTTTCTTTTTCTTTTTGTCTCCCCTCCAACACAGTTTTGCTGGTTTAGGTTCATCTGCCTAAATGATTGTTTGCACGGGAGGCAACATGTGCTCAGACTTCTTTTTCTTCTGGAGGGATCTGGTTCTGATAATGTTTGTGGTTTTGATGAAGTCCATAAGAAATTGCATATAGCCTTCTTTTTTCTTCCAGTTAGTGCCTGGCAGAAGTATTACACTTGTGAAATCTATGAGTTCAGCATAACACAAAGGAACCATACACCAGCTTGGCCTTACTTCCGGCCTAACAGGCAATGACAATACATTTGTTGCGCTTCATCTATCCTTTGAATTTAAAATGATTGACAGCTTGTAGTTACCATCTGTCAGTGGAAAATCCAGTTATTACAAGAAAGCAATTTACTCACAAAATCTGAAAGGAGATTCTGCCCTACTGCCTTCATTGTTAATTTGCAAAACACTGACATGCTAAAAAATGTGGTAGCCATCACTTTGAGATTTTTCTTTTGTATCCCTTGATGGGATCATGCACAGAACAGTTCGAAAACTGCTGCAGTGAAGTATTAGTAGGTGAGCTTTCATCCAATTGTTGAGGAATAGCAAGCATGAAATTTCCTTTTAAAATAAAGTGTGAAAGTGGGGATGCTCACAGAAAAGTCCACTCTTGTGGCTAATATAATAATTTTTCTCCTCACCTACTCCTAATCAAGATGAAGACAGATTTGAAACACCTGGAAAATATTTTTCTGTAAAAGGTTTTTGTAATGTTAAGTTCATGTGGTCACCTATACTAAGCACCTCTGGGTGGGTATGACTCTGTATGTAATTATGATGACCTCCTTTCAAAGTGTAGAGAAGGCCACCAACTTCAGGAAAGGAAGACTTACTGAAGAATTGGTGTTTTATCAAATCTGGGACTTGAGGAACCCCTATGACATCTCTGGGAGTTTGGGAGGTCAGAAGGTGAGTTCTGAAGTTAGACAACATGTGTTTGTAGAGTTTTGCATCTGGGGAAGAACAACACCATGCACCAGTACAGGCTGGGGGCTGACCTGCTGGAGAGCAGTGTAGGAGAAAGGGACCTGGAGGTCCTGGTGGACACGAGAATGACCATGAGCCAGCAATGTGCCCTTGTGGCCAAGAAGGCCAATGGCATCCTGAGGTGCATTAGAAGGGGGGGTGGTTAGTAGGTCGAGAGAGGTTCTCCTCCCCCTCTATTCTGCCCTAGTGAGGCCACACCTGGAGTATTGTGTCCAGTTCTGGGCCCCACAGTTCAAGAAGGACAGGGACCTGCTTGAGGGAGTCCAGCGCAGAGCCACTAAGATGATGAAGGGAGTGGAACATCTCCCTTATGAGGAAAGGCTGAGGGAGCTGGGTCTCTTTAGCTTGGAGAAAAGGAGACGGAGGGGTGACCTCATCCATGTTTATAAATATGTAAAGGGTGAGTGTCAGGACGATGGAGCCAAGCTTTTGTCAGTAATGACCAATGATAGGACAAGGGGCAATGGTTGCAAACTGGAGCATAGGAGGTTCCATGTGAATATAAGGAGAAACTTTTTCACTGTGAGAGTGACAGAGCACTGGAACAGGCTGCCCAGAGAGGTTGTGGAGTCTCCTTCCCTGGAGACATTCAAACCCCGCCTGGATGCGTTCCTGTGTGATGTACTCTAGGTGACCCTGCTCTGGCAGCGGGGTTGGACTAGATGATCTTTCGAGGTCCCTTCCAACCCCTAGGATTCTGTGATTCTGTGTTCGATGGCCAAGAGAATGAAAGCAGGAACTGTGCAGTGAATGCATAAACCAGCTATGTTCCATTTTCAATTATCCAGGGATCATGGGAAGGGTGGGAAGAACTAACCTGGATAAGACAAGATCAGATAAAAATAACGTAGTTGAGTTAGACCACAGGAGCCTACCTAGTATGTGCCCCTTTGTTAAAAGTATCCTGGGAAGAGCAGAGGGCAACTTCAAACAGCAAAAAGCAGAGTGCCTGGGATGTGTGAGTGGTGTTTGCCAGCATCAGGTGGTGAGGGAGGAACCACAGCAGTGCTGCAGCCAGGTGCTGTGAGGATGCCAGAAGCTGGTTATCTGCCGTCTGAGAGTCTAGCAGCTGATGATCAGTATCTGCTTGTCTTATCAGAAACAGCATTTCAGGGCAAGATTACATGCAGGAGTAGAAATGTAGCAACTGAATGGTTCTGTCCAAAATTACTGGTTTGTCAAAACTGACACGCTTCATGAAGATTTGTCAGTTCAGAGAAATTTGTTTTGAAGGGTAATGAGAAATCTTGGAAGAAATCAGGCAATTCTAATTGACTTCAATATGTAATGTTTCAAACTAAGTTTGTTTCATTCTTCGTTTTTTATAGAATGTGTGCTAGTTAGATTGAAAAGTTTTGAATTGACAGAATATCTCTGAAAGATTAATCCACACTTATTTTGTGGAAGTGGCTTTTTTTTTTCTCATATTCTGTGCATCATTGTATTCCAAAGTAGAGGAAATTTAAAATTCCTGCAGTGGGGAGGGAGCCCAACGTACACAGATTTCCTCTCTCCTTTTGCTCCATGTTATGTGTTTGTTACAGACTTGACAGTTCATTCTTTCACCTGCATTGATTTCCACCAAAAATACAGCTTACAGACATTTGAGAAGATGTGGGTAAGCAGACTGGTAATACTCCATTCTCTTTTTCAAGCAGTAAATGTTCCAGTCTGAAATAGAAACAATTTGGTGTCTAAACCCCATTCTGTTATTATGAAGTTCGCATGCAGAATCAACAAATGTGCATCCAGGTACCCCATTATTAACCTGGAAACAACTGAAAGGTCCTGCCAGAGCTGTAATCTTTAATTCTACAAGAAAATAATAGTAATATAATAAAAATGAAACTGGAACGTGAAAGAAGAACTGTTAGCGTTAGATCACCAAAACTGCCCACTGGTTTGCAGAGACGGGTCAAGGAGTGGAAACTTCTTTCTTTCTGGGAGCAGAAGTAGTCAGCTTAGTCTGTAATCACATCCTCACTGAATGTAAATCTCTTTGGTATCCTGTGTGTATTTTACAAGCAGGTAAATTATTCAAGGAATATGCTGACCTCATTGATTCAGGAGTATTAAAATTCAATCCAATTTTAGGACTGTGCAGTCCTAGAGGGTGCAGGAAATTGTATCAACTTTCTGTAAAAGCTGTCTCAGGAGCTCTAGTAATAGCCAAAACCTTTTACTTGGCATGATGCCATGCTAATTAGCAAGAAAAGGCATTGGGAAGAAGCTCCATGGAAAATAAAACTGAGGATGGGAACTGGCAGTGTGGCAAGGGGAAAACTGCATGATGCCTTAAAATTCCCCCTAATTCCAAAAAAACATCTGTGCCTGAACTTGGCACAACACAGGAGTGGATTCTCACATGTGCCCAGCCCTTTATTAAATACTGGCAGGTGGTAGCTACGTAGAGAGTGCAAGCATCTAGAAAAACGTTTGTTCTATACTACTGTAGGCTTGCTTCTGTGCTAGCGGGATATGAAAACGGAGGCATATTATCTACTAACTGCCATGGGGCCCTCTGCAGAGGGAATCAAACCCCATTAGTTTCTTGAGCAATATAGCAGCATGCCACAGCTGGAGCTACTGTGGGGCTTTGACCCACCACCAAGCAACAAAATATTCAGCATTGCTGGCTGTGGAGTAACGGTATATACTTGCAGTTTTACTTTGCTTCTGTACCCTGCAACACCTATGATAGCCACAGAAATGTCACAGATGGCTTACCTCTGAGTGAAAGAAAATACCGTATTGAATGTTTCACAGTGGGATTTGCCTCCTAGCAAGGAAATGTGCTTCAGCTAGGCTCTGAAATGGGAGGAGGAATAGGTTACACCAGCTGAAAATCTAGGCTGGAGAGTGTTTTAATTCAAAAAATGAAGTGCTTCAGTAATTTTTTGTTTTGAAAGTGAACAATATTTTAAACAATATATGTAAAAAATTGTTTTTTCTTACATCATGAAATGTTAGAATATTACATTATTGATATTTATATTATCAGTAGTAAAAGCAAGTTTTCTTTCTAAATTGCTGGAAGTTTTCAAGATTTTTTTTATTTTTGAGAATCGACTGTGTTTCTTCTTAGGGAAAAAAACAATTTGAAAGAAAACACATTGATCCTTTTCATTTTGACCTCCTACATACTATTCCCTTTTCTCAGTTATTCATCTACAGGTTTTGCCATCCTACTAGACTGGAAGAATAAGAAAGGTGCTCAGTATTCTTGTAGGCCCATATTTTAATGCTTAGGTTAATTTTTGTGAACTCTTCCCCATCTCAGAGAGTAATTTTTTCTGTGACCAACACAGATCAGGCACAATTCCCCTCATGCCATGCTGTCAGTGAAGATCCAGAACACTTGGCTTTGTTGTTGCTGTGCTCTAAGTTTCTTCTCCAGGCAATTAGGAAGGCTGACAAAAATAGAAGTGACATGTCTAAGCAAAAATGGAAGAAAACAGCAGCAAAAGTTGGACTGACATGCGGAAAGGCTGGACCATTGGTGTTACAAAAGAAAGTATGTCCCATGTTTTCAGAGCCTCTTTAATAAGTGACAAAATTGAAAAGTTAGCAAGGAAGAGCAATTAAATTTTGTGGGAAAACAAGACTAAGGAATGAGCACATTGTTGCACTAGTAAGTTTGAAGGTTGCACAGGAGGGAACACAGTGCTTACCACGTTCTTAGTAGGATATTATTAATATGCTCAGTTATATTTTAATAGTAACGAGCATGCTAAACCCAAAGGTATTAAAACAAATGGAGCAACCCAGCTAATATGGCTGAGAATCTGACCCAAGCGTTCAAGCAAACAGACCTCTGGGGTGGGCTGGGAAGCGAATTGGCTTTGGGGGTAAGACAGGAACCAAGCTGTGAGATCAAGAATCTCATACAAGTGTATGACTGGAAAAAAACAACATGGATTTCCAGCCTTCAACAGTTCTGAGGCAGCTGGGCTTTGTTCAAGCACAGGGGCACCACTAGAGTAATAGAATGCTCCAGGTGCTAGCAGTTCTGCTTGCTGCAGTCCTACTCTGTTGAGTGTTGCATGCCTTAATTTGTTTTCATTTCTACTAATGAAAATAAATAGAAATGAGAGAAGTCCAGGGAGAGTAGAAACAAATGGCATTTATTTTTCAAAGCTCTGCAGCTTCCTCTCCTGCATGCTGTTGCAGTGTGAGACAACATTCGTGCAGCCTTAAATAAAAAACAAAGAGAAAGAAGAAAACAGAGTTGTTTTACCAGAGAGCACATATTCCGTCTCCTACTCACCATTTTACAGATTCTTTGCAGTCTCTGGCCCGAGGCTACAGGAAGGTGCATATCTGAATTTGAAATACAATAGCTGAAACCTTTCCTTCCACCTTGGAAACACTGACAAAAGCATCACTAAATTCAGACTCAAGTTGAAAGGTATTGAAAGTTCCCTAAGAGTTACAGTCTGAAGCCTCTTTAACACAAGCAGAAGAGCCAGGAGGCCTGCTTTTTAGTTCCTATCTCTCCAGTAGCAAATAAGAGCTTGAGCCTTGTGCTTTATTATGGAGGCCCTCAAATCATTGAATAGGAGCAATCCCATGCATTCATCTGGCATCAATCCATCAGCTCTTCCAATTAGGCCCTGAAAAGGGATCAGCATGAAACCTCCATCTCTGGCCTTGCTGCTAAAAACTTCAAGAGAAGTGGTAATTAAAAGTCTTTTGGTTAATCAGCACTCTGACTGCTGCTTGGTTTGCAGACAATAGTCAATCAACAGGACTTAAAGGAGGCTGGCAAGCATGCATGGAGGACTGCCCTCCATGCATCAGCTTGGACAAAATGGTGAGTGTGTCACCCTGACGGATGTCACACCAAAGCAGATGCTTACTCATTCATCCCCGACACAAGCACACGTGCTTTAGCGGTGGAACCAGCTGTCGCGCTTTCTCAAGTTATGACCCCATTGGATTTACGAAGTAAACTGAACTGAGCTGAGTTTGTATTTGGCTCCGAAATCTCTTTCTAGAATCCGAAATAATGCAGGAAGTAGTGATGTGGATTCAACAGTGAACATGATTCCCCTCCAGTTTTGGACTAATGCAGTGTTTCAGCGTGGCGCTAGGAAACAACTAGTGCAAGTTCTCTTTCAGGCAAGATATTAGCTCTTTTTTGAGAAAATCCACACAAAGCTTGCTTGAGAGAGGTGCACTGAGGCACTTTTAACATACAGTTGTCACTGATATACTCCAAAACAGAAAGAAAAGCAGAAACACAACATGTCCTGTAGGAGCTGACTGCTTCACTCCCATACCACAAGTCACAGCATGACTGGTACAGCTAATGCACTCCACCTTGGCTCTGTATTCAGCCTGCGAAACACATTCTCTGCTTCAGTGGCACCCCTGGGTTTTCCCTGACTGCCTCAGTCCACACAGTCATTCTTTTAACACCTTGTACTTTGAAGTGAGAAAGAAGGTAAAGGTAAGGGGACCTGGCCTCCATCACTGTTTTGTCTACTTCCATTCCTTCTATATTCACTCCTTTGTGCTCTTTCTTCTCCTCCCATGTTTGCTTTCCTTCCCCATATAGCACTGACATTAGAGATAAGGTAACTCTTTATCTCAGGAGCAGAGTCAGTTCTTCACAAGTCTTAAGACTCACATTCTGTTTCCATTTCTTCCATAGCCCCTGTGCTGAAATAAATTATAGTGCAGTAGGGCATCTCAGAGCAGCCTCTGGCCACAACCATAATGTGTTCCACTCTGTGACTGAGTATCCAAACATCTAATAACTAAACTAGCTTTTTAGCTGAACAGTTGTTCTTCACGACAGCTGTTATGTTTGTTCTACATACAGTAAATAGCTGTCCATAATGTTAGAGTGTCTAGTATCATGGAATTTCACTCAGTATTAACAGTGTGCTTCAGTCTTCCCTAGCTTACGTATTTTCTTTCGTGCAAACTGAGTGCAGCCTCCCACATGCAAATATAGGACCACTTGGGAAATGTTCTTCTTGTGGCTTGAAGCTGTAAGGGGAATGAGCAAGTCACTCAGCATTCACACCTCACGAAGCTGGCACTCTGTCCGCTGGGACCTTTCAGAGGAATCAAAAGGACTTTAGGTGAGACCCTAAGGCTCAGACCTGTTGGAACATCCTGGCTCACAGTGATGAACCACAGGGAGTCAGAAAAACTTTAAACCTGAAGGTCTAGTGTGATCACACAACTTTCTGCCTCCCTCATATAACAGGGAACTGATGTAGAACCTGTGTCCTGTTGCTTTTGGTGTGAAGAATATTCTCTTCTTTTAGGGAGATAGATACCTTTTTTCCTTCTTTTCATAATGTGCTGCCTCATTCACTATACAACAAACGAAGGCTGTGCTGTATAGGAGACAGTGAGAGACAGAAAAATTAATTTTAATACTTCCTCCTGTCTCACAAAACTGGTTTCTGTACAAAACCAGAAGTCCCAAAGTGACCTATAACCAATTTACACAAGAAACCATCACCTTGTCACTAATACCCAGCTGTAGCAGTGAAGAGCAAAAATGCATGATGGGGAGCGTTCACTGAAATAAAGGAAGAGCTGCTGGCAGGATAATAACACTGAAGGCCATGTTTCAGGACCTTTTCTCTCTCACTAGGTCCATGGGGCTCTGAGGTTGGTCCTCTCTGGAGCAGGCTGAAAGGTGTGTCTTTTCCCTTAGGGTGCATGAGATGCTGGGTTTTGTTGTCAGGTTTCTCATGCAGCATCGTTGTGCTACTTGTGTTTTCAGAGGACAAGCTGTTAACATGCATTATGAATCATGTTTTTAGAAGTCTGTAAAGTGTGTTTAGGTAATGCAGTCCCTCAGACTCTTCTGACACTAAGGGAAAAAAGAAACTGTCCTTGGGTGAATTTCTATTTTTTTAAGTAATTTATATTAATCTCTCCCTAACTTAATCTCTCTGCCTATATCTTGCCATTGAATGTACAGGAGTCCAGGGAACCATCTCAAACGTATGTTTCAGATATCCTACATATTAGAACAACTATTCTTATCTGGAGCTAATGAAAATCTCATTTAAATATGTAAACAGACCAGGAAAAGGAGGTGGTGTGCTAGGATTTTGAAATTTGAAGTCTATTAGACTAGTACCTTGGTAATTTCTTTTTTCTTTGGAGCTAAAGTTTAGCATCCACTTTAATGAATACAAGAAACAATAAGAGGCTTTCATATTTCCTGTTCAATATCAGAGGACAGCTGGCCTGTTTGTGAAGCTAAAACCATATCCTCAGTGGAAGAAAATGGATACAGAAAAAGCAGCTGGGCATGAATTTAACACAGCAGTTAAATCTTTCACTCCAATCCAAAGATCCATAGAAAAAGTTGTTGCAAAAATGAGTTCTCTCAGTTCGTGCAAAGAGTACAAGTACTGAGTACCCAAAGTATAATTTTAATGATACTCAGAAACTCGATGATAAGTCCTCTAGACTTCAGGAGCTCTTTGGAAGTCCAGCTAAATGCAACCTATATAACCAGCAGATGAGTTCAGTGTGAATTTTTGAGAAATTATTTTTTTTTCAGATTGTAAACAATTTTGAAATTTACATTCCTGATGTATTATACAAACTACATATGTATGTATGTATGTATATATACATATGCTCACATACACATTAGTGTAGGGTTATAAGCTGCTGAAAACACTAATGTACTCACAGGTGTACTTCTGTTTTACATCCTGAGATTAAAATTTCAGTTTGTGAGACAATTCATTATCCAGAAATTATTAAATCATTAATTTAACTAAAATTTGGATTTTGAGTCAAATAAGGGGCGGAAATTTTCAAACTATTTATTTCCTTGTTTTCATATTTCTTCTACACAGATATTTCAGTCTGCAGGTTTTATGACAAGTTTCATTCTGACACAATATTTACAATATATTTATTAACCCTTCAAATGGAAGGGGGGGTCAGGGATGATGACCAGAAGATTAATGTCTGAGTGTCACAATTTATAACCCATTATCACACAGTGCCATTTCTTTCCAACAGTATAGCTATGACCCATCATGACAATAACTTAGAGTGACAAAGAGGATCAGAGTATAAAACTAAAATATGGTTTTATTCTTTGAAATCTGTGGGACAGAGATCCTAGTGACACACCATGACATGAATGCTGATTCTTTTCATGTCACAGAAAGCAAAGTGATTTGAGATCTGACCTCCAGCAGAAAAACACCTGTCTGAGTAAATAATTCTACTCTATTATAAAGAAAGAAGAAAGCAATGAGGTACTTTCAATCAATTTTTAATCGTACCCACAAAAATGGGTATCTATCATAATGATGTGAGGGGAAGGACAAGGATCATCCTATCAAGTTTGTTCACTGGAGAAAAAAAAATGCTTTTAAGTGGTGCTCCATCATCTTTTGCTAAGCCAGCCTGCCTTTGGTGGGTGACTGACTGCTGTCTTTTGGAGGGGGAGCAAGTAATTATGGGCTGGCCCAGCTTCCACAGAGTGTGCTGCTAGGCCTCTCACTAAGTTACATGGAGAACCAGAAACCTTGAGTTTTAAATATGTAGCGAAATGCTTAAGTGTACTGGAAATTATAATTCTGCTGTCTAATATTCTGTTGAACCTCTGCATATCTTTTGTATTCTTTTATGGGGTTTAATGTTTTTGTTTGCTTATAGTGGTGCAGCTGAATTTCCACCTTTGCAGTGTAGGGCTCCGCTGAAGTCAAGCAACCTGAGCTACCTCAATAAACCAAGAAGGGAAACACGCATTTTTATGGAACAATTCCTCTGACCAGTTTTAGATATCTGCATTAGGATGAGATTATTTTCATGTGAGAAGCAGTTGTTTCTCTCCACTAAAACCACTAAAAAAGACTAGAAAGGGTAGTTCAGATGTGCATTAGTGATGCTCTCATTTGTCCGAATGAATTCTGCTATCTCTTAAAATCAAACAAAAAATGTACCAGGCTCTTTACTATAGATTAAGTGTGCCTAGGACACAAGATTGCTCGTGCCTGCAAACAGACTCAAGTAAGGGCAGCTTGTGACTTGTTGCTTCCCATGCCCTGTGTGAATAATTTGATTAGGCAACGAAAGGAGACAAGTATGGAGAACCGATGAGAGCTGTGAAATATGTGTGTAGCAACCCCCCAGCAGGAGGTGTCCCCCCAGGGACTGCTGGGGCACCCTTATGTACCCAGTACAAACTCAGCTGTAAGATTTTCCATCATGTACTTCTCTTTTTTTCTGATGATGGCTATACTTGAGCCATCTTGGTTCATTTCCGTACACGTGTCAAACAGACCCAAGCAGAAGACAAAGTGCTCTTCTTACAGAGGATGCTTATGTTTATAAGGATATATAGCTAGTTTCTTCAGAATTTGAATTACTTTTGCTTTGAAAGAAAATCAAGGTGATTTACTTTTGAGAAAGGCATGGGGTGCTGTTTAGGTATATTCTTTAAGCAGCTGCAGATAACAGTGGTCTTGTTCAAATACAGTGTTTTCTGAAGTGTGGAGGAGAAGAAGCTGCAGAGTCGGGGGAGAAAGGATCTTCTTGAGCATGCTGGAGGATATAATCTGGCTTCAAACTTTAATGATGATACAAGTTCTTTTCAACATCTTTCAAGTGTGTTTCATAAAGATTTTGGTATTTCTATTTAGTGCTGACTGCTAAAACAAATCCACATTGTTGAGGACTTTCTTTTTCCCTCAATTAATCCTCTCCAGTTCCTCTTTTCATTTTGTTTTGACAGGCTGTGTATCTTTTTCCTTTAATATTTTAGCCTCCTGTGAATTTAAAAAACAAACACTTCCTTCTTCCATTCAACTCTTTCTCCCACTCCAAACCTCTTCCCTTTACAGGAGAACATACAAGGAGCTAATGACACACAATATTTCTGTGGCATCCAATACTACTTAAGGAGAGGATGGTATCTTCAAGTAGGGGGGCACTTGTCTCTCAAGAGTGTCTGGTCCTCTTGAAAACAAATGTAGCTTGTTCAAAATACTATTTCCACCTCTTTGAAAATGTGTTATCCCCAGTAAGTGTAAGGAAAATATAGCTAACTGGCATTTTGTCAGATTTTACATATGAATTTTGAGGAAGTTAGTAACACAACTTCTGTAAAGACTTAACATGAGGCCTCTACACAAGGTAGTTGGAAAGGATCAGAACAATTGATACAGTTAAATAACAAAAATACAGCAGAGCAGTGTGCTCAAACATGTTTCACAGGAGTTGGGCATAACTGGGGGGCAGTCTCCAAATGAAGAGGTGCAGAGCCTATCTGGAAACTCACACAGACCTCAGAGGCTGCTCCTCCACTTGCTACATGGTCCAGGGTTCATTTTTCTCCCAACACTTGGAGGTCCTCCTGGGCAGGACATGGGAGGGTGGGAATGGAGCGGGACTACAGCCACACTCCTTCCTGTCCCCTCTGTTTCACCTTGATCTGTGGACAAGGGAAAGACCACTATCCCAAGGAAAGCCAGCTTTTATACCCAGAAGCCCATGATTTTCACAGAATCACAGAACTGATAAGGTCGGAAGGAACCACAGTGGGTCATCTGGTCCAACCTCCCTGCCCAAGCAGGGTCATCCTAGAGCACACGGCACAGGACTGCATCCAGATGGTTCTTGAGTGTCTCCAGTGAGGGAGACTCCACAACCTCTCTGGGCAACCTATTCCAGTGTGCAGGAATTTGCACGGTAAAGAAGTCCTTCCTCAAGTTCAGGTGGAACTTCCTGTGCAGATTTTCCCTCCCTGTTACATAAAAAGAGCAATATTATCTTAATTTTTTACATTGGTCCATATTTTTCCGGGCAGGAAGCATGCTCATTTGTCTTGCAAAAGTTTCTTCTGAGCATTGTGAACAAATAAGAGTAAGAACTAGCAGTCCAGGTCTGTTATCCAACATGCTTAAGCTATGTTTAAAAAAGAGGAAAAAACTTTGGGATTGTTTCTTTCAAGTAGCAATCCTGAGGGAACTAGCTGATGTAGTGGTCAAGCCACTTGCCATAATATTTGAAAAATCATGGCAGTCAGATGAAGTCCCTAGTGACTGGAAAAAGGAAACATTACTCGCATTTTTAAAAAGGGGAATAAGGAGGACCCCAGGAACTACTGACCTGTCAGCCTCACCTCTGTGCCTGGGAAGATCATGGAACAGACCCTCCTTGAAGCTATGGAGCACATGGAGGTCAAGGAATTGATTTGAGATAGTCATCAGGGCTTCAACAAGGGCAAGTCCTGCCTGACCAAACTAGTGGCCTTCTACAATGCAGTTACTACAGCCGTGGACAAACTGAGGACTACAGATGTCATCTATCTGGACTTCTGTAATGGCTTTGACACAGTCCCCCATGACATACTTCTCTCTAAACTAGAGAGATATGGATTTGATGTGTGGACTGTTTGGTGGGTGAGGAATTGCTTGGATGGCCGCATCCAAAGAGTGGTTGTCAATGGCTCTATGTCTCGATGGGCACCAGTAACTAGTGGTGTCTGCCAAGACTCCATACTGGGGCTGGTACTGTTCAACCTTTTTATTAATGACGTAAACAGTGGGCTCAAGTGCACCTTCAGCAAGTTCACGGATGACACCAAGCTGAGGTGATTCTGCCTCTCTACTTGGCTCTGGTAAGACCCCTCCTGGAGTACTGTGTCCAACTCTGGAGCCCTCAGCACAGGAAGGACATGGACTTGTTGAAATGGGTCCAGAGAAGGGCCACAAAATGATCAGAGGCCTGGAACACCTGTCCTACAGGAAAAGGCTGAGAGACTTGGGGTTGTTCAGCCTGGAGAAAGCTTGGAGGTGACCCCATTGCTGTCTTTCAGTACCTGAAGGGGGCCTATAAGAAAGATGGGGACAGGCTTTTTAGCAGACTCTGTTGTCGTAGGATGAAGGGTAATGGTTTTAAACTGAAGGAGGGTAGATTTAGGTTAGATTTAAGGAAGAAGTTTCTCACCATGAGGGTGGTAAAACACTGGAACAGGTTGCCCAGAGAGGTGGTGGATTCCCCATACCTGGAGATGTTCAAGGCCAGGTTGGATGGGGCCCTGAGCAATCTGGTCTAGTGGTGGATGTCCTTGCCCATGGCAGGGGAGTTGGACTAAATGACCTTTAAGGTCCTTTCCAACTCAAGCTATTCTGTGATTCTGTGAAAAAAGAAAGGATGCTAATAATTGTGGAAATTTTCTACCCAATTCAAAAGCATTTGGGACTGAACTTGGCTTTTTTGGTGTATCATGATCTAGTGCATTTAAATTCTTGTTGCATTTTTATACCTAAGGTCATAAGTCTTTATCTAAAAAGTGTCAAGGAAGTCTCACTGTAACAGAACACTTTACTGCACCCACATGTCCTCCTTGGGAGATGACAAAGAACAAACTGTGCAAATGTTAGATGTGTTGCTTAATGAGGTGCTGGAGGGCACTTGGGCACAAAAAGTCTCTCGGAAGAACCTGGACAGAATAGAAGAGAACTTAGTGCGTGAATGAGGAATCATGATGTAGATGCTCTCATGCAGTGAGCTATAACAAGGCTATAGTATCAATAATCTGCATGTTAATGAGTCAGAAGTCTTCAAATTAAATCTTTCCCAAGTGAGCTGTGAGACAGCAGACATTGACAGCTTTATTGCTGTTGAATAGGGCAGCTCTCTTAATACTCATTGGTAGCTTTTTTTTCTATCACTTTTATGGACAATATAAGATGTCCAAATGAATTCTTCTGTTCCAGAAACAGAAAAAAATCATGCTTTTTATACATTTTTTTGTCATTGTTATCATAATCTTTGCTATTATGAGGATTTTTGTATCTATGGGAGTGCAAAAAATCATACACAGAGTTAATGGAGCTAAATCTTAAAGCTAAATACTGAATTTTGAAACTACTTCTAGGTTTCAATTTTTAATTTTTTTTTTATGCTGGAACAAACCAGAAACTTCTGGATGTTTTGAAAAAAAACCCCACACGCTATGTTAAAATGTGCATTTTTTATCTGAAAAGGTCAAGTCTTCCATGTTAGTCTCTTTCTGATTAAAAATGACCAGAGAGTCCCTAACTTCACATTTAAATTTATGGGTGAGAACACACTTGAGGATATAGCTGGAAATTATTTCATCATCAAAACCCACACCATTCTTTAACAAAAACACATTTCATGAGTATACTCTAGGCAGTCATAGTAGTAGGCCCACAGCCTTGGACACAACGCATACATAAATATAATAATCCATACCCAAAATAGTCCAAATCCCAATAGTCAACCTGGAGAAAGTATATGTTTATTCCTTACCATAAAATGCAGGTCTAGAATACAGATCTAGACCTCAAAAATGAGGTCTAGGAAGCAGATATAGGGATTATTTCAACTGGTGGGACATGTAGGTTATCCACAATAGAAACAGCCTGGGCTAAATTGTATCTAGTTTGAAATTTCTGATACATGATCATTTTACCCTAAATTTAGGATACTGTAGCATTAGCATACTCTCCTCAGGTGAACTAGTTTGAGTGACTACCTCCAGGGTGGCATTTGCCACCTCAGGACTCCATACTGAGGGATGCATTTGCCATCACCTACCAGTAATATTCACAAGACCAACCACTTACATCCATACGTTCTCCTACCTTCCTCAGCTGACTGGCCTCCAAAATTGCCTACTGAGGCCCTTGACAATTCGCAGGTGCTCCATAGGGAGCCTTAGCAGCACAAAGCCACCCAATGTAGGGGAAAAAAGTTTGCTAGATGGTAAACTGTCTACCTGGAAGTCAGATACTGTTTTGCTCATCTGTGTAACTCTGAAATTCTGGCTATGGTCGTGTATAGACTACATAACAGTGCTGTTTCTTAAGTAGTGGGACTGGATTGGCCCATCTCTTTCTTTTTTTGGCTCCATATTCAAAGTAATTGAGAAAGAGCACAGTTAATTATTTTTTAAAGCTCATTACAATAACATTTCCGATTCTTTTCAGACAAGCAAGGCAACTGAGGAGTGAAAGCTGAAAATTCTCATTTTGTCTTACTCACTAAGCTCAAACTCTGCTTCCTTAGCAACTCTCTATGACCTGTGAGCTGCAATCTTGGTACAACAATAGAAATTTAGCTCTGTGCTTCTGTTACAATAGGATTTCAAACCTGTATGTGAGTTTTTAACTGTATAGCCTCTGGTAAATAAATTGGAGTCATGCAAGTCTTTGGAAATGGAGAAATTAGTAACATCTGCATAACTTGAATACAATGCACTGTGTCTGCAGCTTTCTACAGATTTCAGCAATCTATAGCTTTTAATGGATTATGTAACAATTTCTCCCTTCCCTGCAGAAATATATTGAAACTGCACAAGATCTCCCACATCTTAGCTAAGGATTTATAAACCTCAGATATAATTAAGCAACCCTGTACTGAGTGAAACAAAAAAGCTACATCATAGAAAGAGAAAAACATCAGCATGGGCCCAAATTTTCTTATGGAGACAATTCTAGGAAGACCAAATATGAGTTTAATTTAGATAATGCCTTTTGTTCTTTTCGTATTAGTCCACAAGTACATATATATATATATATATATATATAACCCAAGCAATATCAAAATAAACCAAATCTAGCATACTCTTATTTCCTTTATTGGTCTCTCAAAATGATTTGGTAAGAGCAAAATATGCAAGCATATATTTATGAGAAAACTCTTTCTGTTATTAGCAAGAACAAGGAACCTACTCAGCTCCTAAGAAGTGGCTAGAGCTAGTTCATAGAAAAATCAGACCCTTCCTTCTAGCTCCTACCCATGGAAGCATTTTCAGTTTCAGCAGCATAGTCTTTGCTGCAGGTAAAGCAGTGTGGAGATCTGCAAAAGAAAAGTAGTGGTGGTTGCCTCTGTGGCAGTTCTCCACTTTATGGTAGTTTGGGAGCCCTCCGTTTATATCCACTGCCACAAGTTCAACAAATCTATGCTGTGCGTTGGTTTTGGCTCTGCAAAGTGCACTGCCAGACATCATTACCAGTCATTATGGGCAATGGAGCGGCTGAAGGTGAGCACTGAGCACCTATCCAGGCTGACTGGTACCAATGCAAATTTCATGTCAGCTGAGCCAATGTGGGACAGCAGTGTGAGCTCAGATCAGGAAGCCCAGGAGCTCACCCAAAGCTGAGCTTCAATATTTCTGTGCCATCTGGAGATGAAATAAGTTTTCATGGAAGTGAAAGTGTGGTTATTGTATTGAAGGTACAGACTGGCAACCCTAGATGTGCCCTGACCTCTCTGACTTGGGCTTCAGCTGAGTTACCCTCACCTCCTACCACTTTTCTAGTGGAGGCCAAAGTGGCTTATTTTTGTCCCTTGAAATGCAGAAAAAATTCTGACTTGCCTGTCTATGACCTCTCTTCATTTCTCACCTGCTACTGCTGTAACATCTGCCTGCAAATGTATGCAAGGTAAAGTACACCTCAGTGGTTTAAAAGTCTTCAAAGGGATGCTGTTGTCTTGATCCAAAATAATGTCAATGTCTTGACCTGCAGAATATTCCTGCCCTCCAGCCTTTCCATTTGCTCAAGTTTTGAAGTGGGGGGGGGCAGGAAGGGGTGGTGAATTTGACTATCCTTTGAAATAAAACATTCAGACTATTTAATCCCCAATGTAGCTGGTTCTGTTATGCATGCCTTTTTACAATGTTGTCAAAGACGTCAAGCAGCAGGGATAACTGCCTTCTTGTTGTGTGGGCTGACAAGGACATAAAGGTATAAAATAGGTTTTCCTGTTTCATTTTATGTGATAAAGGTAAATTCCCTTGTCTAAGAGCCCCCCTACCTGATCTGTATTGTTGCTAATTTACTATTTCTATCACAGTAATGTGTTGGCTCTGCAAGAGATTGATGTTCTGTACGCAAAGTGCTCCTTGTAAATATAACAACAAAGAGACCTTCTGCAAGCACTTAAACATAATAGTAAATTCTTTCTACTCCACATGTTATTTGCTACATTTTACTCATATTTATCCCAGATTTTGCAAATGTCTCCAGCACTGCCAGTATTCAGGAATTATTTACAATGTATCTCCTCCTCTAAACCTTAGCAGCAAGCTCAGAAGTTTGGCTTCTTCTCTGCTATCTAAAACTGCCTATAGGGGAGGGTGAAGGTTCTGCATGAGGTCTTAAGAACAGCATGAGGATGCCCTGATTTCCCGTCCCATACATAGCAGGACAGAAAAATGCAGCCAACATCTTAGCATTTTCTAAAAGGTCATCCTTCACAAAAGGCTATAGTGGTTAACCTGTGAATTTTGGCACTTAAAAAAACCCCTCCCTCCCCAAGCTTCAGATAATCCAAGTTTTTCATTATTTTTAAAGAAGTTTAGGGCTAGAATGATCTAACCTAAGTAGAAACCCCAGGAACCTCTTTCAAAAACGACTTGTCTGGACATCAATGTAACACAGGTTCCATTTTTTAAAAACTCAATTAAGTCCTCCTCCTATTGTTGCTCAGTCCTTTTTAAAGCTCAGTTTTGTAGTGTTTCTCACCAACCTGAGAGCAGGCAGGGCTCCTCTCCTTTGTCTACATGGGTAATTTCTGCATGAGCAGCCTCAGGTCACAGGCTAAGAGATCAGTAACTCTTTCTGGCTCTTTCACTTCCAAGGAGTTAACAAGGCCATACAGACTGCTTCCATCTCCTGGCTTGCACTCCTAAGTCATGGGCTGGACACAGCCTTAATACGTGAGCTGTGATTCATAAAGTCATTACTAAGTACTCATCACCTCAAGTACACGGCTGCACTGTGGAAAGGGAACATATGGAAAATAAATGTGTGCTTTCCAAAAAAGCCAAGAAAAAAATAATTGCAAAGTTAATCACAGCACAGTTCAAACAAGGGCTACTTTTCTGTGTCTGGCTTTGAATTTGCTGCAGATACTGAGCTTGTTTTCACAAAAGAAAAACCCCAACAAACAAACAAACCCAAACTAAAGTATCCTTCTTTTGTGTAATTAAGGACATATGCTGTGGTCAAAATAGAAGCCTGTTTACAATTTCTACATAAATGCAAAATGTCATGCAAGAGTTTGGATCTATACCCTTGTGACTTGGGCATGTATCTGTAAAGGAGAAAGCCTTATCCCTGCTCCCAAGACCACATCCAATTCCTTGAACTGAAGTATGCTGGTTCTTTGGGTTCCTGTTCTGAGGGCACATTTTAGATGCAGAGACCTAGACATGCAATCTCTGCTGATACAGCTGACTTTTGTGTGATGCCATTTGGACCCACTGACACACAAATGTGCTTGAGCCATTATGTCCTGCCTTGCAAGTGACTCTGATTTCACATGTGGGTCCTGGGACTCGTGCCTCAGTTGGCTAGAACAGCACACCTGCAATACCAAGGCTGTGATTTTAGAGACCCTGAAGAATGGATGTGTCTCTATTCAGAGGTGGGGAGACCGCTGGCCTGACGGTATGTTTTTTTTCCCTTACAGCCACTGCTGGAAACAGAAAAATGAGCTACAGAAAGCCAACAATACCATGAAATGCCATCCTTGTGAGACCCTTCCCATGTGCTGTAGGGAGCACACTTACCATGGCCCAGGATTCAACCCCAGGTTTCAGGCAGAGAAAAGCTACACTTTGAAGCAGCTAACTTTCAATCATTTATTTGTCTTGATCTTTCTTCAATCATGTCTATAGGGAGAAGCAGATGAAATATCATGTAATACACTAGAGACAGAAGTAGTTGTCAGTCAGTTCCCATTTTAAAAAAAAAGATTAATTGTTTCTTGTGGCTAACAGCTCCATCACTTTGCCCACTATCCTATTGTGTAGTTTATCAAACTACCCTGGTCAAAGTTCTCCACTGCAGTTATAATCAGTCAGACTTGGATTATGGTCTGGCTGCAACATGTGTGTCATCATGTTGCAACATCCATGTTCTGTGTTTTTTTCACCAAAGATATTATACTACGAATTTCAGAGAAAATGCTCAAAGAGTTGTACTAAACCTGAACCAAACATGAGTCTGAAATGCTTCCTCTCTGACATCTCACCCCCTGCTTCAATTGAACTGAGACTGAACTTGAACCGTGGGGTTTTTGAGGTCTTCATTGATTCTGAGCCAGAACTGAGGAACTAGGGAAAGAATGAATTTCTAGTTACTTTTCAACACAATGGACCAGTCAAAAACTAGCATTTATAGCAGAGCCTCTTTGTCTTGGAGACGACCTGTGCTTGGATCTACAGAGCAGTGTAGCATTACAATCAGTCCCTTCTCTCAAGTCTGACACAAACCTTTTCCTCTGCACAGGAACAGCCTGTACTGCTCCACAGATGCCAGGAGGGGACCTGTTCATCATGAGGACCACAAATACTTTCATAACTAAAGCTCTGAGACAGAGCTGGCTCTACCTCTGCTTTCTGTTGCTCTATTATTCCTATTCACTTCCCTAAGTAGAGGTGCCACCACTGGAGCACCTCACCACATGGGTAGACATTTAAACCTGAACGCCTCTGATATGTGTGTGTAAGACTGGATTCACAGGGTGTTTTTGTTACCTGTCCTTTGGTTTCTTGCCCCAGTTCTGGCACCTCTTGCATTCCTACTATCTCTGTTCTGGCTTCTTCCTCTCACATGCCAGATTTAGGGCGATGAAGTGGTGGAGATGTACTGGGAATATGAGGTGGGAAACAGAGGCTAAAGCTTCTTGTCTTTCTCTAAAGACTTACTCTCTCATATAATCCTGTCCATTTGTAAATGTTGTATTTCTCAGTTTTCACTGGTTTCTAAACCCTGTTAGCTCTCAACCAGCTTTAGTTTTATCTTAGCCCTTTGTGGCAGTGAGCAGGAAAATGTGGTGGTTTGTTTCCCTGGAAATGCTCTTTTGCTGTTCTCTTCAGGCATTAATACTGTGTTACAGTTGTTTAAAAATTCAGTGGTAATTATGTACTTCAGCAGAGATGACTTCATCAGGATGAGGGTAAAATGCTCCTTTTTTAGCCCAGATCAGGTCAGGGAGATCTCTCCCCCATCACACGCTTTATTCTGGGAATACCAGCTGCACTGCTCCTCAGTCAGGGCAGGGCTGCACCTGCTCACATTGCCCTCAGCCCAAGACAACAGTGGCCTTCATCAGTAGGGATGAATCACAGTTTCTTCTCAAGCCCAACTATAGTTTTGAATTCCAACATTTCCAATTATAAATTCAGCAAGAGGATTACTAAGTGGCCACAGTGGTCTTTTCTACCATAATTTCTTCAAAACTTCACTCAAATAAGCCCAGAATTGATGACATTGCAGCATAGAACTCTTAATTTATAAGCCTATTATTAACTCCTAACTGATCTAAAAGAAAGCTGTCCAAAATATTATGAGGCAAGAGTTTTTTATTGGTTTTATGATAAAAAAAGGCCATTAAACATCATAACAAAAAGACAATTTTTCCCCTGTAGACATACTGACGCAGTAAAAACAAAATCAAAATGTAATGCCTGTAGAGGAAGCCATTTCACTATCTAATCCTGGTCTTTAAGCAGCTTGCTGTGATTCATGATTTCATCTTTGTGTTCCAAAAGCCACTTGTTTCTTTTGTTTCCAAAAGTTTTGAAGGGCCTTTTCCTGTGCCAACTAACATTACAGAGGAGCCTTAATTTCCTCCTGTTCACATTTGTAAGAAATGCTGATTTAGTTCATGCACAGTATTGTGTTGATGAAACAGACAATCAGGTTTAGATCTCTGGAAAAATCCAGTTCTTTAGTACAAAGAGCCTCCTGATGACAATAAAATGATATTTTGGATAACTGTTGATACAAAACCCTTTCTAGCAAAGCAACACAACCAGTACTCCTGCCAGCCAGGGTGGCTGCCCCATCTGTGCAAACACTGTCCAATTTCAAGCAATCAAGAAGAACGTGTTCACTGGCTGTCACATTTTCAACATATTTTCTCAGTTATTCCATCAAACCTCGGCCAGTGGTGGTAGATATTGGCAGACACCAATCAGTTCCTGAATAATATCAGCATTTTCCCTTAAACACCCAGCTTCAGAGTGTCTGTTACTTTGCAGCTCTCCTCAGTTGGGCAAGGAAAATATTTACATGCAGCTGCTGGAAATCTAATTTAAACTGACAGCTCAGTGAACTTCTCAAGCCTTTATAACATCACAGAGGCCCAGCCAGAGTGGCCATTTTGAGGTCATCACTCATGGAGCTCAGATGGACGAGTTCTTCTTCAGTACTTCAAAATACATTTGCAAGGTAACCCCGGGCTTTGCAGCATCTGGCCTCGGCATCCCCGAGCAGAGAGGGTGTTGGTCTGTATTGCAGCAGAGACAGGAGGCAAGGGGATCAATGAGTGAACCCAGCCAGGCTCAGCTCATGCCTTCCATTGCACTGTTCTACAGAAGGGTTGCTAACAAGTTGGCTACTTCATGAATTGGAGGCTATCACAAGAGTTGTAATAACTTTCAAATCATTTTGGAAAGCCAACTGTGCCAAAAAATGCCCTAGGGGAAGCAGAGACCTTAAAATAACAGCCTGCAGGGCCAGGCTGCAGAAGGCTTGGGCAAAAAGGCTGTTTAGGAGATCTCTTCTGGATAGTAATGGCAGCATGTGTGCCACGTTTGCTGCAATAATTATTGCTAGTATTTAAAAGCATTAAGACAGACCTAGGTTGCAGACAGACAAGTCTCATCCAGTAGCCTCAACAGGGGCAAGTGATGGAGTCTTTGGTCTTGGCAGGAAAAAATCGAGCAAGTTGTGCATTCAGGAAAGCAGCAGCAGCCCACCCCTGACCAGTACTTCACTGAGAAGAAGAGGGGGAATCCTCTGAAAAGGGGTAACCATTTTGCCATCCAGCTGTGTCTGAAGTATCAGTGAAGATGTGTGGAGACTGAACCTGTCTCTTTGGGTAGTGGGCCTAGGCTTTGGCAGATACACTGTCATGGTACAGCCCTGCGGGGCAAATTAGGGACTTCACTACTCCCATATGAAGCCAGCAAAGACCAAGTTTATTTACTTTTTATCCCTTATATATCTTCAGGCCACACGCCGAAAACATACACACTGATTGGTTAACATCCCCCATACGTGGGGCAGACATGCGTGTTAGTAGCATTGCTATTGGCTCAACTGCCAGCACTCCTCATTGGTCCATGCTCTTCCTGGTAGTGTACTGGCCACATCAGCCGGAAGTTGCCTTACTTCTCGGTGTTTCTCTCTGTGTCCCTTCGGTGTCCGATTGGAAACAGCCGATGTTGTTTCTGCTTCCTGCCTCTTGAGATGACCTCTTGTATATGGCTGTGTGTTTAATCACAAGGCTATCAAGTGGCTGGTTCATTCCATGCCATTGTCCTACCCCAACACAGCCCTTCTGCCCCTTGTGCTCTCACTGTCACTATCCTTTTTCCCCTCTCTGTGTGCTGGGCTTATGAATATCATTTTGATGATAAACATAATTAGGTAGCTAGGTAAAAAAGTGTGCACATCTGAAATAAGCTGTGGGGCCACCAGGAAAACTGAACTGGATGACAGGCAGACAAGAACCTGCTGGGTTCCTCCGCCTTCCTGTCTCCGCCTTGGTGTGACAGAGTTGCCAGCCGGGCCACAGCCTGGAGTCTGTACCTCCAGACCTCCTGATTGCCCACAGAGTGCTGCAGAGCCATAGCCAGCTGTGATTACAGCACCTCCTTTCAACAGTGGGTTTCTTCATCAACTGAAGGTTATTTATCCTGGTTGTTTGTTATGCTGGGTTTCACAGACATATTAAAAGCAACACATGCCATGGACAGGGATGTGATTTTTTTCTAAAAGGAAGAGTAAAGCTGTTGGATTAGATTTTTTTGAAGAAAACAGATTTAATCTTCCTCACTTATGCTATGGGTTTTTAATACTTTTACTACTGTGTTCAAATTGTTTTAATTGGTACATAGATGTATAGCTTCAATTTCTATTTACATGAGTAAATGTAAACGCCTGAAGCCCAGTGAAATGTTAATGGCCTGAGTACTTCTGTCTATGCTTAATTTCAAGCTTGCAGATGGCTCCCTCAACATCCACAAAGTCCTGATAATCAACAATGCATCCTGCTTTAAAATGCAGAGGCTGTTCATAATGTTGTGAGGACAAAGAAGGAGTTGGAAGTGGATGAAGCATGCCTTGTTGAACCTGGTGGATGTGTGCACTCTGCTATCAGAATAAGACCAAGCAGGGAAAGTGTTAAGCCTGGAGAAGTCATGCTGACAAAGAGTCAGCTCACTGAAAATATGGAATAAAATCCTGAAACTAGTGAAAAACACCATGGCCAGGCCTTATTTCAGAATCCCACGTATAAACCCCTTATCTTGACTGCAGCTTCAAGAGGATGTTATTTATAATGACCTCCACAAACACAGACTTCATAAAAGTCGTGAGACTCTCACTGAATACAAGAGCTGAACAAAATGCAGTTTCCTTCACCTATTTATAGAAAGAAAAGGTTCATAAGCACAGATGGGAACAGTGTGAGTACCATAAATGTTCAGACTAAGTTGTATTAAAACAAATTTTCATATTGCAAGTGACATTTTAAACATGCTTCTCCTTCTGAAAAATTTCAAGCAATGAATAATGGAGCTGAATCAGATGAAACACAAGGCATCTTGTAGCTAGTGGGTGCTCAAAAGCACTGACTCACTTCAGATCTTTATTTCTTCTTTTTTGAAAGCTTCACCTGCAATGAATGTGACCTAGTGAATTGAAGAAGCAAAAACACAGGAAAAGGCAGCAAATAGTTTATGATCCATTCACTGAAAAAAAGATTTGTTAACATAAAACTTTCATTAAACAACCATGAATAATGAATTTGCTGGTGTTTACCCTGAACAATTTCTTAGATGCAGTTTTCCTTTTCCCTGTTGGCGAAAAGCAACTTGGATTTTTACAAGAATGTAAGAGTGCTGGTCCAGAGGGAGGGAGGTCCTGACACACGGCCCCTCTCCCCTCCAGACTGATGTTGTCTCCTAGATAGTGAAGAGTATAAGGCTATGAGCTGATTTCTGTTTCTAGTTCTATGGTTGAACTTAGTAAATGTCCTGAAATAGGACTCCAAAACCCACTTGCCTGGCCCCATGATGTAATACTGAGGTCACAGGGTCAGGTTTTTAGTTGCTTACTTTACTTTCTGGCCCCCAAAGTACTTTGCTCTTGTCACACCATGCCATAAATTCAGCAGAAAGTGTTAGCTAAATCTTGGTGCCTGCAAGGAGTCAGGGTTTGCTGCCAATACTGCTTTGATGGAGTTGATGCCTGTTATTGCTGATGGTTCCCCTTTCTTTTGAGGGGATGGGTGGGAGAGAGCCTGGGCTGAGTGAAAAGAGATGGTTCTGCATCTGTCCAGTCTAGACTCTCCTGAGGAAGATTTTCTAGGACTGAAGAGAAGATGGAAATCTTCTTTCTCCACAGAGGTCAGAACCATACACAAAGGAGGAAAGTATCTTGCACACCAAATTTGCTTAAAGAAAACACCTGACTTGTCAAAACAGCCACTGTCCCTAATGCACAGTCCATCCAGAAAGCCTGAGCCCCTGAGAAAAGTAGGATTGAGAACCACATCCCCATAGGGGCTGCTTCCTCTTGCTTTGGTCCAAGAAGCTCCTCCATATCACCCTGGGAGAGAAGCAACCAGTCAGCTTCTCTTACGGGAGACATTCTTGAAAATGTCACAGTATCTCTTTGCTATTACCTAATTTTGTTTGTTTTCGTGAAACTTTATTAAATTTTCCTTCCACATAAAGGCATAATAAATGATCAGAGTGATGCTATACTGACTCTGGATCCAGTTGCTCAAGGTTTGATGGCATCCCTACTTTGCATTAGAAACTGTGTTCTGCTCATTTCATGGCAAGATAATCTAAATATGCCCTGTAAGGCCAGATATTATGGAGATCAGTTTTGAGTTTGAGTCAATTAGTATTCAAATTTACTTATTTCATTACCATACACTGGCAAACTCAGAAACCTATTAATCTGCTGATTTTGAAAAGACCGGAAAGGTAGTAACTTTAAGCAACTTTGACTGTAAACATAAGACAACAATACACTTGTTTTTAGATTCAGTCAGGTCTCCAGTTAAAAGACCCCTAGAGCCATGATAGATATATCAGAGAAAAGTTTGGATTCCTTTTAAGTCCTGTGGGAGAGTGGTGCTCATTTAGTTGATTGAGTTAACCCATTTAATCAGTTTGCTTAATTTCAGTGAGACTGTGTTTCGGAGGCATTGAAACACCATGAAAAAGCAATTATTTCCCATATTAAATCACACTGTTCTGAAACAGTAAGAGACATGGCAATAGGGTAACAGTAAATTTTGAATATTTGGTAGCAGGATGGGGTTTTTCACTAATGAATACATATACAAGTGACATTTAGAACTATTTTGTTTTGGAGCAGGGGACAAACAACAGACCAACTTCTCTGACTACATTCTGGTATGAAAGATTAATGCTGGGGTCAGCACCAAAGGGATTTTTCCTTACAAGTCACTAAGAAAGATTACAAGACAAATCTTGACCCAAACTAGTTTGTCATGATCGTAAGACTGTATATTCATCTTAACTAGTGCTGACATATTTTAATTTTAAACTGTCAGTATTTGGTGAGAAAGATAATGTATACACACAGCCTGGAGGCTGGAGCTATAGAAGGGTGGAAGGAGTTATAACACTGAGCCTTTCACAATGATGGGTTCCCAGAAGCAGAAAGTGGGTCCCAGAATCAGATGCCTGGGATCCTCATGGAGTGAGTGGGAGAAGCTGGCCCTGAGACACAGAGTACACTGATGTTATGCCAAGAGCCACCTGTGCACACCTGAAGAACATCAGGAAGGAGAGGGCAAGGTGCAGCACTTGAGGAATTAAAGGGGAAGATGAAACCAGCATTTACTCATAGGCTGAAGTGAGAGAAACCCAACATCAAATCCCTTTAATGCTTCAAGGGAACATGACTCTTTAGCTCTTAGGGCATTGTAGGGCACTTCATGTGAGGCTCTTTCAATCTGTCCTTTCCAGGTTATGTCTCATTTAATGAAACAATTAAACAAGCCCTGAGCCAGGAAGAGAAAAAGATAATGATTCCATTATCTGAAGGAAAAACCTTAGCAAGTGAAATGTAAAACCCCGTTAAGGCAGTCCAAGAAAAAATAATAGAGAATGTTGTGAGAAGCAATTTGCTAAAGGTGTGAAGCTTCATAATAACAAAAACTTGAAAAACATCAGAAGTACGACATCTACCACATTTGATGAGGTCCAGAAGTGAACAGGGTATAAAAGCACCACACAGGGAAGACAAGATCACTGCAAGAAAGCTGAATGAGTACTGGAGGGGGTGAACCCCTATGTAAACAGGTATCTGCACAGCTGGTACGATATCTTTTGGTACAGGGAAGAATGAAGTAGCAGCAGTTGCTTCTGATGGGAAGCATATCCTCTGCTATAAGCAGTGGATGTTGTCTTCCTGGATTTCAGGAAGGCATTTGACACTGTCCCCCACAGCATTCTGCTGTGGAAGCTGGCGGCTCATGGTCTAGACAGGTGGACTCTTCACTGGGTTAAAAACTGGCTGGATGGCTGAGCCCAGAGAGTTGTGGTGAATGGAGTTAAATCCAGATGGAGACCGGTCACAAGCGGTGTCCCTCAGGGCTCAGTCTTGGGGCCAGTCTTGTTTAATGTCTTTATCGATGACCTGGATGAGGGGATCAAATGCACCCTCAATAAATTTGCAGATGACATGAAGTTGAGTGGGAGTGTCGATCTGCCGAGGGTAGGGAGGCTCTGCAGCGGGATTTGGACAGGCTGGAGTGATGGGCTGAGGCCAATTGCATGAGGTTTAATAAGGGTAAGTGCCGGGTCATGCACTTCGGCCACAACAACTGCATGCAGCTACAGGCTTGGGGAAGAGTGGCTGGAAAGCATCCTGGCGGAAAAGGACCTGGGGATGTTGGTTGACAGCCGGCTGAACATGAGCCAGCAGTGTGCCCAGGTGGCCAAGAAGGCCAACGGCATCCTGGCCTGTATCAGAAACGGTGTGACCAGCAGGAGTAGGGAGGTGATCGTGCCCCTGTACTCGGCACTCGTGAGACCGCACCTTGAGTACTGCGTCCAGTTCTGGGCACCGCAGGATGGGAAGGACATTGAGGTGCTGGAGCGAGTTCAGGGAAGGGCAACGAGGCTGGTGAGAGGTCTGGAAAACAAGCCTTATGGAGACCGGCTGAGGGAACTGAGGTTATTTAGCCTGGAGAAGAGGAGACTGAGAGACCTTATTGCCCTCTACAGCTACCTAAAAGGAGGTTGCAGTGAGGCTGGTGTTGGTCTCTTCTCCCGAATTGCTAATGGTAGGATGAGAGGAAATGGCCTCAAGTTACATCAGGGGAAGTTTAGGTTGGATATTAGGAAGAAGTTCTTTACTGAGAGGGTGGTTAGGCACTGGAATAGGCTGCCCAAGGAGGTGGTGGAGTCACCGTCCCTGGGGGTGTTCAAAAAATGAGTTGATGAGGCACTTGAGGCCATGGTCTAATGGTTAGGAATATGATGGGATAAAGGTTGGACTTGATGACCCTGGAGGTCCCTTCCAACCATAATGATTATATGATTCTATTCTATGATTCCTTGGGAAAGGTAGTAATTTGATTTCTTTGTCTCTGTGTTATCCACAGAGAGGTGAAGGAGAGACCCTGTTCTTTAGGGGTACCTATCCAGGTAACATCTGTCTTGGCTGGAAAATACAGCATACTAGAGTATGGAACAAATCAATAAATAACAATAAATAGTTTGACAGAATGGTAAAGGACTTAAAGGATTTGGCTTATTCTGAGAATAAGCAAAGTTTAAGCTCAAGATATCAGAAAAATGAAAGGCAACAAGTGTAACTTATTTTTTTTTAAACCAGGATTGCAAGAGAGATGTGGACAAATAAAAGCCATTACACCTTGCTTTTGTATCAAGCAACCTCATAGAAACTTATGTAAATAATAAATTTACTAGGCATAGGGAAAAAAGTACAATTTATTGAGAAACAGTCAACACAGCTTCTACCAAGGTAAGTCATGACTCACAAATCTATGAGTGCTCTGTGAAGGTGTAAGAAAATATATGAATAAAGGTGATTCAGTTGATACAGTGTTTGAGGATTTCCAGAAAGCTTTCAGCAATGTTACTCCCCCAAGGTTTTTTGAGAGTTGAAGTTGCCTTCTGGAAAGACCTCAAACTGATTAATAACTGGTTAAAGGATTGAAAACAAGAAAGAAAAAATTATGAATTTTTCATAGTAGGGAAATATTAACTGTGTTAGGGCATCATATTCTCAAAACGAAGCTTGAAAAGGGGCCTAGGTGGCAAAGTTTGGTGGTAATACAAAATTATGTAGTACAGTCAAATATAAAGTTGTCAGTGAATGATTGCAGAAGATCTTGCTATACACTAACCGAAATTCAGCATTGATATATGCAGTATAATGCATCTGGGAAAAAATATTTCTAGCGATGCATATACTGTTCTTGGTTCTAAATTAGCTGTTACCTGTCGAGAAGTAAATCTTGGAGTTGTTTCTTTAAGCTCGTTGCTCAGCAGCAGTCAAAAGGGCAAACAGGCTGTTAGGAATTATTGTAGGAAAAGGAATTGAGAGTCAGACAGAGAACACTTTTAACCATCTGTATAAGTGCCTGATGCAGGTATATTCTGAAGACTGCACATAGAGACAGTCCTTCCCTCATCTCATAAAAATCAGAGTTGAAAGAAGTACCAGAAAGTTTGATCAGAGACAGTCTGTGTGGGAGGAGACAGCAAATAGACCACCATTGCCTTCAGAAAGAGGCAGAAGGGAGAAGTATACAGTAAAGCAGAATGAAGTTATTATAGGGTTAGAGAAAATGCATGAGGAAGAGCTATTCCCTGATTCTGGTCACACAGGAATTAATGGAACCTCAATGCCAAAGCATCAAGCAAGCACTTTTAAAACAAACTGAAGAAGGTGTTTTTTCACACAGCTCACAACTATAGAAGGCTCTCATTGCTGAAAGAAGCTGCCAGGCAAAAATGCAAATATATTCATGAAGGGATTAGCTAAATTAAGACAGGTCCATTGGCACTCATTAAGCAGGTCAGTCTCTGCATGACCTTCAGCTCAGGTGCTGTCTAAGGCACTGATTGCCAGAGGAGGTGCTTGGCCAAAGATGTATCTGTGCTTATTCTGAACTTCCCCTGTGTGTCTCCTACTGTGCAGTTTGGGAAAAAAGATTTGAGGCTAGTTGGGCCTGAACCAGTTTGGTCATTATTATACTCTTATGTTAACAAAGTAAGCAATTAGTGCATTTGCTGTACTCCTTTGGGAGCAACCTCTGTTACAGCAAGTATGAATATGCCCTTGATTCATCAAGTCATGTATGCTGTTCCTGGGCATCTCTAATATGCTTCCCATGAGTGACCCAAATGGAGGCAAGGGGGACTACAGGTGTGCTCAACATTGTATATGCAACTAGACTCACTGCCTGATGTCAAAGGAAAGATGCTTATAGCATAACAGTAAAAATGCAAAACCTGCTTTCTGTAGTCTGAATTTCTGTGTATGTTAAATGAGAGGCAAGGATACAGCAATGTGGCTGTATTATAGTGGATGCAGACAAATCATCTGCTTTTATATTTCCTGTCTTAAAATGTATTAGTGGACTAAGAAAACTTAGTGAAAAGGGGTCAAAACTCTGAAAATCTACCTCTTGTCAACAAACCTCTATTACCAATTTAAGTTTAACACAAAATCAGTACTTATAAAATATGTCAAGCTGCTCTGTGATGTTTGCTTATATTATGCTAATATGTTCCAGAAGAAGGAAGAAAGGTGCAACAGCAGGTCCTCCCTGGCAGTTGTTCCTCAGGCAAAATTCTGGCGATATTACGTGGTGGAGGAAATCCCCAAGTAGATGACCTACATGAGAAATCATTGAAAGTGTCAGGAATTATTTGTAGCATTTAGCAACAAAACATGATATTTTCAGCACCATGTAGGCCAGAATCTGATTTCAATAACAGTAATTTAATGTGCGATAATACTGCTCTGTGCATGTGTATAATGCATTGTGTGTGTGTATGTGTGCATGCTGACATTCCCAGCGGGGGAGAGGAAGGGGATGTGCTAAACAGTATTTACATCTGCCAAGAGCATCTGCTTCTTCTTCTTCTGGAAAAATTCATGCAGAGTGAAGCACATCTGTGTACAATAGGACAGGGCTAAGCAGGTACAAGTATGAGTAAGTATTGGCATAAGAAGGCAATGTTTTCTCTAAGAAGAGCTGCCCTGAGGATATAGGAGCTGAGGTTCTGCTGAGGGACAGTTTTAACTGGGGAGTTTATGCCCTTTTACACGTCTTCCCATGGAAAATTACCTCTTTCCACCTCCTCCACTGTCCTTTAGTCCTGTATATGGTCCTTCCACAGCCTTGTGCAGCACTGTGTCCTTAATGCATAGATGATAATAACACATACTTAATATAATAGGAGCATTTGACAACAGATACACACATCACTTATCACTGCAAGTGGAAAATAAAACGGAGAATTGTCATTACTTCACTCATTTAGCAATATCATTCACAGAACCCAAGTGCTTTGAAGAGCAGTTCATTAGCATTATACATATGTATTATACGTACATTGTATACTGGGAGAAATCAAAGAAGAAAATAGTGAAGTAATTTGCTCAAAGTCATCCAAAGCATGAGTTTTTTAAATCACAGAGCATTGCAGGCAAGACTGCTTCCCATTTATTTTATGCATTATTTAATAATAGAGTGACTGTTGCTCTATATGGGAAAAGTGATGTCAAATATACCGGATTTTTTTCAGTGCTGAAGGATGAAGATGTGAAAGACAGTGAATTAAATATGAGCTTGGTGTATTTTTCTTAAGGCAATGTCAGTAATATGAGAATTAAAAATGTGACCACATAAACAAATCTTTTCTTTCCATCATAACAATAAAGCAATCTGTTACACAGATAAAATGTACAATATATTGATGCTAAAATTTAACCAACTGTATTTCTATAATAGGTCAGTCTGTTTTTGGGACTGTGGTCTTTTGCTTCTTCTGTGCCTATGGACTACTTCTAAATGATCCATGAAATGGCACCACAAAGTTGATGCTGAAATTACACTAGCTGTGGAGTTTACAGTGCCATTGGAAAAGTTTGCAGGTTTGCAAACTGAACAAGGTGGAAAATCACTTAAATAGATCATATATTTAGATTGCATCCAGCTGGATAAACTTTTATTGCTTTTCTAGAACATATATCTTTGATCCCATCACGAACATGTTTGATCCCATCACAAACATCTACTACAGGCTTTGCAGTTTCATGTGGTTTTTATTTTTTCTTGTTTTTCTTGTTGTTTTTCTGTTCTTATTCAGCACTCATCTCAGCCTTATCTCCAAATTCATAGACAGTTTTGGTCAAAGACATCCTGTTTGTCTGTTTCTCACGAAGCACTATTGCTTCTGCCTATGATACTGTCTCATGGGAATAACAACCTTGTGAGTTCTTCAGAGAAAGCTAGTAACAGGGTGTGAAATTTGCCATTGACAAAGACCTTTGCAGCACATTGTGTGATTTTTATTTTAATGGTAATTTTGAATGAAATTTGAGTTTGGGTAGGAATTGAACCTATTACCATGTGCTGAATTTAGCAGATCCTTTTGACCCAAAAGGAATGATGAGGTTTTACTGGCAGTCCAAACTGTTGGTTCTAATGAAATATTTCTGAAACAGCAAATTATTTTAATGTTTCAGTTTCATATCAGAAGTTTTTGACTTTTGCTTTTCAAATTAATTTCAAGGGGTGTTTTTGTACTTGCTCCTTGTCTTAAACTAAAGACATATGGGTTTTTGCCACACCCAGAGGAAGCAAAACACTTCCTTTCAGGTTGAACAAAACATTGCAAGACACTGCAACATGAAATAATTTCAAAGACACAAAGCTCTTGAAGAATGTGTATTAATTTTGAGTAATTTTTGCTCAGCTAGTGTGTCACTTAAGTCACTATGGCACAGCTTAGGTGAGCCTCAAAGGTAATAGAAACCTTGTACTGTCCTTCACACATCTCAAGTGATCCACTCAGATTTAAACCAATTAACTCAAGACTGACTGCTTCCTCAGGCAAAGAGGGGGAAAAAGACTTCACAACAGCTACAGGGTTTTCCCATAATTGTCATTACCCCATGTAAACATGGATTGGCATCTTGATTATTTCAGCAACTATATCCTTCCAAGACAAGTATGTTTATTGGTTAAATCACTGAAGGCTCATTCTGTAGATGTAATGAGTCGGCCTTACGTGCATAGTTTGTATCACCATTATCAACAAAAATAGCAACAGGACAGTATTAAATATATCATTAATGTTGGAAAAGAATAACACCTTTCATCCAGGACTTCAGAAATTCCATCAATTAGCAGGCAAACACTGCAATTTACAGTAATTCCAAGCAATTCAGTCTAACAATAATGACTTGTTACTCAGATGAAAACCACAGAAACCCTGACTGATTAAAAGCAAAACTATAAAATTCAGCAGACAAAGTCAAACAGACCACAACATCAAAGACCTTTTGAAGATTAATACATTGACTAGATTACCAGAGGTTCATTTGAAAGCAAATGACACAAAATTCATTACATCTGCAGCTATTCTTAATTTATCAGAATATATTCTTAATTTGCAACATTCTCTATTTCTTAACTTACGCTGTAGATGATAGGACCAATTTTATTTTTTTTTTGCAGGATAAACTTTTGGGGGTCATGGTCTAGACACCTTTAGAGGAAATCTTCTGAATCTCAAAGGACTCATTTGCAAAATATGCTGCTATTGAGAGTTATGTTTGCTGAGGCATGGACAGGAAAAGCTAGTGAGAACTGTTGCAGCTGTGTTATATAAAAGGCAGAGTCAATTTAATGGAAAATTTCATACTTTGCAGAAATTTGATTGCCTATTTTCTCTATGTAGATATCTTACTAGAGCAGCTACAGCTGCTGCACTGAAGGTGTATTTTCACTGATGATGATCAGGATGGGAGTGCCAGAGCAGTATGTGGAATTTAACGTTTTATTCTGTTGCAAAATTACAACAAACATTTACAAATCTCTCATCTGATATTTTTCTTTTATTAGACAGGAACAAGAATTTGCTGCTTATGGCTGCTCTTTTTTATCCAAGGGACACAGTATTTGTTGGTGCCAGGACCTTACTGGGTTGGGTGCAATGGCAAAGAAATCATCAGTTAAGTGTGTTTGCCTCACCTGCTGGTTTTACTGAACGCAGGATAAACTGGTTTCTTTAGCACCATAAGTGTAGACTGATCTACATCATTCTGCCCTCCATATCTCCCTCCTTCATTAATTAAAAAAAAAAATAGATCTCTTAAAAATTACATTGTGATTCTATTATCTGGTTCTTCATAGAACTCATTGTTCATAATTTGTGTTGGAGGTAAATGTACCATAAATTCTGCATCACAAAATCTCTTAGCTTTAGAGCTACGATAGTTGCTTTTCTTCACTAAGGTCAAAATAATCCCTGAACTGCTGTCAAATATTCTATGTTCTGCATTTTGAAGATTATTAGTGTTAAAAGTGTGACTTTATATACTATTTGTGGTGTGCCAAGTGCTTCAGACTAAACATTCTTGGGCTACAACAGTTCAATAAACAAAATAATTTAAAAAACCTAGCTATATATTCTTCATGGAGTTTTGTTTGATTTTCACAAAAACAAATGATCTTCTTTTCCTTCAAGTCTATGTGAATAGTTCTTCAACTTGAATAATTTTAAATCATTCTTAAAATGCACAACAGCTGAAAGCAGCTGCTGTTGTCCTGTTTGCAGATGAGGTGCTAACAGTTTTGCTAAGCAAAAGTTTTCTCACTTCCACTCAGGACAATCGGGTGACGCATCATCTGAAGATGACTTTCCTTTAGGGACATAGTTTGGAATGCATCTGCTAACATTGCACCTAGTGGTTTTGTAAAGGCTCAGAACTTCCTTTTTTTTACATCTGGTTCCACCTTACCACACTCACAGTGTTAGCAACCTCAATACAAGTAGCTACATAGGCCAGCTCAAGCTTGGTTTAGAAATATATCACCAGGCCTTACAACAAACTCTTCAGAAATTCAGCCCATCCAGCCAAGCAGTAGGTTGAAATACCATCCACAGTAAAATAAGTCAGTGACAAACACTGGCCTAAGTGTTGCTGGGATCTTGGCAAATATTGTATTACTAACATTTTTTTCTTCTGAGTTTCCATCACATATCATGGTGCCATTTTAGATGTTGCTTAGTACCTGCAGAAAGAGATGAAGTGGCAGAGAAGCACGTGGAGAAACACTTCTCCAAACACTGTGGTAAGTATACTTATAAGTAACTTATTTTGCCTGTCCATAACACATAGTTGAAATCACTATACTTGAAAATTCTAGCTCCTCCTGGGTCCAGAGATGGTTTTATCATCAGACAAACTTCTGGCAAATAGGTGAGTCTCAGTTGAAGCAATGGACTGCACAGTCCAACTTCCAGCATGCTATTTTTTATAAAAAGGAGCTGATTGTCCTGCAAGTAATTCAAGGCAATCTTCTTAAGGGAAGATGGCTTTCAGCCTTTCTGCCACTGGGACTGTATTGAAGTGTATTTTCAATTGTAGCTGGTATCTTGGAGCACCGCTGGGAAAGCACTGTCAGCAGCAGCGTCAAAGAGCTGGTTTAAAGCTACTCTACTGGTAAGATCTGAGCACTGTTCACTCTTTTAGCAAACAGATGTATGGTAGTATGGAGAGCAAAGTGACAAGTAAATGAGAGGAAAACAAAAACCACTCGAAACATTTCTGTCTCTCAAATGAGTTTCCACTTGGACATTCGTACTGCTTAGCAAAATAACAAGAGCTAAAAAAATGGAAGGTTGTCTATAATTACTTGGGTTTTACTGTGTGAAGCTATCATTGTGAACAGCACAGCCATGCCTCCATAAAACCATCTGAAATCTATTTGTTTATTTCTGTGCACTGCATTTAATCTCATTGAGTTCATGTCCTTAGGTTTGGGATCACCTTGAAGGAAAGAAAGCTCTTGAACTGAGCTGCCCAGAGAGGTTATGGAGTCTCCTTCGCTGGAGACATTCAAAACCCTCCTGGATGCGTTCCTGTGTGATGTACTCTAGGTGACCCTGCTCTGGCAGGGGGGTTGGACTAGATGATCCTTCGAGGTCCCTTCCAACACCTAGAATTCTGTGATTCTATGATTCTGTAATTCTGTGATTCTGTGAACTGAAGGTAGAAGATAGTCATCCTCAAGGAAAAATATATGAAGAAGACAACATCCTAGCTTCCTATTCTAGCAGGAACTGAGGTAGAAAAAGACAAGAAAATTGGTCCAGAACCAAAGCTTGATGACTTACACCTGCCTTTCCATCCACTTTGGTGTCTTAAAATAAGAGAGTTGTTGGTGAGGTAAAGTTTTTAGTTTCTGCTACTGATACTGGCTTCCAGGGTGACAAGGGAATTAATTTCATCCCTACACAGTGGAACAACACAAGGCCATTATACCAGTTAAGAGCAGAGCTAGTCCTATTCCCAGCTCCATGACTTGGGTGGTTTTGAAGTGATACATGCAGTTTCTACTTCTCCCTGCACTTGGGCAAATTTCAGCCTCAGGGAATCATTTGTAATGAGTAGCTTATTAGGTGAATTTTATTTTTCCTGCTTACTGAGTGGTAAGACAGAATAACAAGCAACTTGTAGTGGATCTGGATGCTGGGGTTTATTGGAGAATCAGAAAAATCAAAAATTTTACCTTACATGATTATTTACTACACACAGTCACTCCCCTCCTTGCACTGCCTTCATGAGGTCTTAACTTCCTTCTCCAGCTGGTCTCTGCTGGAGGTTGGGCAAAAGTCATGTCAATTCATGCTGTGCTGCTGCTCGCAGTTGATGACCTCAGACATCACCATCCAAGGTTACTGAACATCCCACTGCATTTATTTTCACTCTGCTGTCATCTCCAAGAACTCTCCCTGCCTCCAGGATATTTCCTCCAGTTGAGATCTTCTTCACCTTATTCATACTAGGCCCCTTTCTTCTCTCCAAGACAAGTTTTTCTTTTTGGGAACCCTTGGTTTTGGTCATCTTTTCTTTCCATAGCCCCTGTTTTTCCTAATCTAAATAGTCTAGGTGCAGAAGCACAACACATGAACAGCCTCCTAATTGGTGTTTCTGTCTTATGTGTCTTAATTAAGAGGAGGATTCAGGATATGCAAGGTTTGTTCAGTCCAGATGCCATCAAAATTCAGAACCATCCTTTGCTGCTTACAGCTAGCAAGCAGCCAGCTTCTGTTTGAGAGTTCAAAAGTTAAATTTTGGATATGCATCCTCTCACACATGCATACATCCAGTTATCTGCTGCTTGTTAGCATTCACAATTTCAGCATTTTTTTCATCTACAACATCAGAAATTTAAGTATCTGAGCAATATTCGCTCTTAATGGTTGAACACAACCAAATCCAAACACAGGATTGTCAATTTTGCAAGATATCCACAGTCAGCCACCTGTCCTCGTGGGATTCACTCAGGATTAGAGATGCAAGCAAACACAAAACAGTCTGGAAACACAATCTAATATCACTCTCTTGAATATACAAATGGGTACTTGCTGAAACGTTTGCAGCATTATCCTAGACCAAATAAGGCAGGGTTTCACTTAACATCAGTGGGTCTGAATCTGAAATCAGCAGCTGAACCCATATCCCAGAAGAAAGTAAATCTCCTGACAGCCATGGAAATTATGATTGTCAGCTAGTTCTAAGAAAACTGAGATACTGTAAGGTTACTGGCATCATGCAAGTTTCACTGTCTCTTTTTCTTAACAAATTAACCAAATTAACAAAGATGATCCTCTTCCTGTTTCTGCTTTCCTAAGGAAAGCATGTATTCTGCTCCCAATTAGATTAACAGTTAACTCCCTTTGACCCAAGATGTACATGATCAGAGCCCAAATGAACTTTAATTTATACAAAGACTTTAAAGCACAAGTGGAAGTGGAACTACAACTCTATACAAAAGTACAGGCTTGGGGAAGAGTGGTTGGAGAGCTGCCTGGCAGAAAAAGATCTGGGGGTGCTGGGACACAGCTGGCTGAACGTGAGCCAGCAGTGTGACCAGGTAGCTAAGAAGGCCTACGGTATCCTGGCTTGTATCAGAAACAGTGTGGCCAGGAGGACGAGGGAAGTGATTGTCCCACTGTACTCAGCACTGGTGAGGCCACACCTGGAATACTGCATTCAGTTCCAGGCCCCTCACTTCAAGAAGAACATTGAGGTACTGGAGTGGGTCCAGAGAACAGCAATGAAGCTGGTGAAGGGCCTGGAGCCTTTGGTTTATAGCAGAGAAAAACCAAGTCTCAGGAGTGGCTGAGGGAGCTAGGGCTGTTTAGTTTGGAGAAGACAAGGCTCAGGGGAGACCTTGTCGCTCTCCACAACTACCTGAAAGGAGGTTGGAGTGAGAGGATGGCTGGTATTTTTTCCCAAGTGACAAACAATAGGACGAGAGGAAATGGCCTCAAGTTGCACCAGGGGAAGTTCAGGCAGGATATTAGGAAAAAATTTTTTATGGAAAGGGTGGCCAGGCATTGGAACAGGCTGCCCAGGGAAGTGGTGGAGTCACCGTCCCTAGAGGTAATCAAAAAATGTTTGGATATGGCCCTTGGGGATATGGTTTAGTGGTGAATTTGCCGGTCCTGGGTTGATGGTTTGGCTCAATGATCTTGAGGGTCTTTTCCAACCAGACTGATTCTATGATTCTAAGTGTTTGCAGATTTCAAAGATAGACTAGTGAGCTGCAGAGTTAGACTAGGGACAAGTGCAAACCTACACGATTCAGAAAGGTCTTTTCTGATCAGAGAGGTTAATTAAAGAGCTATAAGCAAGTTAATCTGGTTTTTGATGCACAGTGTTCCCTTGGAGCTTTATGAGTGCATCCTGTAAATCCCATCTTCACTGAAACTGAATTGAAAATGGTTCTGTCTAAACCTGCTTATCTCAAAGATAAATCACCTGAATATGCATCCTCTGACTCAAGCTCAGCAGACTACTTTGAAATAAAAGTTTTTATATAGATGGTGCTTCCCAGCATAGCAGAAGATCCATAGTGGACAACAGATTTGTAATGTTCATTGCTGAACTCAGAGGAAGAGTCCTTAGAAACATTGTCACACAATCTTGTACATTCACTAAGCTCAGTCTGTAGGTTAGATATACATCTTTGGCGTAGGTACATACAGTCAATTCAAAGTTACCTTTTGGTAAAGTCAAGTGATAGAAAAAAAGAAAATAAAATGGGAAAGGGAAACACTCTCTCAGGGTTATTTCTGGCTGATCAGACAAGAGATTGATCTTTCCAGTATAGCACATTAATACAACGAGTATGGTTCCCCCCTGGCGCCATGTCTTCCCCCTAGTCAGTCATAAAAGCATAGTACCGTATGTTTTTCACTTCTCAGAGTCTCTATTGGTTTTCCCCACTTCTGATGTTCTCGGTGTTGATCGGTGCATGCTTTGATGAGGTACAAGTGTTGCAGGCTGATGGGTGGCCGAGCTTTGTGCATGTAGCATTAATAATACTGGGAAATACTTATCAGTTTATACCTACTATGCTATCAGATGAGACTTGGTTTTTCTCTGCTATAAACTAAAGGCTACAAAACACAAGGCAGGAAAAGGGAGGGGGGAGCAGCAGCAGGTTCATACACTGTTGGAGTTTGTAGGTGCATGGCCACAAGAATAATAACACCAGAAGAACAGCATGAGAACAGCAGGGAGCAATGCCGTCCCAGCAGATGTGAGGGAAAGGCTAAAGAGCTGCAAAGGAAAGGCAAGCTGCAGAATTGCAGAAAGGAGGCACTCAGCATGACACAGGTGAAGGAACTTTAGGCATTGCAATAATACCTTGCTGCAGGGCAGAGCACTCCTGACTGTACCAGTACACCCACAAAATGTCGAGCGAAACCCTTCACCTGATTCTGTTTTCCTTCCTATCCTGTGACTGTTTCATCCCCTGCGTGTTTAAGCTGAGCTGGTAGGAAGTATCTCCTGGCAGATGTTTGTGTTGGCAAGTCCCTCAGGGCTGTCATCTCTTTTGGGAAACCAAGGTACTGTGTCTACGCACACATCACCAGTTACACCTCTCTGTCACTCATCCTGGGTAGGTGTTGCAGTGTTCTGAGCAAGTACCCAGAAAGATGGGTTGGGAGCCAGAGGCTCCAGCTAACACCAGATGAGGGCAACGTGGCATGGAACAACTTGCAGCCTACAGTCAAGGTCCTGCAGATTGTCAGGAGATTGTTCTTGGTGAGTTTTAGGCAGGTCCGGGGTATGCCATACTCCAAGCGAGCCACCATGCACATGAAAAAAATGGCAGAGAGTGGTTGTATCTGCACGTAATGCTCAGTTGTCTCTAGCTTCATAGTCAAAGGACTGGCAGTAGGTACTGGTGATTAAAGCAGCATTAGAGCATGATGCTCAAATAGAAATATAGGTCAAAACACTCAAATATCCTGCATTAAAGCACATATTGCAGTAAGCAAAGGTTGATCTTTTTGGGGGTCACATGTAAGCAATTTCAGTGTTGTATTATGCTGAATTAGCAGTCTGCTTTGGGAGTATAGGTAATGTCGGGAAGTCGAGGCAGGTGCTGACTGCTTTGCATCCAACTATTTTAAGAATAAAGATTTTTGCCTCATTGCTTTTACCTCCTGATCCATTTTATCCTTGGAGAACCTGCAGAGAAATCTGCCTTAAGTCTAGGTGCCCCTCTGTAAAGTCTGCCCAGTGGGCTGCCATGGGAGGGGCAGATGGGACAGGAGGAAATCTGGTAGTTTTCTGCCAGCAATCTGCATAGCAGGCAGAGTTTGAAACCCATGCGTGCTGAACCAAACGTGACATGTTGCCATATTCAACAGTGCTTCATTCTGATGAATCGGCATTTCTCATTGGGAATGGGCTCCACCAGAAGATTTCCGGCCAGATTTAATCAGGGCTGCTTGAAAGTCACCCAAAACACAGGCCAGGAAAGGAAATAACTACAAAAAATACCAGCTTTTTCGCGTTTTCTGAATTGTTCTGTAATTACATTTGTTGAAGATATAATTCATACGTGATTGTTTAGAGTTGTCCCTGCAACATTTATCGGCTCATGCACAATTATCCTTCTTTCCTTCCAGAATCAGTTTGTAATCAGTTCTACAAACCCTTTGAGATATTTGTTTGAAGACAATGTTTTTTGTAGGGAATAGAGATGGGAAAGAAAAATGTTTTCAAAGCTGCAGCAAAAGAGAAAGCCAGTAATCAGACAACTAAAAGGAAAATGCAGATTTTTCTGACCTACTGAAAATGGATTCATGGGGAGTTGTTTTTTTTCTCCTTTCTACATATTTTTTTACTTCTCTTGCTAAGAGTGCAAAACTCTGATTCATTACCATAGCTCAAACTTTTTCTAAGGATGAAAAGCTATATTGGTTTAACTCCGTGATTGTATTAAATGCTGTACTGCATTGGTACAGTTCAAGTGGTATGACCTCTTTAATTTGAATGCAGCTGCACCAGTAGATGAGGAAAGTCTGGGAAATAAATAAGCAAGGTAGCTGTAACAAACTGTTATGCCAAGATGGCCATGCCCACATTCAGGGTTTATTTGTATGAATCAATTGGTAGGAAACATTTCCTACCTGGCACAGTTACAATGGTTAAAACCAAGAAAACATTGTCTGTGTTCCAGGCCATAAGGATGAAATGTTGTTGAAAGTCTCTGGCTGCTTTGTGCTCCTATAGAAATATATAGTATCTATAAATCCAGGTTAGCAGCCTAACTAATCAGACCTACAGCAAGTTGCATCACTGGGGCTACTCAGCCAGAGCACACAGTAAATTCACCTCCTGGAGACAGCTGCTGCCCCTGTTTGTGCTGTCTCTATCTTTGTGTGACTCCACTGACACAAGCCAGCTTTATTCTCAACTCGCTGTGCTGGGAGAAGAGCTGCTGCGTTCTTTGCTCCTCAGATGGACTCTGACATATGTCCTCCCTCCTTCCGACAGCTTGAGAATGTTATGTCCAAGAAGGCTTCCCTGGACTTATTCAAGCCATCACTGGAAGGTGGGGCTTAGTTCAGTACATCTGGTCTCACTCCATAAGGTTCGTGTCCCACCAATGGCATATTCTTCACTTCCCCTTAGTGTATGAGGCTACTGCTTTCATATGCTGCTGGGAAAGCTTGGGTGTAAAGAGCTGGGTTTGGCTGGAGGTTTTGTTCTGATTTTGAGAGTGTATTTGTGCTTATGTGCCTCCTTGGCTAGTCGTGGACTGCTGAGTTTGCTACCAACCCTTCTCCTGATCTTACTAAATCTGGTTGGACTTTGCAATGCTCAAACCCACTGATGTGCTGTTCTGCAATAAGGAAGGCGCCAGCTGTTGTGGATGATCTTGTGACTGAGCATCAAGTGGATACGTGGTTGTCTGTGAGACTGGGTGAACAAGGACAGAAACACAGCTGTCGCCGGATGAGAGCGCTCTAGCAAAGCTGGCTTTCTGTGCCTGTCCTGAGTTTGCCAGCCTTCCTGGGGGACACAAGTATTTAAGATTAACACAGCAGTAATCGAGATCTAGTTTTTCAGAAATGAAACCGTACAGAGGGCTTATTTACTTACTGACCTCTAAGAAAAAGGAGCAGTGAAGCAGGTCTCTACGTAGCAATGCTAAGGCGATAAGTGTTTGAATGTTTTGAGCTGAGAAACCTTAAACATCAAGGATGTGACGATTCAGGATTTGAAATTTACTCCTTGTCAATGTAGGTGCCATTTGTAAAATGCAGCTCTGGATCCTGAGCATGCACAACATGTTTGGTTGCTCAGACCTGTGCTTGATTAGAGTCAACCAATATGGTTCTTCCGAGTTGCAAGAGCTTATAATGTGATCCTCAGCTATTGTTCCTAAAATCAATATTTAGACGGTACCACTAAAATGTATGGTGATATAAAATGAAGATTTTTTAATTAGTGGAGTGATCCTCTCTTGTTTGGCTGCAGTCAATTACTTGCACAGAGGCTACAAGTTGAGTAGAGATTTGTAGACTCAAGCTAGACTAAAAGTGGACAAAATAAGACAAGAAGACATACTTCACAGGGTTAATGAGAATCAAAGGTAGTGATTATGGTAATATAGTCAGAAAGTCATATTCAAAGTATTATCACAGCAGCAGCACTGGTCTTCCTATTTTTAGGTTCAGTCTTTTGTGAGGGAAGATTAGCAAAGGGTGTTTGAAGAGAGAATGAGCAGAAGACCAGGGGTAGGATTACGAAAGCAGGTCCAGGCATCAGGCGTGGATGACAAAAAGACCATTAACAAGAGTCAGAGAAATGGATGAAGGAAGCAGCCAGTAGAAAGGTTTGGAAAAAAGAAATCCAGTCTTGAAAAAGCAAACCAAAAAACTTGTTCAATATGAATATATGTTTTGGTTATGCTTCTGATCATAAAGCCAAAACAAAAAAGTGTTTCATGAGAAGGGGCTCCAGGGAGATTTCAGTGCTGTAACATGAGTTTTGTTGCTATTATTGTTACTTCCCAGCCTCTTCATCATATGCCTGGAGTATTCTTTTTAATTTTCCTTCTTCTCTTCCAACAAATAAGTGAAATAGATATGCTTCTGAGAAGGAGACAGCAGGTCAGGCCATATATGATTTTGTTGATGAACAACCAAAAGCTTTAGGGCAAATACAAAATCTCCATGTGTAAATTCTGGATTTTGTAAAAAGGGCATTTTCTTTTCTGACTATTTTCCTATGAAAATCTTAACCGTTTCTAAAGGCTGGCAAAGCTCTTTGGCTAGTGCAGAGAGTAACAATAACTATCTCCAGAGGTCTGGACTGCATCAAAGGTATCTTAGGTTTTGGAATATTTCAGAGAGACTGTGTGATTTCTCTTTTGGAACCTCTGACTTGTGGAGTCCATTACCTTATTTTATATCAGAGAGCCCTCCTGGTTATGAGAAGTCACTGAAAGAGCATTTCTTCTTACCAGCTATCAAACAAGCTCTTCCAGATCCTGTGGAGAGACTTCTTTGAACATTCCAGATATGCACTAGGGGAAAAAGGTGTTCACTTCATGACCTCATCTCACAGATTTCCTCCGTTGTGTGATAATGATTGTCTTGTTAGGTAGTTACTTTGAAATCACTCTTTGCTCAAAAGAAGTTAAAGCAAAGTGAACACTGAATTATTTGGTTTTGATACTCAAAATAGATGGACAATGCCATTGCTAATAGTTATAAAAGGTATATTAAGACATGAAATACACACCAAATTACATCTTGAATGTCTCTCTCTTCCCCTGTCTGGCTGACTTGTTATAGACTTTTTATGACATGGCCCTTGTGAGACACTCTGTCTTCCTTGCTGCCTTAGGTTTCATTCATCATGGGGAAACTGTTCTTAGTGGAGCATGCCAGTTTTGTAACTGATTTCTTTGAAGCCTCCAGAAGGATCTGGACAGAGTTAATCTTCCATCTCCTCTCCAAATCTATGCCTTCCTCCATGAAATATATTTGTCTCTAATTTATGCAAGGGGTAGTCCTGGCACTCCTATAACTAAATTAAGAAACAACTAATTTATTTTTAGACTGCATATGTCACCTTGTAATATAAGAAGACTTGTCTGACCATTTAACAATTCCTAGGCTCAACAGGAGGTAAAATTCATCCCTTCACGTCCTTTGATGAGTCAGTGTGCCCCTTTCAGCATGAGCCATGTCTGCCCACCAAACCTACATTTCTGTTGATCTGTACATTAACAAACATACAAAGTGTGATAAAAACAGGTAGCTCATTACTGACTCTTGGCTGAAACAGGCATTTCTTCCTTTGGGATAATGCAGGCAAAAGCCTAGGGACCCGTTCTTGGAACAAGCTCCCTGGGGAGATCGGGTGGATTTGGAGGCTGACTGTCTTTAAGAAATGCTGCATAGGTTTCTTTGAGGAATCCTTTTCAAAACAAGGCTGCATTTAGCATCACTGGCATCCTCGGATAAACTACAGATCAGTGAAAAATTGAAGATAATAATACAGTGTGAAATTCATTATTTAAATCCTGCCACAAGCAGAATTTTAACATGCATAAAGTATAACACCAGAAACTCCACTAACTCACAGTGGGGCATCCTTATTCTAGTTGCATATCATTATGTTGGTACCGTATGTGGAAGTACTCAAATACTAAAGAAGTAGTAACTTATATGAGTGTATTAGCCTTACAGGCAGAGGAGGCAAATGCAAAGGAAGAGTGAGTCCTCTGCCATAGTGAGAGCAGCAAAAGTTGGATGCTCTGAAGGGTGCTAGGTTTAAGTACAAGTGGCTCTGTAACACTGCAGCTGTTTCAATGAAACAAGGTCCTCATCCACAGTGCAACTATATAGGAAAGACAGGAGCGTCTGAGAACACCAATGCTGCATCCAATAGCAGCAGCAATCCAATAGTTATGTAATGTATGTGGTAAAATTCTTTTTGCTGGGAGATAAGGGAAGTCACATTAATAGCCAACAAGCTGCTTGAGAGCAAAAAAAAGCTCATGCTGACTGTGCCTTTAATCAGTGGAATCACTGAGGAATATCTGCTGTTCCAGGACAGATAACCTTTGCTCCATCAAAATGCTATTATTTTAGCAGCTATTTCTGTAAATGGTAGATTAGTTAAACCTCATTTTCTCATGTACTCAGACATGAATCTAGGTGCTGCTCCATGGGTAAGGCAGAACACAATGTGCCCCTGCAGCAGACTCCAGAGAAGGTTCAAACATTTTAACTGGTACTGAGTCAAATGGTACCTTTTCTGCTGACCTGCCCAGGTATTTGCGACTTTTTCTCAATGATTCAGTTCCAGTGACTCTGCTGTGCCTGTGTAGGTGAGAAGTGTCCTTAATGACCATACATATCCCTGAGATACCGTTGGTTTAGCCTACTTTAGTGCTGCTGGCAAGGAAGCTGCACTAGCTCAAGGCTCTACATGAAAATAGCTCACCAAGGGTTTAATCAGTTGTTTTGGCCAGTTCTGTAGCTCACAGTGAGCTCCATGGACATACAAAGTTGTTTACTGTGAATTTGGCTGATGTGCACCTCCAAAAGCTTCAGCACAGATGTATCCTTTGTGGTTTATGAACATTGACTTACATGCCCTGATTTCTCACCTGTGTGCTCTTCAGGTCAGTGATAGCAATTCTGCCCAAACGGAGCTGGACAGGACACACCAGATGCTGATGCTTTTGAACTAGGCAGACAGTGCCTGCAGCTGCCCTTGCAGCCTGTACCATTCTCCAAGCCAAGCCTGGGAGTGTAATGGGCAGCGATGCCTCAACCCACTAATGCTTGGCCTTCAGGCCAGCATGAGTGGGGTCTGTGGGTTTCTCGTCCTGTCTCAGAGTAGTAGCTAATGCTATACTGACAACTGCCAAGCCAACATCTTTCACCCTTAATTCCCTTTGGTTTGTGTATCAAAACACTTTCCTCTCCTCTTTTTTTTTTTTCCATCCTTAACACCGACGATTTTCCCTGGGCAGCTCTCCTATTGGAAATAAATTATGTGTCAGTTTTTGATGGAGACATGTCAGCTAAAGTCTAAGTGATGAGAATAAGATCCGTTTCACTTGCAGTGTGTACTTCAAATTTGAAGCAAGCCAGGCTTCCACAGGCAAAAGGCAAGTGCATGAACTCACTCCTCCAGCTTCTTTTTCTCTTTCTCCTGGGTGACAGCATTGCATGCCTGCGGTTGGTCCCATGTGGGTACATCCCTAGGGCCCAGGGCAGCGAGGAGCTGTGACAATGTTCCTGAACTCAGGCACCATGTTTTGCCCAACTTCACTCAGAGGTACCTATCAAACAGACCAAGCCCTGAAATAAGGGCAGTGGATGGGGGGAAGAGTGAAAAGAGGGAAGCAGAGTTTGCCTTATGTCTCTTGTTGCTGTCTCCTAAATAATATTGACATATTTCTTGGCACTGCATCCTGAGTCAAAGAAAAGCCATGGTCTCAGCCTTTGTCATGGGTCTCCTGACTTCTCTAGACACCTTTAACCAATGTGGAAGGCAGAGGTGTGATTAAAAAGTGAAACCAGGGACAAGCCATTATTCACAGTAACAGGTTAAGCACTACAGAATTTGTCCCCATTACTCTGAGCAACTCCTTTTTTCACAGAAATTTCCCCAGAAAGGCTTTGAGGTCAAAATTTACCTTTGAGGAAGGAGAATGAAGGGAGAATATCCAGGAAACATCAGTGAAATCAGACTAGATTTCTAAACAATAAATATTTCAAAAGTAGCCAAAGGTCAAAAGCTTCAATAAACCCTGATTGAGGTCAGCATTTACCTCAAAAAAATATCTTCTTAATAGAGTCAGAGATTTTTTGGCTGAGTGAAGTTTAACAGAAAGTTTTCCATGCAAATGCCATTTTGTACAAAGAAAAGCAGCAGGAAAACCACTCAGCCAGCCGAGGTTTAAAATCATGTGTCAGAGACTCTTATGACCCTTTCAGATAATAATTTCATCTAGATTGAATGACATGTACGTTGCTTACAGTGCTTTAAAATCCAGAGTGAGAAAAGATTTCCTGACTTCAGCACATACATCACGCTTGTGAATGTTGTCTGCTTTGTTTTCATTACACTTGCCTTCCTTGTCAGCACCCCAGCTAAAATAAAGCAATCCCCAGGCAACTTTCACAAACACACAGTGGGAAGAACATAGTCATTATATGGGGTCAAATTCAACATTGCACAACTAAATTTAATGGAATGTGACTCACGTAATATACACATTAGGAAGTGCTTATTTGCCTCCATATGTGGGGTTTGGGAACTTTTTTTTAATTAGCTGCAATTAATTGCCCAGCACTGGTACTTGGCATAGAACACCTGAATGAAGAAGTAAAATTTTTAACAGTAATTCCTCTGGTTATGAAAGAAAATAAACTGAGAACCTCATTCCATTCCCCACTCACTCTCCCTACAAACCACAAAAATATTACATCTGCAACAATACCCATATACCCCCATGCCTAACCTAAAAATCAAGATTTATTCTTGCTTTTGGCAAGTTATTCTTTCAGAACTTTGAAGTACCTGAGTAAACACAAAACAAAGGAGCCCTAGAAAAGACTGAGAGATTATTTCAGATGCTGCCTGTAAACATTTCTTGCTACTTTATTTCCAGTAGTTACTTGCAGCTGATTATCACTCTGGAGCAGTTCCCCATATGTAAGATTTCCCAGTTCCCTTTTTCTTAAGTCACCTTTACTTTTGCAAAACTCCAAGAAAAACGAAAATAAATGAAAAGCCAGACTGATGCTCTCTGAAAGGGCAACCTTTTTTCCTAGTCAATAAATAGATCCTTGAAATCCTCTTCTGACAGCTTTGGAACTGGACCTCTAGCATTAACGCCAAAACTGTAATTTAAAGTTGTAGTTCATGATTCTCCCCTTGGTTACAAATCTTTAATTTCAAGGAAGTCGTCAGACTGACTTCAGGAGAGCTTTGCTGTGTTGGCTACGGAGTAGATGAGATCTGGATCTTGTCCCACAGTCCTTTGAACTATTAGCATTATGCCTTGAATGACAACGTTGCCTTTTCACACTTACAATTACACTCTTATCACACAGGATTTTGCTCATCTATGAAGAAACCCCCACAAAAGTTTTTGACTCAGTGTGGAAATCTAGAAGCTCAAAATCAGCAAGAAATGCTGCTGAGTTTTCCTCTGTAATCTGTGATATGTATTGGAAAATGAAGATGTTGTTTTTAATTATAATTGACATTTTTTTCTCCTGGTTCTCCCAGAGAAGTCATTCATCTTGCTGAAAAAGTGGTGCCACTTACAACATCATCACAATGGGAGTTCAGTGGAAGAACTTGTAAACAGACCTCTAGGGAGCTTCCAAAATCATCTGTTACGCTGTGAAGTTGAAAACCAGGGAACTTGATTTTCCCAGCTCTCCTAAGTGTCTATGAGTAAGAGAGAAGGGAGAATAAGGAGATTCTTCCCTGCCAATATTGCAGCCCTGGGGGCTGGGCACTATGGGGGTCCCTGCTCTTGGTGCACACCTCTGTGATGTGAATGCAGCACTGCTTCCAATCTCCTGGGTCCAAATCTGCAGGCTGAGACCTGTCACAGCTCCATGGCAAGGGAAGCCCTGGTGATGCACCCTGCTCCCATGCCCATGCTTCCTTGAGGAGGAAACACAGGTTCAAACATAAGTTCAAAGTCCTGAAACCAAGGCTGAGATTTCTCATTGACAGGTCTATTTTCTATTGCTGTATGCTATACATGGCTCTCTCTGTCTCCTTGTCTCCTTGACACCCTGCACCAGCCCTGGTAAGTCAGTAAATGTGATTCAGAGCCATAAGCACACAGTCAGAAAATGCACTAGGTAAGTGCAAAAAACACACAGTTAAATTAGGAAGTAGAATCAGTTCATCGGAGTGCCACTCTTCCCTGGGGATGCAAGTATCAGCACAGCAAAGCACTTCCTGAATCAGGCAAGCTATTAATAAATACTTTTTTTTTTAAAAAAAAAAAGAAGCTTTACAAAGAAATTTGAGAATTGGGAAAATTTGCAGCATTGAACCACCAGCTCCCGTGAAACCTTCTGTCCTGGGTTTCTCCCTGAGTGTAACCTAACCCTTTCCCTCACTTTTGCAGTGTCTGCTGAACCAGCCCATTCAGAGGTGATTATTAGTGCCAGCTACAGCAGAAGCAGCACCACATTTCTGTTTTTCTCTGCAAACAAACATTTAAGCTCTCCTGGCAGGACAATCATGCCGCAGGGGAAAAAATGCCCTCAGTCATCAGATCCGCCAAGATTTAGTAACTAGCTGTACGAGGGGTGTGACGTCCCTGGCAGGCAACACGGCAGAGGCACAATGTCTCTCGGCATTACTTCATTGAGTCGACTCCTAAGAGCTGCAGAAATCTCTGGGAAGCTTCAGCTCTCTTGACCTAGTGTGGAGGAGACAGTCTGCCTGGGTTCCTGTAGAAGAGCCAAAGAATGCTGAGGTCTGGGAAATCTCAAACAGGACAGCAAGGTCAGAGCCCAGAGATGAATCTCAGAACCTTTGGGCTGCTGGAAAGAGCATCGATTGCTTTTATAAGGACCCAGTTCAGGAGGAGCTGTGCCTGCTGATGGGTGGGTGATACCAGTGACTTTTTGAATCAAGAAGCTCAGATTTGATACTGTTGAGTGTTAGTATTGTAACAACTAAGTAAAACACTGCTCGGGTAGTACAAAGCGTACAGCAACTGTAACTGCAGAAGTCCACACAGCATCAATACGATAAATGTAGTAAGTGGTGTAGCAGAACTGGGGTCAAATATGTAGCCTATGGGCATGATATCTTATAATTTCAGAAACCCATACACCAGAGGTGAAACATAAATATCCTGTATCTGCCATCAAAGCAGAAAAAAATATTTTTGACTAAATATTTTTATTTAGTGTGACAAAGTCGGGAATTTTGTGCAAGGGATAAAAATTACACCTCAATATGGCCAAAGAAAGGAGAGAGTGTTCCTTCACGGAGAAATCAATTTTGAGGTTATACCTCTTTTAGCAATACCTACGGGAAAAGTAAACAAACTATGTGGAATTATAGAGAGACCAAACCAGAAGGTAAGGATGGGCAGAATGTTCCCAGAAAATACATATAGTACAAGAAAAGCAGCCAGTCAAATAGAATTTGACTCATGACCTGGTTAAGACACAGTTCCCCTTCACAAGTAATACAGGGGCTGCATTTTTACCAAGTTACAGAAAAGCTTGTAACCTAACACAAAAAAAATGACCAAAGATGGAAATCCAGTTCTGAGGAGGAAAGTGGATAGGGGAAGACTTTTACCTCACTACAAAAACACACACAAAAAAATACAGCTGAAGATGCACAGGCAGACAATGGCAGCATCCAGGAGAGTAAACAGCATTCAAGCAATCCAGACCAACTGAATCTATCAGATTATGCTAGAAATCTGTTTTTTCTTTCAAGCTGTTCAATATTTTGTTATTTGTGTGTACAGAGCTAGCTGGAAACTGGGATCAGAAGGATGGCAAGAGGAGGGGGGGGGGCAGAAAAAGAAGGGGGAAAAAATGTGCCTGTATAAAACTAGCTCAGCTTGAACCTCTCCAAATATCCAGTTTGTATCAGATTAAGAAAAAAGTCCAGGTCAGTCTTCTGCCCTATTGGGACTGTCTTCTCACCACACATCACAAAAGCACATGTATTTTTATTGATTAACTCTGTCCACACCACTATATTCAGCTCTTCTGCTGCATTGTTGAATTGATTTCTTCTGCCCAAATCACACTATTGATTTTTTCTGCTCCTGTTACACATCTCCTCTGCTTCTCTCAGGCACTGCTTCATATAGTAGGGAAAGTATAAGATTAAGTGCTCATCTTACAAACACTTATGCATACAAAGAATTTATGCACACGGATAAATCTAAGGCCACTGCTCCGTTGCAGGGTCTACTCATAATACTATATGTGTAACTTTTTTCATAGAATACAAGGATTACATGAAAGTATAGAATTAGGATTGTATGCAATCCTTTTCTCTTGTTATTCATCAAGGCAACAGCAAACGGTTCAAGGCTAACACTGAGCTTTCAGATGTTCTGCCAAAACTATGTGAAGGGCAGTTTTAGTTTGTTACACACAGATGAAAGTAAGACTTGTCTGCCACGAATGGACTAGATTTCCAGCTGAGGTCAGGACTCGCAGTTGCAGCCAGATTTTAAGGATCAATGTTTATAAGCCTCTAAAGGGCAGGTGTCAAGGGGATGGGACCAGACTCTTTTCAGTGATGCTCAGCAACAGGACAAGAGCCAATGGGCATAAACTGGAACACAGGGAAGTTCCATCTGAACATGAGGAAAAACTTCTCTACCTTGAGAGTGACAGAGCACTGGGACAGGCTGCCCAGAAAGGTTGCGGAATCTCCTTCTCTGGAGACATTCAAAACCTGCCTGGATGTGATCCTGTGCTACCTGCTCTAGGTAGATGTGCTTTAGCAGGGCGATTGGACTAGATGATCTCCAGAGGTCCCTTCCAACCCTGAGCATTCTGTGATTCTGTGAAAAGACAGCAACTGATGTACCCTACACTGAATGTCTGGATTTTTTCAGATACTCTGCACCAGAGACACCGAGGTTGCTGAGAAGTCCCCTCCTGACTGTGGACACAAAGCTTTTGGAAATTCTACTTCAAAACACAGTCCAAGTATCAGATATAGATACACCACTTTCATATCTGGTCAGAAACTTTCTATCTACATTTTTTCTGTGGATTATTACGTTTTTCAATCATGATATGGAGAAAATATGCTCTAAGTTTTTATATGAGATGGTATTAACTTTGTACATGATAAGATGTTTAGCACCCAGCAATTATTTTGTAAGTAGAATTTATTTCCCTTGAATTATAAACTGTCACTCTACCTCCCTGAACTCTGGTGAAGATGAGGAGGAATTTCTTCGGAGATTTCTTTGTCAAACACAATCAGAACCTCTTGCACGACACTTTTTCTTTCAGTCACTCCTGTTTTGAAGCAAGGGAAAAGGCACATATAAAATAATCCTACCAAAGCAAGAATGGACAATTTGAAAGCACAGGGGAAACAGTGCTCTCTGATTATTATTACTGTGCAGTTTCACAGGTCCCTTGGATGTTATTTCCTATCAACTTTATAGCGCTTTTATCCAACCCCCCAAGAATTTGTAACAAAATGTTGTAGCCACAAGGGAGGGATTTTCCTTTTCATATAAAAACCTCGTGGTGACACTATGAAAATGGTATTGCTTAACATTCTTTATGTGATGCTAAACATTTGACAGACCTGTCCGTGACCACCTTACAGAGGATTTACTAGCCTGGGCAGCCAAAGGTAGAATCTCAGTATCTTACACTGAGTGACATCTGTAAATTAGACAAAAAACATTTTTAAAAAAGTTTGCTCAGAGCTTTTAACCAAGAAAATCAGCAACAATATTGCTCTTAGGAGACAAAAGAAAAGGTGAACAAGGTGTTGCCTTCTTGATTGCCGTGTAACACTTTATCGGTGCCTAGCAATTACCTACAATACAATCGCCGATATGCACTAGCAAGAAATGGGCTTCTTGGTGGAACTGGCAAGCTCTGTATAACTCAAATGCCAGATCAAATATTCACAGGTATTTGGAGGAGCTACACTGTGGCAATCAGAGGATACCTCTGCTCATATGCAAATTATGCTGGCTAAAGCAAAGAAACATGCAAAGCAAACTGTATTTTAAGCTGCTCTTTGAGAACAATCAGAAGATGGCTTGTTTGTTTCTCTGTCCTAACCTCTCTTAAAGAGTTTTCAATATTCCTCCAAAGGCACAGACCTGGTTTAGCGACTGAGGCAGTTTTATACCCAAATATGCTGCACTGCTGGAGGATATTGACTGTCTACCTCACATCTGTGTGATCAAACCACAGCCATTAATTATTCTGTTATTTTCAACCCCCAACTTATTTAGCCAGCAAGTGATCTCAAACCACTTCTTTCCAGCTTTTAAAATCAATTGATAAATAGCATTTGTTTATCTCTGAGGAATCAATGCACAATTACTTTGAACTGTTTCAAGAAAATAGGATTTTCAAGATACTATGTCCTCTCTTTACTCCTTTCAACAAGTTTGATTTAAAAAGCATAAGTAGAAATGCAGACTTACAGAAATGTGAATGTTCCGCAGTTAAATTACTTTATGAAACTGGGATCTTTATTGTTAGTCTCAGGTCTTTCTTTCCTTTGGTCCCACAGGAGAAAGAGGAGGTTTCTAGTCTTTAGCGTGTGTTTTAAATCTTAGGATGCATACAGTATGGTAATTAATGTGAATTACCTGGGAAGAAATTCAGAAGAAATTAATCAGAATAGCAAGAAGTTCTGAATTTCACGTATACAAAATCTCAAGGTCAGGGTGACTGGTGTAATGTTTGACTACTGTAAAAAATACTATTTTAAAACCACTTTAGATATTATGGAGTAGAAGGACATAACATAGATAAGGAAAAGATGCTTTTCTTTTTTTCTTCAGATAGCTTTACAATTAAGCTACTTTGAGATTACTTGACATTGATAGAACAGGGTTTACCAGAGAGGTTATATTGTGCGTCATTGCGGCACATCTTCCTCTTTGCAAGTCTGACTCAAAGGATGTACAGGAATTAACTGAGCTGCTTTCTTGAAAGAGTTCCTGTCTAGAATAGAGGAGCTTTCCAGGGACTTCTCTTAAAAACAGTATTTGAGTGTTTCAAAGGAAAGACAGAACAAAACTATAATAAATTAAAAAGTAAGATCTGCTTAATGAAAAACTCCTTTAATTTGATTGTTTTAGTTCTAGACTCTGTCTAGAATCATAACCCTTCTTCAGTGCATGACCCAAACTCTTAATTATTTATTTGCCTGATTACCAAATGAAACAGTCATTAACCCAACAATTCAGTGCAATATAGCAATGGTAAAATCTAGAAAAATGGTACACATAAAGAACAGGAACATAAATGTTGAAGACTTTTAACTGCAGAGAATTAGGAAGCTATTAAAGGAGAAGGTATAAGGAATAAAGGGGAATATGGCTGGGGAGATGTGATTATAATTTTATTAGGGCTGGGAGTTAAATAAAATGAAAACCTAAGAGAAAAGTCAAAACAATTCAATTTGAAGGGCCACTTTGATCATATTAACTGAGATGGAAGTGGCTTATACAATATGCAATCCCAGGAGGCACCCAGACTTAGAAACAATCTCAGGAGACGACTTCTTCTTGCAACCAGGACACAGACTGCTAAAAAGCCCAGGGAGCCTGCACTTGCGGTTTTATCCCTACCAGTTGTATTGACAGGGTGGGGTATTGCACTTCTGACTGTGATTCTTTCCAGGGGATAGGGGTTTTGGAAGGAAGGAAGGCAAGTACAGAATAAAGCCAAACAGACCAAAAGTGCACAAAACTCTCCCCCAGACTGGTGAGACTCTCTTGAGGCAAAGACTCAAGAGGGGTGACAATTTACCTTGGTTGAGGCAAATAACACTGGGGAAGCAGCCAGCTTTCCCTGAAAATTCAGCAAGGTGCTGAAAGAAAAACGTTCAGATAAATAGAAAACTGCTACAGCAGAGAAATACAAACTAATGCCCCAGACTGCAGGTCTGGACCCTTGCCTTACGTCAGTGTGTTGCATCTGTGTGGTGGGGCTTTGTGGAGGGCCCACAGGGGTGGTTCCTGTGAGAAGCTGCTGGAAGCTCCCCCAGCTCCAAAAACTGGACCTGTCTCTGGCCAAGGCTGAGCCCATCAGTGATAGTGATAACACCTCTGTGAATTAGCATAGTTAAGAAGGGGAAAAGGAAACTGCTATGAAACAGAGGAGAGGAGAGGAGAGGAGAGGGGGAGGTCAGAGCAATACCTGAGCAGAGATACCAAGGTCAGTGAAGAAGAAGGTGTGGACGTGACGGAGCAGAGGTTCCCCTGCAGCCTATGGAGCAGAATGGTGAAGCAAATGTGAACCTGCAGCTGTGGAGGGACTCCATGCCAGGGGAGGTGACCATGCCTGAAGAAGGCTGTAACTGTGGGGAGCCCATGCTGGAGTAATCTGTCCTTACTGCACCCCATGGGAGTGACTCATGTCAGAGGAGTACATGGGGGGCTCTCTCCCATGGCAGGGACCCCATGCTGAAGCAGGGGAAAAGTGTGAGGAGTCCTCCTCCTGAGGAGGAAGGAGTAGCAGACACAACGTGTGACAAAATGACTGCAACCCCCATTCCCCATCCCCCTATGCTGCTGGGGGGGATGAGATAGACAAATCAGGAGCTAAGTAGTTTGGGCACAAGAAGAAGGGAGGGGATGAGGGAAGGTGCTTTAAAGGTCTGCTTTTGTTTTCTTTTTGCCCTGCTCTGATTTGATTGGTTATAAATTAGATTAACTTTTTCCCCAAGTCGAGTCCATTTTGCCCGTGACCTTAATGGGGTGAGTGAACCCTCCTTGTCCTTGCTCAGACTCACCAGCATTTCCTTAGATTTTCTCCTCCCCATCCCAGTGTGGGGGGAGGAGTGAGCGAGAAGCCTCCTGCGTCTTTGTTGCCATCTGGGCCTAAACAACGACAGTCAGTTTGGGGATATTTTTCCTCCATTGAATACTAAGAGAGAAAAAACAAACAATGAGCTGCTCAGAAAGCTGTCTGTGTCTGGAAGCAGTCAACCAAGGTAAAGTTGTCCCTCCCTGCCGGCATTTCCTGCAGTGCAGCTTCCCCTGTGCTCCTACACCCTCATCCCGAGCCGCCTATGTGACAGGGAGGGAACAACGCTTCCAGCTTCGCTTTGTAAGCCTTTCCTCTACCAGCATGTAAGGGGCTCCTTCGTCCCTCCTCATGGGAAGGAAAATGAAGCAATTTTTCCAAGAATTGAAATGTAACGAGTTTGCATATACCGTTGAGACTTCAAGAGACAAAAGTAAATGAATAAAAGACCTTCAAATTATTTATGACAAGAATTTCTGGGATTATTATATATGAAAGTGGCAGAGGAGGACAGTACAGATGAAGTTGATAAAGGCAGTTAAATTCATAAACAGCACAGACATGGCCAAGATAATTAGGATAAACAAAAAGAAATTCTTTAAAAACATGAGAAATTGCCAGCAACTAATGGATCTTTAAGGAATGACAATGGAAAAGTACAGATAAAGATTATATTGCTCAAGAAGCTTTCTGTTTCATTGTTCACAGCAGAAGCTGGAGGTCATTTTCTAGTGATTAAAATATATTTTCCTTGAGGAGAAAGAAAAATGTTAAAAGGCTTCATGATTATACTGAAACAGATAATTAGACAATAAGAAGCCGTACAGGTTGACAAAGCACTGGGCCCAGAAGATTTCCAGGCACAGGAAAAGCAGATGAGACAGAGACAAGAATTTGTGGGCTGGAGCAGAGGTAACAATTGGTTATGTTCTGTATGCAGTTGCAATACAATGGGGACTCTGTTCCCTCACCAAAACATCTGTGTCCAAAACACCTGCATAGGACCAGCACATATGACAGAGGGCCTCCAGGAGACCTGTGACTTCCATATCAGTAGTGGAAGCTAAACGGATGCCTTAAGGTACTTCATATAACACCAGATGCCGGTGTTTCTCACTCAAGCCTTGGGTCTTTTATTCAAGAGGTGGCTGATCACTGGGACATCACATTGCATCAGCAAAGGACAGTAGCATAAATCAGCTCGAGAGGGAACCAGTGAAAATCAAAATCAAAGTATAGAGTCCTTTAGTTTAAGCTTACATTAGGCTACACAGGAAAGAATTAATTTACTTTTATTTCCTTTCAAAACACTAGCTAATTGTCCGGTATTTTAGTATTTAAATATTCCCATAACAGGAATATCCATTAATTATTTACTCATCAATTGGCAAGAAAGACAGACTGTAATGTCTAAATGACCAACTTGAAGGAAATATTTGTGAGTTCAATTCTGAATCCAGTGTTTCTTCTTGAGTAGCTTAAGGCAAGCTGTTTGCCCTCTGAAAGACCTCCCAATTCCTGATACAAGAAAATGCCTTCCTGTTCTGACACAGCTGTAACCCTAGCAATATATCTTTAACTGCACTCATATTAGTTCATCTGGTCTGGTCAGGATGCTTGTTCTGCTCTCAGCCAAATTGCATTTCCCCTCAGTAATGTTAACAGCCGTTTCTCTTGTCCTTTCCTTAGACAGATTTAACACACCACTCCTAGGACTAACTTGATGTCAATGGGCAGACCAAACTGATGGCCTCTGTGGACATTAGAGAAAGCATAAAAGCCTGTACATGAAGGTGCAATTATTCCTTATGGCCTATTGCTGAGCCTATTCTGAAAGATGTTGGGAAGCCTCGCTGTCCTAAAGGTTTGATCTTTCAAGGCAGGATCAGCTTCATACTCTTCTGTTTAATCTCAAATGAATTATATCAGGCTGTTTTGAAACCATTTATGCCATGAGGCTTGTATTTTATTTCCACCTTCGAACTTATAAAAAGGCTGTCTTTTTGTGTCCTCAGTTTCTGGGAACATCTACAAGCAAATTGCAGATTCTCAAGGACAACATTCATTCCTGTGAGCATTACTGATTATGTTGGGTTGGATGGGTATTCAGCATCACTGACTAGCTGCCACAAGGGTTTTGTTCAACAGATGAAACCTCACAGGCTTCATTGGAACTATATCAATTTATACCCCAGTGAATGGAGATTAGTTCATAGAATCATAGAATGGTTTGAGTTGGAAGGGACCTTACAGATCATCCACTTCCCACCCCCTGACATAGGCAGGGACACCTCCAACTCGATCAGGTTACTCAAAGCCCCATCCAACCTGGCCTTGAACACTGCCAGGGAGTGGGCAACCACAACTCCTCTGGGCAAACCTGTGCCAGTGTCTCGCCACCCTCACAGAAAAGAATTTCTTCCTAAAGAAGAAATCTAATCTAAATTTACTCTCTTTCATCTTAAAACCATTCTCCCTCATCCTACCACTATGTGCCCTTATAAAAAGTCCCTCTCCACCTTTCCTGTAGGTCCCCTTCAGGTACTGGAAGGCTGCTAGAAGGTCTCTACTCCAGACTGAACAACCCGAACTCTCTCAGCCTGTCTTCATAAGAATGGTGATCCAGCCTTCTGATCATCTTCGTGGCCACCCCCTGGACTCACTGCAACAACTCCATGTCCTTCTTAAGTTGGTGGGGTCTCACAAAGGCAGAGTAGAGAGGGAGAATCAACTCCCTCAACCTGCTGGTCACACTTCTTTTGATACAGCCTAGAACACTGTTGGCTTTCTGGGCTGCAAGCACACATGGCTGGCTCATGTTGAGCTTTTCATCAACCAACACCCCAAAGTCCTTCTCAGTGCTGTTGTCACTCCATTGTCTGTCCAGCCTGTATTTGTGCATGGGATTGCTCCGACCCGCGTGCAGAACCTTGCACTTTGTCTTGCTGAACTTCATGCAGTTTGCAAGGGCCCACCTCTCAAGCCTGTCAAGGTCTTTCTGGATGATATCCCTTCTCTCCGGTGTGTTGACTGCACTGCACAGCTTCGTGTCATTGGCAAACTTGCTGAGGGAGCACTCGATCCCACTATCCATGTCACTGACAAAGAAATTAAACAACACCGGTCCCCATACCAAGCCTTAAGGAATGCCACTTGTCACCGATCTCCACCTGGACATCAAGATGTTGACTGCAACTCTTTGAGCACAACCATCCAGCCAATTCTTTATCCAGCAAGTGGTCTATCCATCAAGTCCATATCTCTTCAATTTAAAAACAAGAATGTCATGTGGGACAGTGTCTAAACAGCTGCCTCTGTAAGTTCTTTCTCAGCATGTGCAGGCAGGACAGATGAGCAACATGTTCTGCTCTGATGGTGGCAATTTCCTTGAGTCCTTATGTGAGGAGAAGTCTGCCTCTGAAAACCACATGCTTTCTAAAAATTCAAGTCAAGTGGTACTCTAAGTATTTCTGTCACAGATCTGAATGTTTCATTTAAGCTCCTCTGAAGCTTTTTTCCCAGCACTCTCACTGTTTTACCAAGCATTGGTCTCCAGGTAAACCTGAGCATGATAGCCAGTTTTCACAAGTGCAAATCTCTCTATTTGTGTTATCTTTATGGGTTCTGTGCAAAAATCAGGCAATTTTCATACCTAGAGTTAGATGCAGGGGTCTGATTAATATCTACAGGCAAGTGTGGACCATGTGACTATAAGATGTCATCACAAGAGTCCACTTGATCTAAGGAACTGCAGAACAACCAATAAGCCACCAGTCAAATATTCTGTGACAAGTATCTTCCAAATAGATCTTTTATATGCACTGTGACCACTGCACTGTTGTAACACATGTGGTCTCATTTGTCACTTGTTGACACAAGGGAGGAGATGTGAAGGAAGAGAGGAGGGAATGGCTTCTTCTAAGGAGCCTTGTATGAAGCAGTTTAAACCAGGTAGCTGCATTATGCAGAGGCTCAAGTTAGAGGCTGCTCATCAGTTAGATCTCAGACACGGCCAGTATTGTGAGTCTGACTGGAACTTCCTCAATACATAGTATCAAGATTAGTGCAGACTAAAAATTACCTGAAGACACGGGATGAATCAGCCTGACTCATAATCAAACTCTTCTAAATGTTGAAGGCACCTTAAAGTAGTAACACAGAAGGGATTTATTCATGTTGATTACTTACACAATACCAGCCAAGGCTAGCAAAAAGCTCATGTTTTTCACATAAGAAAAATTGTTATTTCTGGAGTAAAGCTGACTTGGACTGTTTAAACAGGGAGGAAAAATCCAGCCAAGCTGAACTTGTCCTACACTGTTATGTCCATTGCACTGAGACAGTACTTTCTAATTAGTCTGTATCTCAACCTGTAATGATGGATATCAAATTTATTTTATCTCAACATGACAGACCTAGCATAGTAATATCTGGCAATTAGTCACACTTCACTGGGCCTTAACTTAAGCCGTTTGCAATGAAATACAGGTTCAGATATGTCACTGCTATTTTCTGTTACTCTTTATACAAAGAGCTGGTGGAAAAATCACTAAAATACTAAATCACCTATAGCAAAAGGCTGCAGCATCAGCTTCTGAATCCTATTTAGCACTGCTAAATTACAGAACAGCACCACTACAGCATGTGCTGTTCCTGGCTGATATTTTGTTAAACAGAAAACTGAAAGCAAAAATATTTGCACAGCTAGAACCTGATGTCAGATTCAGCAGCATTTGCCAATATATAAAGTTAAAGCAGAGCTTTAATATATCTGATTTGCTTTATCTCATTTGGTAACAGGTATCCAACAGATAAACAAAAACAAAAGCCTGGTAGAAGCCAAGATATTTACAGCAACCACCACTCCATGAAAATGGTGCTTTTTTTTGTTGCAGGGAAGCACTGTAACAAACAGCAGGAGGAGGTGGATTCGCAGTCGTGGGCAGCCATCCCAAAGGAAAAAGCAGGAGATAATTAAAGGATCTGGGGCTCCTCTTCCAACCCCAATGGTATTTGGTGAGGGTTGCTACAAGAGAAGCTGACTGGTTCCCAGGACACAGCTCACCCAAAAGTGTTGATCTTAACACTATAGGTGGATGATATATTTAGTGTACAGGCCTCAGGAACGCTTCCAAGCTCTTGTCTCTGCTTATGGGCCTTGGATGTTTCTCACCACCACAGTAGGAAGAGGCTGGGCATGTGCACTGGTCACCCCTTCCCAAGGATTTGTCCCCATGGGAACAATACACAGACTAGAAAAAAAAGCAGCACACTCTGCCAGGCTGGGGGGACCCCTGCTAACTTGTGACACCCACCTATCGCTACTGCAGACACAGTCAGTAAACACCAACCCTTCCACATTGCAGCACAGGGCACCCAGAGGCTGTTGAAATTCAGAGCAAGTTTTATTCAGTACACTTACGGAAGGTACGTGAAATCGTGTGTTGCATTTATTTATTTAAATCACCACTAAGTTTAGCTGGGAGAGAAAGTGACGAAAAGCATTGCCTTTAGGAAATCCCACTCGGAAGCAGTTTTTGTACTGTGGAAAGACTTGCAGGAGGAAGCGGCATCCCAGGCATTGATGGCGCATGCCTCTGTTCCTTGCCTCTGCATAACTCCTGAATAAGAGCCAGGGACACCTCAGCCAGGGATGTCAGCAGTGCCACGGCTCTTGCTAGGGCAGACAGCCTTGTGTTCCCTAATAAGGAAGGATGAGTCCACCAGCACAGGCCAGGGCAGCGGGTGAAGGTGCAATGTCTTCATGCTTAGCACACAGAACAAGGAGGGCAAGGGGCCAACAGCAAAGCCATAACCCTGGGTGCTGGCAAAGCTACTAACCAAGATGCAAAAATGGAGAAACACACTTTCACTTTGCTTTTTCCTCTTGGCAATAAAAGCTACCTGTCAAAATAGCCGGCAAAGCCATTTCAGATAGAAATATAATTTACAGTTTGAAGGTGTCCCTTTGAGTCTGTAAACTCCTTGGGGCTGGGATTATGTTTTTGATATGACACATTAACCAAATGTAAAGCATTGAGTTTTACAACCCAGAACTTCCTAAAAGATTAAGAATAATGATAATAACCTCCCTCCCGCTCCCCAATCTCTGGAATATGTATCTTGGTATTACAAAGCTCTCTGCTTCCAAGAAGAATGCTATTTATAGGTTGAAACAGATTTGCAATCATGTGTGACAGAGAAGGAGTCTGAGAAGAAATATGCAAACCAAAAAAAGCAATGGCAAAAATTTGCATAGTTCTTTAAAGTTTCCTTCAAAAGCTTCTGCAAAATACAACCATCTGGTTTTTTTAAGAATATCCTATGGGGGTAACACGAACTGCTCTCTCTTCTCTTTCTTCCTTTTTTTTTTTTTTTTTTGTTTGAAACAACAAACTCTACTTGTGGAACGGTCTCTTTATCAGGGAAATGTGTGTAATCATAAACTATTAGAGATTTAGAGATAGAAATCTGCATAGTAACCTGTACTGCTGTATTCAATTACTCAGTAAGTATTTTAAAGCAGTTAGTATGTGCCAATTTACCTCATGATGAAAATGTTTGTCAGAATAATATGCTTTATTCTAAGCACCTGCTATTTAATATTTGAGAGAGATGGAAGTGCAATGAGGAAAGAGGAAAATATGTGCTTGCAGCTCAAACATGAGCTGTAGAGGCAATTCTGGGGTGAAAAGTGGTACAGCTGAATGGAGACGAGACCATTTTTCCTCCATTTGTAAACTAGGCACAGAATGACAAGCTAATTCCCAGCAGCCAAGTGCTACAGGCATGGCCATTACCGAGGATAGTTAATCTTTCAATCTATGTCTCCGTTCGAAGAAAATGGTGCAAAAACAAAATCCAAAGCTTTTTTGTTGCCTGTGCTACCCAGCTCTGTGTCTGCTATGTTGTCAGAGGATCCGGGGAGCCCAGAGGTCACCCAGCTCCCCGAGGACCCCCATCCTGGGGCTGAATGGGGTATGGGGGATTGAAATGCAGTGGGAGGAGATACCATATGCACCCATCATGTGACACCTCTGCAGAAATCCTCGTTAAATCAAATGTAGCTCTGAAAACATCAAGTCCTTCCCATTCCTATTCCAAGCCTGTCAATTGAGCAGCCAGGCAAGCAGTTCACAGCATCTCAGACAAGATGGGGTTTAAATCAACCATTTGAAGCTGTCCAGGGTTTCTGTGAGTGAGGATGGACCTGGAGTACTGCATGTGGGGCAGGTGATACATGTGGAAACCCAAAGTGTCCGGCTGCCCTCTTCTTTATACTACCAGCTTTGCTGATGGTCCAGAAAGGACTGTGCTGTGGTATGGTAATGCAGCAAAGTCATCTGCTGTTTCGATTGCAACCCGGTGTTATTGTCTAATGGCTCAAGTGAGTATCTTGAATAGACTGGTAAATGTACAAAGACATTTAGACAGGCTTTAAAATAAGACTTTCAGATTTGAGTACCTAAAACTAAGCTTCTGAACCCATCTTGAATCATGTAAATAAATTATCTTGGTTCCAGAAAGTCTGAGCAGGCAACGGTTCCCAAAATCAGGCTGTTAATTTACGTGCTTACTTTTGAATTTGGGAACTAATGCTAGACATCCATTTTTTCAACTCCTGGCATGGCTCTGTAGGATCCACATGAAGGCTCTGGTGGATTTTCAAGCTCACACTTCCAGCCGTTGCCTGCCTGGAACAAATCATAAGCTTGAGCTAGCCCTTCTGCTGGTGAACTGACTGAAATTCACACTGTTACACAGGCTGAACACCCTGTGCAAATACAGAAGGGATGTAATGAGACGGCCTGCCAGAGAAAGGCACTTGGCAGACTCCTGCCTCAGCACACAAGATCCAGCTGCTCAAAATGCATAGGTTGTATCCTGCAGGATGGCACACTGGATGCCTGCAGCAACAGGATAATGTGACATACAGCGCTGTCAGTGAGCAGATACAGTGAATGCTAATAGGCCCTGCTTCTATTCCCTGTTGAAGTTGGTCATAGTTTTGCCATGAACTTTAGCAGTAGCTGGAAAACAGTGAGATTATGGAGGCTGACACTGCAAGACAGGCATTGTGATTTGGGTGGTGCTGTTACCCAGGGACAGTGTTGCTCCTCCAGGTTGGACTGGAGCCCCAGTAAGCTGGAAAAACATAATATTCAAGGGAAGCATCTGAGCTGGAAGCTGCACGGCAGGTTCAGCCTTCATCCTGCTATCTGCAGCAGCAGCTGAAGCCTTGCTTAGGATCTCTTCTGGGTGTATTCGGGGTGAATGTTTTCTCAGGTCACAGCAGGGAAAATACTGAGCAAGCAGCTTAACTCCTGCTCACAGAGAGGAGCTTTTCTGCAGGGGAGCTGGCTGTCCTCTCCTCCACCTCAATCCAATGAGGAGTGTGGAGGCCACAGTTCTCCCCAGGCCAGCTCTTTGCTTCCAGGTAAAGAAGCTGCCCTTGAAAACATGTGTCCACTCTTCTCACAGGAGCCTGCATCCACACTGATCCTCCTCTCCTGCCTCCAGGACAAGGATGGTGGCATCCTTCCCTCTCCCCAGATGCAACTAAGCAAGTACAGGTCTTTTCCAAACAAAATTTCATCCATTCTCCTTCAGCTCCATCATTCAGCTAGTACCCATAGTTCAATACAGGTTGGGGGTGCTATGCCTGAGGAACAGGTTTCTCTCAGCTATGCTGCTCAGCACCTTGATCACACAGCCCTGCAGAGACCACAGGCCATGTCAGTGAGAAAGGAGAAGGTCTTGCTCTCTCTGCCTGCTTCCCTGGACCCTGAGGAGGAAAGGCAATGGCATGCAGTGAGGGACCCCTGGGAGACCACGTGAAGGAGCCTCTAAAGTCCATGCTCTGCCAACGTCACCAGTGGGTAGTTCATTTGTGTTAGGTCCTGAGCAGCTGATGTTGAAGGGTGTTGGGAACCATTCCTCCAACTCTTTCTGCTAGGAAAATGCGTTTGAGATTTAAAGCTCTCTTGGATTCCCCTCTGCCTCTGAAATACAAGAATATTTTTTAAAAAAATAAAACCTCCTTTTTGTATTTTCTTCTAAATTTTCACTGAGCACATATATTTTCGCCCAGTCTAGCTGACAGATCTCCCTCAGCACAGTTTAAAAGATTGCCAAGAACATTTGTAGCGGTGGGTAGATACTGTTCTACTGTATTTTACTGACATCTGAAAATTTGGAATTAAGGGGTTGGAATAACATTTGCAGAGAAAGATTCAAACCAGCTAAGGATTTAAAGATTTATTTTGCCTGTAGTAGCCATCCCCTAACATCCTCAGTTTATAGGACTACAGAGCACAAAGGGAACTAGTCCAATACTCAATTTAAATCAGTTCACGGTTCAGCTAAAAGGCCACTGTCAGCCAAGCAGTGCTGTTACATTTGTAATAAGGAAAAGGAGTTCATACAAATAAGACAGGACAAAAGCAACACAAATCCTCATGGATTAACATCAAAGATCATTACACAAATTAGCTACTTTCTTAGTAAGTTAAAATCTGTCCATTATTGTAAAAGTAAATGGTTCAACAACTTATTCTTTGTCAGTAATCTAACTTCTAGCCATGGTGACAGATACCAGTAATAGATGACCAGACTCTTTATAGAGATAAATGGTAATAACTACATCAAACCATGAAATAATATTCCAGCAGCATCTCTAGCAGTGGCTGTAACCATTAAATTTCTTAAAAATTAGTAGGGCAATTGATCTTATCCAACTGATTTAATTGTCTAGTCCTCCCGTATAATCTGAGGTTTGATCCTGCAGCTCCTCACACAGAACAGTCAGAGGCAAACCCTGAAGACCAATTTCAAAGTTCAGTTTTCCTCCCTGTTTCCTTTCTTGCCAAGTGTAACTGAGTGCAATTTTCCATTACAATTCTTTCCTCTCTGCTCTCTCTTCCCTATTTCTCACCCTAGCCTCCACTTGTCCTCCTTTCTTCTTCTCTCTTTTGGTCTTCTACCCTTTCTTTCCCATGTGATATTTGTTGTTACAGCACAAGGGCGGCTCTATCAAACAAGCAGGTTTCACCTTCCAGCTGAGGATTTATGTCTTCTGGTCTCCCTGGTAATGAGCCTGGCCGCCCTGCCCCAGCTGCCAAGAGGGGTTTCCTCCTTGCATTCAGTCTCACATCATTTTTAAGACCAACAGTTACACAGGCCCTCTTCACAGGGACAAACACGTCCTGTAGGACATCGAAGATCTATACCCTGAGAAAATTAGGAATCGGGACAGTCTAAAGCTGATCTAGTATTATATAGCAGGACATCACGGAGAATGAGCAACTATTTTTCATGAGGGGTGGGCTTGTTGCCTGAATTGTTGGCAATGATCTGAAGCTAAAACACATTTGGTGTGATGAAAGACTGACAAATGGGGTCTCTGGAGTCCACACTGTCTCAGAGCTGTGAGGTGATGTACCCTTCCCTTTGCAAAACATCTGCTCGATATGAACAAGTCAAACTCTGAGGGCTTTGGAGAACCAAGTGGTGGGCAAGGGAGACAGCTGGTCCCCAGCCCCACCTGGCAGCAGACGAAGGGCAGCCCTGCAGATGCAGTCACCCAGCAGCTCTCCCCGATGCCCACAGTCCAGCACCATCAGTAAGATGGCCTCAGCGCACCCTGCTCACCCAGGGGGTGCCCGAGAACCAATGCAGACCAGTGACTGTGGTGGTGGCTCTCAGGGACAGCCAGCCTGGAGAAGTTTTCTGGCTCTGTGAGATGCAGGGAGCTTGAGGAGAAGGTTTTGGAGCAGGGGTGAGGGCTGGGAGGAGGTGTTTGCTCCCCCACTGCTGGGAGATTGATGCCGAGAGCCTCTGGTTGTCAGGCATTGACTTGACCTAGATTGTTAATACCAATTGCCAGCAAGGGAGTAAGGAGGGCTGCTTGTACACAAATCTGATTAGGTGGAAGCTATTTTTTCTCCCTCCTCTCTGCCTAGGAAATTTCCGTGTTCAGAGAAGTTGCCTACATGGGGGAGATTGAGGCATTAGGATTGCCTGCCTGTGTGAAAATGCCAGCGACTCTGCCCTGCTCAGCTGTCAGCACTGCAGCCTCGAAAGATCTGCCACGGCTCCCCAGATCCATGCTGCAGAGCCCATAGGGGCTCTTGAGGGAGAGGGGGTGCTCCAGTCAGCTCTCCCTGAACTACTCTCAGCCAGAGCAAGTGTGGGATGCAGCAGAGACAGGCAAGTGTAAGTCAGGTTATGCCTGTGTGGTATGGGAGGAATGGGACCTCCTGCGACGTTCCTGCAACACATCTGCCTTGTCTCTCCCTGCCTACTGCAGTATCACCCTGGAAGGGCAGGGTGTACACCCTACCTTGCTCAACCCCTGCACAGGAGGCACGGGCAGAGGTTTGGCCTGAGGAAAGCTGTGTGCTTCCCTGTGTGGCTGAATGGAAACTGAGGCAGTCATGGTGTCACCTCTCTGCTCATCTCAACAGCAGTTCAGACATTAGTGGTCACTCAAGCATTTGCAACTGGTTGTAGCGGCACTGAAGATGCCAACGACTGCGTCAGAGATATGAAAGGATGATTTCTGACAGCAGACGAGACTGCTCTGGTGCCTGGGGAAAATGCAGTGTTGTCATTGCACGGGCCGCCAGCAAGGAGATGTTTTCCTCCACCTTCTATGTCTCCTCACCCATCCACCCCCTTTTTTTTTCATTACCAGAAATATTTCAACCACAATTAAAAAGTCATTATTAACATTTAATTGGTTTGGAGTCCTTACTGTGATGTTGAGTCCTCATGCTGATGTCATCCTGGTTGTCATGGATACAGGTGAACAAGCTGCCTGAAGTGCAACATCAGCGCCAGGCTGGAGGGGGATGGGAGTACGGAGGGGGGGACCTAGGGAGAAACTTGAAGCTGAAAACGAATGAGCAGAAACAGATGCTGTCGCCAGGTGAGCATGACTGTAAGAGATGTCTAGAATGAGTAGAGAGCACTTAACAAAGATATTGAGGTTACAGCATTGCATTCGTGCTCTTCAGTGTAAGGTGGGGAGGCGGGTAGCTCCCTGACATCAAACACAACAAGAAAAGTCACCCCTAGACAGCTAACAATTAAAGACAAAATCCCAGCACCTCCATGTGCACAGTAATTAGAAAGACAAGTAATGTCTTTCTTTTGGTTCAATCTGTCTAATAGGTGAGGAGAGAGTAGCAGCAGGGAAATCATGGGAAAAAGCCATAAAAACATATATAATTATGGGAGTACATGTGTTTTTATGTATGCAAAAGACTGGTTCTATGTGTCTGGAGGAGATAAAGGGAGGCTGTGGGATGAGGGATCTGTTCATGTGCATCCATATAAGACCCTCTAATGAACATTCCAAGAAACAACAATAATAATAAAAATAATAAAGGAATCCCACCTAAATGAGTTGCAGAAGTAATTGTCTGCCTGTTCCCATTTCCCTTCTCTCCATCTCCTTCTCTTGCTGAGAAAGAAATTAAAATGTATTTTTCATACAATACCACTCTTTTATGTGATAATCCTCTTTCTGTGAAAGAGGCAGGTCAGCAATAGCTGCAGGCTCCTGCACAATCAGTGCTCATCTCATAAAAATCTCCAGCTTTCCCTGGGATTTTCCAGCCACAACCTATTAAGCATTTGCCTGTGACAAGAAGCCAGTCTGGGGGAGGGTTTTTTCAGATGATGCTTGGGCAAATTTGTATTTATTTACAGAGCATTTGCATGCATTTTTTGCAATGGATAAATTAGACTTTTAAAAATGATATGTTGTGTCTGAATTAATCTTAATAGGCAGTTATGGCTTAATGCACTCTTTAGCTTTTAGTTTAAACTAACTATGAGTTTAGTTTTAAATTTGAGAAGAAGGCATGGAGTGTGCTTTCCCTTTCTTACTCCCCTCCTTTAACACCTGACTAAAGGTGTGATTTTCCAAGATTCAAAGGAAGGTCAAACACTAGTCTCTAATATATGAATACCAGAACAATGAATTGCAGCTAAGCTTTGCACTACAGCTGACTGCAAATTTAGTGATTTAATATTTCCTGTCAGAAAATTCCTATTTACTTGAATCTATATTAAGAGTTTCAACACCAATATTTTCTCAGAACAGTGATACAGAACTTTTGAAACTGTGAAAGTGAATTTTTCTTGCAATTATATAACCAGAACACTATTTTCTAGGGTTCAAAGTGTCTTTGTATTGCAGTTTAGGCTAACTAGAATGCATGTGCATTTGCAAAGATATGGTTTTAATCAAAATTAAAAGCTTTGGTTTGTGTGAATTGACTGCCCTCCCTCCTCACTTTTTTATTTTTCATTTTTTTGGGAAAGGTTAGGTTTTTTGTGAGTTCAGAAGAGACATCTTTTTCACATTATTTTTGCCTGAGCCTGTTGCATTTTATATAACCATGAGAAACAGGCTGTCAACAAGGTATATTTTTTCCCCTGGTGTGTCATCTTGAAACTGCCTCTTTGTGACAACCAACATCAAACACCAGATGTGGACAGCTTTTCCAGCAACCCCTTCTGAGATATCTTTGATTTCCCACCATGTAATTTGCGGCCTCTTCCTTGGTGTGACCATGTGTGATGCCATCAGGGCTGTGCTGGCAGGAAGGTGGGCTGGGTGGGGGATATCCCAGTGCCCTGTCCGTGAGAGGACAGGAGGCAACAGGATTGACAAAACCCATGCTGCCCTGGCAGCCCAAGCCTGGGGTTCCTCCAGCCACCCTGGAAAGCCACCAGTCTGATCTCAGAGATAGTGGTCCAAGTTCCCCCGCTTCTCAGCTCCCAGGTACCAGTGCCTATAAACTTCTTATGTAAAACTTACAGGGGTAGATGCCTGGCTGAGGTATGTCTGAGGTTGCTGAGCATCGTCTCCATATCTCATACATTCTTCAGCTTGAAACAGCATTTTTCTTTTGAACTCTGTTCCTCTCAATTGGGCTACAGTTTGAGCTATAGTCCTCCCTCCTGCCTAGTAAAATCAATAAACATTCATGATTTTGGGGGATGGAAATAATACATTAACTTCACAGAGAAGAATATAATCATAGAATTGTTTGGCTGGAAAAGAAGTAACCGTGTCTTACTGGAGGATGAACAACATGATGCCTCCTGAGGAGGTAGGTTCACCGAGACAAGAAGGGATTCCTCCTGCTACACGATAACCCAGCCAGGAGTGTTCCTTCAAGGGCTCATATCTAAGAGAGGCTGAGTCCAGGCTTTGGTTTAAAGCACCATGTGCAACGCAAAGGCAAAGGTGATCCTAAAAAGTTCCCACCAGTATCTGACCACAGCCACCTTCCCCGAAACCAGATTTTCAAAACCAGCAAGAAGGTGCCAATGAGGCACGAGACCTTGAACTGCCTTGCTGGGGGTGTTGGGGCCAAAGGAAGTGAAGTGGCAGAGTTCAGCTTTCATAAACAAAATTTGCCTTGAGATCCTTTCACAGAATCACAGAATTCTAGGGTTGGAAGGGACCTCGAAGGATCATCTAGTCCAAACCCCCTGCCAGAGCAGGGTCACCTAGAGTACATCACACAGGAACGCATCCAGGCGGGTTTTGAATGTCTCCAGCGAAGGAGACTCCACAACCTCTCTGGGCAGCCTGTTCCAGTGCTCTGTCACTCTCACAGTGAAAAAGTTTTTCCTGATATTTACATGGAACCTCCTATGCTCCAGTTTGCATCCATTGCCCCTTGTCCTATCATTGGACATCACTGCAAAAAGCTTGGCTCCATCATCCTGACCTTCACCCTTTACATATTTGTAAACATGGATGAGGTCACCCCTCAGTCTCCTTTTCTCCAAGCTAAAGAGACCCAGCTTCCTCAGCCTTTCCTCATAAGGGAGATGTTCCACTCCCTTNGCTGGAAAAGAAGTAACCGTGTCTTACTGGAGGATGAACAACATGATGCCTCCTGAGGAGGTAGGTTCACCGAGACAAGAAGGGATTCCTCCTGCCACAAGATAACCCAGCCAGGAGTGTTCCTTCAAGGGCTCACATCTAAGAGAGGCTGAGTCCAGGCTTTGGTTTAAAGCACCATGTGCTACGCAAAGGCAAAGGTGATCCTAAAAAGTTCCCACCAGTGTCTGACCACAGCCACCTTCCCCGAAATCAGATTTTTAAAACCAGCAAGAAGGTGCCAATGAGGCACGAGACCTTGAACTGCCTTGCTGGCGGTGTTGGGGCCAAAGGAAGTGAAGTGGCAGAGTTCAGCTTTCATAAACAAAATTTGCCTTGAGATCCTTTCATTCTTCTTGTTATTCCCACCACTACCCCCGCACTTCATTCCTTTTTCTTTCCATAATGTTTTTAACTTAGTGCACAGAGAAAATACTTTGCCACACTATAGATACTGGAGGGGTTTTCATCTTCTGGCTTTCATCCATTGCATGAAGCACAACAAACTGAGAATAAGTCCAAACCATTTATTAAAAATGTATTGTCAATTTAAGTCACATATGTGCTTAAAAATGTTTTATTCTCTGTTGTCACAAGCAACACCTAAAATCTGCTAGAAATTAATGGAATAGAGGATGAAAAACGCATATCTCTGGTCCAGTGGGCATCTGATGGACACTTTGGGTGGGACTTATATCACTGAAGATGTTCCCAGCTGAGCTAGTGACCATGGGCTCTCAGTAGTCAAAAGAGAGAGAGAAATAAGTGAATTCAGGGATCAGCTCATGTGCTTGCTCTGCTTGAGCATCTAGCTTAGGATGAGATGAATACAACCAGTGTATTGACCAGGTACCACTGACTGCAGGTGGTGTCCAAGGAGAGTAGGTGGAGGCCTGGGATGGATGTCTGGAAGTCTGAATTGGATTTCCAATCTTTATATGCAGTTTCATTGCTTCCCCCATCTGGGAAGATTTCCATTATTTTTTTTGTTCTTTTCAGTGTGATCTTAGCAACAAATCCTTATGTAAGAAAAAATCACATATTGAAACAAAAAGATGTTAATTATATAAAGATCATTGGTAAAGCACAGTGACAGTACCCTTTAACACACTGAAAACAGCTAATGTTGAAATTGTGATCATTACTTTGTAGTTACGCTGTCAAACCACCTAAACTTTGCTTTTCTTGGCTTATTATGTGTCGTGAGAAGGTCTGCAGATGTCCAGCATGTTATGCATGTAATCTATGGTCTTTCCTCTCTTTTCTCTTCATTTTTATTTTTTTTAATAAAAGTAAATATAGAAAGCCAATATAAGAGAACAAATTCAGCTTTTGTCTATATTGGTGTGTACATCTGCATATTCAGACATGTAGTCTTAATTAGTAAAATCCTGACTTAGGACTCTAAGGAGTCATTGTGTTACGCAGTTGAAGTCTGGTTCAAATATTGTAATCAGAAGCCAGTCTCTGGTGAAGTCAGCAAAGTTGCTCCCATTTGGATTTGCTGCATTTAGCTACACTGCTTTACTTCATTTCTAACCCTGCCTCCATTCCCTGTTTTGTGTGAAACAGAATAAGTAATTTTCAGTTTAGCTTCTCACCGATAGTGATCTGCGTCATGAAATCATCACACACCAGACACTCCGCTTAACTGCAAGTGCTGGAAGCTGATAGCTGAGCCTCTGCTGCAGAGACACTCAGTGAAGTGTTTGTATATGGCTTCACAAAGGCATCCCTTCCATAGTGAAGGGTGCTCACAGGTCAGTACTAAAATAATCAGCTGAGCAGCACGGCTGGGGAAAATTCTACTGCTTTTCTGTCTGTTGCCCCTGCTGTTACTTTCCCTCCCTTAACTTAAGCAAAACAAAACCAAGACCAACCCCAAAACAGAACAAAACAAACAAACAAAAACAAGCAAACAAGAAACCAAACCAAAAACCCCAAGCCCCCTAAGAAAAAAAATCACAAAAATTCAACAAAAATTATTTCACCCCAAATGACAGTGAAGCCTACAGGTTAAGGATATCTCTCATTTATGATATGTCTCATATGTGGGTGATGATGAAGCTTCAACATGTAGTCCAAGAACAATCAAAAGAGACTTCAGGGCTTTGGGACAGTTGATGAGGGGAGCTGGGACACAGGTTATTTTTCTTCTCTCCTTCCAGCTGCAAGCAGCGACATTGGAAGAAACAGGCAGGCGCAGTGTATTCATACATGACTTCATGTCTTGTGTCTCCACCGCAACTTCGGGTTTCTTGATAATGGGATTGACTACACATCACCAGGCTTGCTGGTGTCAGATCCACCTTTCTCAAAGGGGGAACAGGGTCTTTGTTCAGGAACTTGCAGGGCTCATTGATAGAGCTTTAAACTACACTTGAAGGGAGAGGGCGGTAATACCAGGCTTCCCTGTGAGAAGCTGGGGAATGACACACCAAGGTGAGAGGGATGAGGTGGTAACTAGAGCCATCAGCCTGTTAATCAGAGGCTTACATAGATGAGTGAGGGGCTTCTGAGGTAACAGGAGCCAACAGGGAAGCACTGGGGAAATACCCCAAAGCCACTCCAGCCAGTAAGTCAACTTCATTGGGGGCCCAACTGAAATGCCTCTATGCAAACGCATGCAGCATGGACAATAAACAGAAGTCAAAGATGTTCATGTGCCTGTAGGGCTATGATCTTATTGGCATAACAGAGGTGTAGTGGGATGACTCATATGACTGGAGTGTTGGAATGGAAGGGTACAGGCTCTTTAGGAAGGACAGGCAGGGGAAATGAGGAGGTTGTGTTGCCCTCTATGTCAATGATTAGCTGGAGTTCATGGATCTCCACCTGGTGATGGATGATGAGCCAACTGAGAGTCTATGGGTCAGGATTAAAGGGAGGACAAGGGATATTATAGTGGGGGTCTGCTACAGGCCACCTGACCAGGAAGACAGAGCAGATGAAGCCCTTTATAGACCAATAGGAGAAGCCTCACATTTGGAAGCCCTGGTCCTCATGGGGAACTTCAACCACCCCTATATCTGTTGAAGGGAGAACACAGCAAGGCATAAGCAATCCAGGAGGTTCCTGGAATGCATTGATGATAACCTCCTTCTCCAAGTAGTAGAGGAGCTAATGAGGAGAGGTGCTTTGCTGGACTTTGTTCTCACCAACAATGAGGGGCTGGTGGGGAATATGAAGCTGAAGGGCATCCTTGGGTGCAGTGACCAGGAAGTGGTGGAATTCGATATCCTTAGGGCAGTGAGGAGGGTGGACAGCAAGTTCGCTACCCTGCACTTCAGGAGAACAGACTTTGACCTCTTCAAGGACCTGCTTGGTAGGGTACCACGGGAAAAAGCCCTGAAGGGAAAAGGAGCCTAAGAAAGATGGTTAATATTCAAGGATCACCTCCTTCAAGCTCAGGGCGCTGCATTCCAACAAAGAAGAAGTCAGGGAAAAATGTCAGAAGGCCTGCATGGATGAACAAGGAGCTCCTGGACAAACTCAAACACAAAAAATTAAGCCTACAAAGGGTGGAAGCAAGGATGGGTAGCCTGCAAGGAATACAGAGAAATTGTCTGAGCATCCAGGGATCGGGTTAGGAAAGCTAAAGAGCTGATAGAATTAAATCTGGCCAGGGACATCAAAGGTAACAAGAAAAGCTTCTATAGATATGTTGGTCATAAAAGGAAGACTAGGGAAAATGTAGGCCCTCTTCAGAAGGAAATGGGAGAGCTGGTTACCTGTGATATGGAGAAGGCTGAGGTAATCAGTGACTTCTTTGCCTCAGTCTTCTCTGGCAAGTGCTCAAGCCACACTATCCAAGTCGCAGAAGTCAAAGGTGGGGACTGAGAGAATGAAGAACCACCCATGGTGGGGGTAGTTCATGTTTGAGACCACCTAAAAAACCTGAAGGTGCACAAGTCCATGGGACCTATTGAGATGCATCCATGGGTCCTGAGGGAACTGGCAAATGAAGTTGCTAAGCCACTATCCATCATATTTTGGAGGTTGTTGCAGTCCAGTGAAGTTTCCACTGTTTGGAAAAGAGAAAACATAACCTCCATTTTTAAAAACAGAAGAAAAGGAAGCCCCTTGGAATTACAGGCAAGTCAGTCTCACCTCTGTTCCTGGAAAGGTTATGGAGCAGATCCTCCAGGAAACTATGCTAAGGTGCACGAAAAATGAGGTGATTGGTGACAACCAGCATGATTTCTCTGGGGGCAAATACTGCCTAGCAAATTTGATGGCCTTCTACAACAGTGTTAGAGTTGGTAGATAAGGGAAGAGCAATTGATGTCATCTACCTGGATTTGTGCAAAGCATTTGACACTGTCCCACATAACATCCTTGGAGAGACATGGACTTGACAGGTGGACCACTTGGTCCCACACATTGGCTGGGGCAACCCCAAGAACAAATACAGGCTGGAAAGAGAATGAAGTGAGAACAACCCTGAGGAGAAGGACTTGGGGGTGTTGGTTGATGAAAAGCTCAACATGAGCCGGCAGTGTGCGCTCGCAGCCGAGAAAGTCAACAGTATCCTGGAC
>VZRW01005396.1:9996-28424 GCA_013398125.1 Aegotheles bennettii
AAAAAATATTTTTTATTGCAGTTTGAAAGTCTTTAAGACTGTTGTATTATTTTGTGCCAGAAAGGTTTGTTATACTCTGAGAAAACTGCTATGAAAATAGAGGATAGATGGAAATAGATGATAACATGAATTAAAAAAAATAAAGGATTTCTACACTATCCTTAAACACTGCTTGTTCAGAAATGTAAGTAAATTAGACTTCTCACAGGATAACTACATCTTTGCCTAGGCAGACATTTTGCAAACAGTCTAAGACAAAATAAATAGACTACACAAAGTATAGTGCATGTAACTGTAATATCTTAGATAAGAATTTTCATTTTTGTGTAGTTTAGGAGTTCAAGAAAAGGTCTTAATATCCAAATAAGTGTATTTATGTCACTGACACTGCCATACAAACCCATTAAGAAACTTGGACAATGAACCGTGGGTACCAACTACATCTGTGCCTTTTGAGAACATCTGCATTCACTGTGGAGAATTTAATGCTTGTGAAATAGAAATGAAAATACCTATTCTTTTTTTGTCAAGCAGTGTTACATTGCTGAATCAAAGTTTAAATAGTAATGTTTCTTTTTTTAAAGAAAAAATCCTTAGCTGAAATTAATGCCTTTTTTTGCAACATCTTATTTCTTTCTTAAACCAACTTGTGGCTGGCAACTCCTATCTCCTCAAAGGCTAACATAAAAAAAAATCCCATTACAGCACAGGATTTGATTCAAAATTGGAGTGATCTTTATGACTGTTACTGAGGTTGAAAATATCTTAATTATCTGCATGTCATGGTAAGTTAAAAAATTTCTTTTCACCTGTATGTTGAAGTGTCTGTTAACTGGTTCAAGAATATAAAATCTTTTGATCCAGGTGGTAGGAGAGACCTTACTATATAAAAAATTAGTCCAGATAACTGAAAGGAATGAGAGAATTTTTTGTAGTCTGTCTTTTGTGGTAAATTCATAATACTCAGTAGCTAAAAGCCAGTTTTCTAAAATACCTAGTAACAGGTACAACTTCCTTTCTTTTCTCTGCTATGATGTAGAAATTATGAATTCACAGTCGGTGGCCATCTAACATTTTGACATACATTGGCAGTGTCCTAAAGATAATTTGCATCATTCCAGTGAGTGGTTTTGCCTTCTTGCCTCCTGTAGAGATTCTCTAATCATGTTGAAACATATTGTTTCAAACATTGAAAGAAGCCCTGTAGTGCATAAAAATCAGAGACTTTTTTATTTTTGTCCCAAATAAATATGATAATTGCAATGGTTATGTTTTTAATTATAATCCCAGACATAATGTACTATGGGGTGGCAAGACATCAGTAGGCCACTTAGAACTGAGATAGATAGGGATGGAAATGGCTTGAGAGAAGAAGCAAAATACTAGCTTGTCCAATATGCACAACACAATAATTAAGAGCTTACTTTTCCATTTACTTCCTAATCTAATGAGTCATTTATTTTTTTTAGATTCTGTAGTTTGTGGAAAAAAATCTTCAAGTTCTCATAAGACCTTCTTTCAGTAATTCTGATAGCTGTAGTGAATTTAGTGGATCATAGGCTGTAATGATCTATTTATTTGTTTGTGTCAATCTATCAGACTCCAATAGGATTCTGTCCACACATCATTAAAACTCACTGAAATGCACGAGTAGGGGATATTTGTGATTATTTTCTGAATGTTTGTTGTTATTCTGCTCAATGTTTTGTGTATGGCATGAGCGAGTGAGCTTTTTAATCTTTCAATATTACATTATTTGTAGAAAAATATATTTTTTATTTCAGGATTCTTCCCTTCTTTACATTGTACCAGAAAAATGCCCTCCATAAAAGTGTAATATCAGATTAATGCAAAATTAGGAAATTTTGCATCATAGTCTTGTATGATGAGTTTCTGAGAGTGGGAAGAAGTCTTAGTCTCCTTTTAACTTTGGATTCCCTGGCAGAATGATGAGTGATTTTTATTTTATTTTCCCTTCAGTTACCATTTTCTCTTCAATTTTGCTTCAGTTTTTTTCTCTTCAATTATCAGAATTGGAATGCTCTACCCTTGAATTGGAAGAGATTTAGGTTATCATCAGCCAAAATGTTTTTGGTTTCGTTTTTTGTTTTAAGTAGGGTACTCCAGAGAAATACAAGGGCTTCAAATTACAAGTAGTAAATCTATATACTTTTTATCAGTACATTTTTGCAATTGTGTATTTTTCTACTTTGGATTTGGAAGGATTTTTCTTTTTTCATCCATATTGGTATCAGAAATTATGCAGTAACTTGCCTGGTATTTTTGATTTGTTCTTGTTTTAACTTTTAGACTGTTAGAAGTGTATGGTAAAAATATACAATACTGTTTCCTTTGCAGACTCTACAGGGAGACATTTACAGAGTCTGTGATTGCTAAATAGTACAAAAACCATGTGACAGGCAGATAGTATGGACAATGCGAAAATAAATTCTTTCACCAATTATACTATAGTAAATCTGTAGAAACTCATGTCCCCCTTTGATGTCTTTAAAAGTCTTTCTGTGGCAGATAATATGTCATTGATAATATGTTACTGATTGGTTTGTGTTTATTATAGACTTACATAAAATCAAAGATGTTCATACAAATGTCACCATGTATTATTTAATCTGGTTCCTCTGCAAGGAGTTAGAAGGGGCAGAACTGCTGTGACTGCAGTTACTGGGACGGCTTGAATTGACTTCAGTGAGTTCATGATCAGAGATTTTACCCTTTAGAAAGTCAATGCTTTTATATTGTTCTCCTATCTGTTCTACTGAGGGTCACTGTCTAGCAAACAGCATTTTAGTATACAGTATACTGCCTTCAATAAAAAAGCCCTAAACCCCAAACCTCGAGATTTATGTAGTTCGCTTTTCTTTAAATCATTACTTAGCAATTAAAGCAAAGCAAAGACTGGGGAGTAAGTAGAAAAGTGTATTTCATATCCTTTCAGCAAACTAATAAAAAATTTATACCATTTTATAAGACAGTATAAGCTGATGCAGGGTTACAAGAGATTGGAAGTAGGATGTTATTCTTAGAACAGAGCATCTGTGTTTATAAAGCAAATTTTGTCATTATATCAGCAAGTATAGTTTACACTGGTTTATGTAGATCAGAAGTATTATATGCTAGTATTTCAGTATTAAAAAAGTAACAGAACTGACTGCTGATTTTTAAGATGATACTAGGATATGTTAATTTACAAATTAATAACTGNAGATTTTTTCACTTTATGAAAGCTAATGGAATTTCAGATCTCTTTAGCACAGCCTACTGCAAATGACTTTTAAAATATTTTAAAAACTTAATTTTTCTTTATGGTTGCCAATTTTTATTTCTTTGATACGTGTTCTTCCACTATTCCCTATTACCAGGATAACATTCCTATAAATTAATTTTTCTCTTGGGACAATCCACCCCTGCTTCCACTTCCTGAATCTCCTATAAATGCTGCTGTTTGTTGTTGGTTGAATTAATCTGACACAAATTTTTTGCACAGAGGTGATGTTTCCTTTTATATCCTTTATTATTTTTACTTGGATGCTTATATGGGATCTTAATTGTGCCTAAGAAAAGGATATGTGTAACATGATTTATAGCATGTTCTAAGATGGTGATGCACCAAGTCAACATTCTCTTAAAATATACTGCCATGACCTTTATATATTAATTTTTTAGCTCATATTTCAAATAGATTTAGTGAGTTTTGAGTATAATATTAGCTGGATTAATCAGAAACAGTGCTCTAGGTGTTTAAAATTCTTTCACCCCAATTTTCAGTATGCTCCTGCAAATTGTAATGATGCAGGCTGCTACCTACAACTCCACCAGTTGCTACCAAATTATTTCATCCAAATTGTTTAGTAGGTTGTCTGCATTCTCCACCAGCTGGTGGATTATTACTTGTGGAATATATGTAGGCCAAGGAAAGCCATGAATTTATTATTAGACTAGTTAAAGTCTTAACAGTCTAATGAAAGAACTGCCATTACTCCAGTCATACTAACATTGACACATATTGCTCAGATCATCTAATTATTACAGCTCATTTGCATTAATTGTGCAGTGGAAAATAATATAAACAAGCGTTGTGGTATCATCACTCCTGCTCCCAGGTACTAAAGGCAATGATTTAAATCTTGGGGCACAAAGAGTACAGTCAGCATGTTAGCATGACAACAGGCGTGACATGTCCTTGACTGGAAAAAATTTGATACTAACTTGAGAGTTTTATCTTCATACTCTTGGATCAATTTGGGGTAATTTTTACATGTTTTGTCATGCAATCCACTAACTTTCTTTATTGATTTGCAATTCTGTGTTGTTCTTGCATTTGCAATACGGGAATGATTTATTATATATGACACATTTTTTTTAAACTGAATACTTGCTTTTGTGCACTTTGTTGTCTCTAAAATTGTTTTTATCCATTTCACAACGTTGCATTTGTTTAATGCCTGCTAATTGACCATTTGTGAGTTGCTTATAGCCTGGGTCCTCCCATATTGTCATGTACTTGTTCTTTCAAAGTCTCTGCTATCCATCTATGCCTGTGCTCTTTACACTGCATTTTTATTTTAGGGTGATAGCTAGTTCATCCAATATGGATGAATTCTGCTTGTTACTGCTACTTATTAGTTAGAGATATATAAATAGTAATTCGAGTCGCATAATACAGCTGTACAAAGTTCAGCAAAAGCTAAACCAAAGTGTTTAGTAGTCATATGGTTTAGACAATTGCTGGTACTGCTAAAGAAGCTAAAACAGAGGTCAAAGCAGTCTTTGGACAAAGTCTTAAAAATCCTGAGGCTTGTGGTTTTAGTTTAACAGAAGACATTTGGGCTTCTTCAGAAAATAATGACAACGATATATTTATTGGGCTATATGGCTACACATACCTGATGAGCACATGAACCAAAGATAAACACATCTCCAAATCTATGATACTGGGTACTCAAACTGAGCATAAGCCCTTTAAAATAGGTGGATATTCTTACACATCATTCACATAATTGTTGTAGTCCTGCTTTCTGTCCATGGACGTGCTTCAGAAAGACAAGTATTATTGTTCTAGCTATACGGATAGTAAAAATTGACTTGTAAATTGCTTTCCTGTCATACAAATAACAGGTCAGTGCCAGGAGTAGAAACCCAAGGTAGCCACAGCGTCTCTCAGTTTCCAAATATATTTCAAGTATATAAAACATTAATTGTTCTTATCCCTGTTGTTTTTCCTACCTAATATCCTATTACTAATTGAAATTTAGGAATTTTTTGTTTATATAGTTAGAGCATTTCCAAACTCACTGCTAAAGTAAGTGTAATACTGCCATTGTCTGAAGCTGTACACATCTGCTGATTCATTGCTCTGTAACATTTTTTCATGATAAACAGATTAGAAAATTATGCAGCCAACACATTAGCATTTCAGCAATGGGAAAGGTTTCCCTATTATGAAGCCTTCAAAACTTGGTTGTATTTCTGGAAGAAGTCGGGGGAATAGAGTCAGAATACTTCTCTTTCCATCTCCCATCAGCTTTAGTCAATGAGTATCTTGCTCCTTTATTTTATTTATTTTATTTTTTTTTTGGTCATCTTTTTTGGTTTAGTTATACTTTATTTTTCATGAATATAAGCAACTTACAGCATTTCCGAAGAGTGAAACAAGCTTTGCCATATAATTCTGCCAAAGCATGGACCTGCAAAACCCTTGGCATTTCTTTCCTTGGCATTTCATTCCTTGGTCTCTTCTGAGTAGAAGCTGCCAATCATTTAGAACAGTGCCAAATTGTGTAGTGCTTTTGTGATGTGAGAAAGAATCTACTAAATGCTGTCAAGAGGCTACCCAGGTGATCTATTTCATTTTAGTTGCAAACAAAATAAATTAATTTACTAGGCGTAAGTCTAGGTTCTTCAAGAATAGAGAACTAATTCAGTCATACTTTGCTTGCAACTGGTGAATTATCTGTTGGGGTTTTTTTTAAAACTAGTTTGATGGAAATATCAGCGCATTTATGGTTTGTGTGTTGTTTTTTGGTTTTGTTTGTTTGTTGGTTTTTTTTTCCCCTGTGTTATGCTTAACAGAAACTGTAAAAGCTAGGGAAAGAGTGAGTGATCCTTCCTGGCATTTGCCAAGGAAGACAAAAAAGAATGAATGGGGAAGTCTTAACAGCTAGACTCAGAAAAAAAGTGGTGATGACTTTCTGAGAAATTAAAAGATCTGAGAACAGAAATACAGGGCAAAATGAGAGACTTAAGGTGGAGTGTGACACTGGCAAATCTCTTATTCTGGTTTATGGATGAAAAGAAAACTGTCAGCCAAGTTAAAAGAATACAAGTTGATTTCCTCCAAGGAGATGAAGTAGTGAATTAAAGATGGAAAAAAATCCAATAATTCAGGGTTGAATATGTCTGTCATGGCCATGAAAGCAAAAGTAGAGAAAAAAAGAGAGATGAAATATATGCTGTAATTTCACTTCAAAGGAGACTGGCTAAAAGGATAATAGCCAACACAATAAAGCCAACAATATATAAGCATGCATCAAAGTGTCTTAAAGGCCGTGAATTCTTCCTTGAAAAAGGTCTATAAATCTTAATTATCTTTGACTTGTCTAAGAGCTGGTCACCTTTGAAAATTCTGGAATTTGGGTTTCATGCCTGTATTCAACTCAGAATAAATGATCTTGTTCTCCCAACTGAAGTGGATGTGTTGGTGATGAGTAGTACAGAGGTCAGACAACAGAGTAGGTAAGGTATTATGACCCCACTAGCTAAATTTGCTGAGATAATCTTCTGACCTCTAACTTCAAAACTCAACTAGGACCTTGGCTTTTGTTCCTTCTTAAGCTGGCTAACATGCTGCAGGGGACATCCAGACTTTTATTTCTCCAAACCCTGTTTTTTTTCACCTGGCTTTCAGTTTGCCATCAGTAGTCAGTCATTGTTCTTCAGTTGTTCAGCTGATAAAAACAAGCTCCTTGTCACGTTCAGGGTGATGGCACTGGAGAGTGGGAGAGTGGATAGTGGGACTTAACAAGCCTTTAGTATCAATGTTGAGACTCTGCTGTTATTGGTCCCAATAATCTTTTTTTTTTTGGGAAAACAAAACACGAGGTGAAGAAAATCCTTGTGTACCACTGTTTCACTGACCATTTCTTAGTGAACAGCAGTATCAAGTTTGCATGATAATTAGTGAGATAAAGAAGAAAGTAATTGGGATAAATATGCAGTATTTATCTGTTGAAGTCCTGTATTATATGAATGTTTTGAGGGACAGAAAATATGGGCCTAGTATGTGCTTTATGGTTACATATACATCATGTACAGAAGATGGGACAAGATTTATATCTCTGTCAGGGTAGTGCTCTGGGGTATGTGAGTAGCAGAAGACTGTTAGTTTCTTTCTTCTTACTGCTTTATTGGCAGAGATTCATGTCTACTTCAGGAGCACAGAACTAGACTCCTACTGTTTTCAAGGGAAGTTGCTTCCCTATCCTGTAGTCCCATGCTACTGCTGAGTAATCACATACTTCCAAGAAAGACTTCTTGCAAATTACTCCTTTTTTTTTTATCCTGCCACCCCCTACCCATATGCTCAGAAATACGCAGCTGGTTCCAGGCCAGACTGTCCTCAGTCATAGACAGGACATCCTCTCCTTCCATTGAATTGCAAACAGTGAGCAAAAATCTGCCCTGTGAGACACTGCACATTGTGTGAGGTGGCTTGTCAGCAGAAATACATCTGGCTAAGCTGCATCACTATTCACAGTTTCTCATTTTTATGAACATTTTTGCTTTAGCAATGAGAAGCTGTACACTATAAGAAAGTGACTGAGAAGACCTGGCACTTCTGTGCATGTCTCAAGCTGAAGAACGCTTTCCAGGTGGTATCTGTGTTTTTGGCCTTGAAGTCAGAAAAATATTACCAGTTTTCTTCTTCCAATAATTTTAGTTATGTGATTGACCAATGGAAACAGGAGCAGAAGAGTTCTGGTTTTCCTTCCTGGGATGACACAGAACATGGTAACAGGTTTCCAAAATAAAATAAGGTGGCATCAAGGAATGCAGAAATGCCTTTATTCTCATGCAGTACCTTGGGTGTATGTTCCTGTAGGTATTGTCTCCCGTGTGTGTATTACTTAGAACTAAATTAAGGTGATGTCTTGTTAGCAGTAATTTTTACATTCTTTTTGCCAGTGAGGCTGATTCGTCTTGTTATTTTAGCCTTCAGTTGAAAAGTTCAAATCAGCTTTTTGTGCGCTACTGTTGTGCCGACTTTGAAGATCATTTACTGATCTTGAGGTAAACAGTGCCCAAGCAAAAAATGAGAGCTTGTACTGGTATTAAATGTCCTACTATTGCTAAGAAAACCTTTTTTAGGCTATCACTCAAATCATCCTATTAGTGTTGAATTTACTTAGAATGAAATAAAAAACAGAAGACCCCAAAAATGTGGCTAACACGTAAAGTAATTATTAATTCAAAATATAGTATAGGTGATAAGATATGGTCAAAGGAATGTATTCCTTGTTCTTAAATGTTTAAGAGTCCTAAATTGATTTATGGTGTGGTTCTCTAAAGATAGTATGAAATGTGGGGTTTGGCATGTAGTATGTTTCTCAGGGTTACGGTATATATATGTGTAGTAAGTAAGGTGTAGACTCACTGGTAAATTAAGTATCGGATTAACATCACCCTTGGCTAGATCTCACTTACTCCAAAAACTATATTTTTTCCTCAAAATCTTTTTTTCATTAAAATGACATTTGAGCTTTATACTTGGCTAGTATTTTGAATTAAAATTTGCTTTATTTGAAGGCTTTTTTTTTGTTTCCTAGTTTTCCCATTTTGGAGCTTTTCTTTTTGACCATGAAATACACCTTCTAAAGAGAGAATAGAATATCTGTTAAAATATTCTTTGGCTATCTCATACAATTAAAAATTTTGATGTATGCTGAAATCGCATTAGAGTTGTTGTTTTTTGTTTTTTCACCTAGATTTCAAGTATTTTAATAATCATATGCTGTGATGCATTTTATACTATTTTTCATCTCATCATCTATACTGTCAGCATTAAATTTAGGGAGACTGGCTATTGTCTTTGTTTTCTGTTCTTCCTGGGGATCCAGAGCAAAATAATTCAATACCTCACTGAAGTTTTAATTCCAGAGTTATTCAGTCTCAAAAGCTCCTGTTAAGCCTCAATAAGATTTTAAGTTTCACTTTCTTAGCAGGAGTAATGTATCAAACTGGCACAAGCCACCTGCAAGTGTATCCCTTCACAGATGTCTCTTTATGCCTAATATGGTGAACAAAGCCCATGTAGTCATCTTGTAAAAGTTAATCTTACATTCTATTATGAAAAACATACTTATGCGATTAGGTCAGTCCAGTTCTGTTTAGAAGTCTTTCCAAAATCTTACTGATTATAAGAACATAATTTTCCCCTTCTTGGGAAAGCCAAAGTTTCAGATTCAGAGAGGCAAAGATTCAGAAATAGTCGAAAGCTTGAGAAGTGCTAGGCAAGCATGTGGATACTGTGAACCTACATATGGTTTACCAGCCAAAACCTTCACTGAAATTCAAATTCCCTTGGAAACGTCATTCAAATAATCCCTCAGCTACAAGTTTGGAAGAGTGCAAACAGCTCTGCAACTTTTCCAGCAAAGTATGTAATGTGAAGGAAGTTATGCTATTGAAATTGTGCAACATGTAAAATATTTTAACACAAGCCTTCCAAAAAAAAAGAGAGCTAAGTGAATTTCCACATATGAGTCAAAGTTTAGAGTTCCAATATAGATGTGAAAGAAACGTTTTGCAGATTTGGATCTTGCCTTAAGTCCTTCTGAAAATGTAACTTTGGAAGCAAGACTTAATTAACATTAGTGTTAGATCTCTGTTCTTATCTCACGTTTTCTGTCAGTATAAATTTTGTGTAATTCTGTGGAGTTACGTTAGTATGAAATTGGTATTAGTGGAAAGAAACCACATTTTAGTCCAAAATTTAAATATAGAGTTTCCATGCAGTGCTCAGCATCTAACTGTATGGCCAATCTGAATAATGTGCTACATACTGTTCAAAGAGAAAAGATAAAGGAAATATAATGATAAATATTGTAGTTGCTACCCATCTCTTCATTGTCAACAGATGAAGGAAAATGGTTGCTACTTATTGGCCACTGACATTGGTATTTAACAAGGCAATAAAAAAATCTGTGTGTGCAGAATCCCTTTTCTTTCTCTGATCTTGAAATACTTTTTTTTCAATACGGAATACGGATGCTTTTTTGGTCTGGCTATTAGTAGCATAAAATGTGTTTACTATTATTATTAAATAGCATACTTGTAGTTTAAACAACAGCATACAAATAAATAGAAAGGATTGAATAGGATATAGCAGCAATTAGGTTTGACTTTTTCTAATAAACTAGCCATAAATCACAAGTTATTTTCTTTATACAAATGTAATATAGGCATTTAAAATAGATTTCCCATGAAGAAATTCAAGAACTATCATGATGAAACAAAGAGAAACTAGTATACCTTTTGATTCCCTTGCCGCCTTTGCTTGAGTTGATATGTGGACTGAAATCCAGTGTTCAACATTAAAGCAGCAATCTGCAGCAGAGTGGATGAATTTGTGATAAATTGTCCCTTGAGGTTTACAAAATATATTCTTTATAAAACCAGCCACAGTATGTTTCTCCACATTACTCAGTTTCTGACATTCAGGCTGCTGAAGCTTCTAGGCCAGTACTGGTATCTGCCATCACAAAGCTGTAAACAACTCTTTGTTTATAGCAGCAGCACTCATACATCCATTTCAAGGTTTTACAGCAATAAAAGGCTGACTGCCTACATAAACTGGAGTGGGCTGCAATGTTGTTATTTTGTTTATTGCTCTTTTACTGCAGTGGTCAAATAGTTCCTCTGAGACAAGACACTGGTACTCTGCCATCTGTACAGTCGGTGTTAGACAACTTGTGTCAACTAAACAAACCGCTATGACAAACCATTATAATGAGCACACTAATTAAATAAAATGTTGTTGTATTAAATTGTGAGGGAAATGTAAAAGATTAATAGCAAATTAAGAAGAACTTGTCACTTACCTTTTAATGAGTAATGACAGTAGCCCCTAGAGAGGTTTTGATTATATTATCACTTCTTCATGTCTTTCATCTGCACTATTTTTATAATTAATATTATAGTAAGGAAAAAAAAGGTTTGCTTCTGGAGAGGGATAGGAGATTTTTGCTGTCTCCCTAAAGTTAAGAGTTGTCAGTTTAGAACAGAATTATAAGATTTTTCAGTTTGTGTACTATTTGTTCCCATAAAATTCACTGTTGCAGTCACAGTGTTTCTCCTCTCTCCATAAGGCTCAGAAGTTTAATTAAGAAAATACACATTGGCTTCTTTTCTTTTTCTTGAAGTCGATCTGTCCTTTGAAAAATCATAGTGTTAATTAATGGAAAGCCAAACAAGTGAGGCATGACATCTACAATTTAAAACAAACAAAAGTGATATAGGTTTACCCCAAATCTAAAAACCTGTGATTTCTTATCTACAAGCTCTGATTTTTTTAATTAGCTTACATTCCTGCCATATTATGTCAAAATCTTAAAGGAGTTTCCCAAAATTATTATTCCTTATTTTGCTGATCATGTTGTAAGTCACTCAGCACTTTCACATAAAAAAAGTGTGTTTAATTTATTTTAAATAATACCAGGTTCTCTCACCACTGAGGAAGCAGCAAATCACATGGGAGTGTAATGGACACCTGGAAATACACTTTTTTTATTGAGCAGTTCAGAATCTATCTTTATCTACAGCAGGAAGTCTTTTGCTACAAATTTTTGTCACAGTTAAAGGAAAATGGGGAGAAAATGGAAAATGTGGTCATCTTTTCCTGTTACTTGAGTATCTATATTATAAAAAACTGAAGCTTGACAGACTATTTTTCCAATTAAGCCTAGGTTTATTATAGGTAAAGTAATTACGGGGACATCCCATGTCTTAATCCCGAATGTTTTTTATAACATGATGTTAAAGCTCCCTGACTAGCATTTTCTGGTAATAAGGCAAAAGGCTGGCTGCTTTCAGCGCAACCTTAATGAAGAGCTGTTACAGAACCTGAACTTTTGTTGAGCAAATTAAGGTCTTACTTAATAAAAATATTTAGGCAGCATATCCGGAATCTTAATCTGTTATGAAAACATTGTAGTTTATTCGTCTTTTCTGAGAACAGAATTTTTATGTGTTTTTAAAGTATAGATAAAAGTAATAAATACACTTTTTGGTAGTTACTATGAAGCCAATTATCTTTTTTGGTTTAATTAAATTGGAAAAGATGCTTAGAAAGGTAATGCACATTTGTTAGTAATAAATAATATTTACTATCTACTACAAAGAAATTATACTTAAATATTTTCACTGTTAAATAAATTGCGAACAAAGGATTTGTCTCTTCACAAGTATAAAGAATGTAGGAAGAAGCGAATTGCTGGCTTCAACAAATTGAGATGAATGGTACTACTTCTTTCTCTAGGGAGACTGAAGTAAAATGGAATGAAATAAAAAGCTGTGATAAAATCCTCTGAGAACACACTAGTACATAAGAAAAGGAATCATGATACTCAAAGAGGATGCTGATTATTTAGATTAAATGAAGATGGCATAAATAAAGCCTAAACAGTTTGTTTTGCAGTGAAGTTTGAAAGATGTTGGCAATTAGCTAGTCAAAGAAAATGATGGTAATGTAGCTAAGGCATTGCTTCTGCTGCAGATTTCACAAAAATTTCTGTGTAATGTGATGTGGGGTACTTAACTCAGAAATACAAGAACTGCCTGACACTGAAGTCAAACATCCTTGAATCTATGGTGTTAGATTGTCTGTTTGCATTGTAAGATTGTGGCAATGGTGGGGAAAGTTTCAATTTTGTAACATATGTGTATGCTATCCAGTAATATGAGACATCATTCTAGTGTTTGTGTAATAGAAATACACATTAAAATCTTGTTTGAGCTTCAGACCAAATAAAATATTCTGGGATTGTTTTCTGTTGTCCAGCTCTACGACTAACTTTCTGAAGTTAACAAATTTTACAACTGCTTTTTCATCAGCTTTCTGATTAATAATAAAAATTTATGAAAGTTATTTCCACTATATCCATGTACATGTACTCGCCCCAAATAAAGGTTGTTGAAATAGTATCTCAGAGGGAAAATGGGTCCCGACTTTGGTCATCTTGCTGTCTTCTCATAGAATGTGTGCAGTAATGGGAATAAAAAAAAAATAAAACAAAAAAACTGAAACAAAACAAAAAAACCCCAACCCCCCCAAAATTTGTTTTTGTAATCATCTGAGTCCTGCATTATTGTACTTGGAGTAACTAAAGCATCCATTCTCTTGGGTGGAAAACCAGAGAAGTTCGGTCCATTTTGAATGCTAACATTTTACCATCCTTTTCTCCTGGAAGTACAGAATGTGTACATAGAAGCATGACTAAATAGTCTTGCTGGAGCCTTTCTATGATGATATTCTGATGTAAAAGTTTTATCTCTTTTCAACAGCTGTCCCAGACTTATGCTCTAAAAGGGAGACAAAAAAAAAGAAGGAAAAGCTTGATTACGTAGTGTCATCAGATGCTTTTCCACAAACAAATTGTAGTAGACGTACAAGTAGGAGTGCTTGTGCATGCATACAAATCTGTCTACCTGAACAAAAAGTATGCCTTTTGTAGCAGTTGATGTTTTTCTTAGTAATTTTATCTTTCCTGGTTTTAAGGATTCTGCAGTTGACACTTGTATCAAAGGGTTAAGGTCTTTGTTGTCAGGAGGATGTATGACTTCATTATGGCTGCAAAGAAGGGTTGAAGTGGGAACAGCCATAGAGTTGCTGAGCTAAGAGATGTAAGTGCTGCTTGGGACAGCTGATTTGTCATTGGTACCTAATATATCATAGCAAAAAGGAAACATGCATGCTTTCTAGAGAACCCTGGCAGAAAAGAAAGGATTCAATGGAGTAAACCCAGTCATTAATGTTCAGTGGTATGGTAGCAATTATGCCACGATCTATAAGTGATGCAGTTGTTTGGTTGTAATGCCTCATTCACTGAGGAATACAAGTTTATATATTGCATATACTACTAATAGTACTAATTCTATCTATATTACAGTAAGTAACACAAACAATTTTTTCTCTCTCTTTACCTTACAGCAAGATTTTGATAAACTACATTAGATTTCATTAATGGTTCATAATTTATACAGCAGGTGTTTCTCACTAGGAAGGGATATTTCCAAAAAAGAGTATCCTAGATTTGCTTGTGATGTGATGTAATTTATGGACACAACTTGAAGCATCAAAAATATTTTAAAATTGTAGATTCAATTACTATGCTATGGATGTATAGCATTTCAGGAAATCATTTTTTTAGTACGTATTTTTCCTTTACAACTATTAATTCTCATTTTATTTAACTGGCCTATCTTGGCCTATGTCACACAATTTTTAAATAGTCCCAAAAGCCTCTTCTATACTGCTTCTGTTCTCTGCAATCTTTTCATCCTCATGCAAAACAGATGTAAAACATTACTATTTAGATTTGCCAGAGAATCATTCTTATTCTATTCAGCAGGTGTAAAAGTGCACAGTACAATGGAAAATTAAATTATGTTATCACGTGTGGTCCTGTTAACTTGAACTCAATTGATGTTGATGGATGTTTTTTCTGAATACTAACAGAAGTCCCAGTTGCTTTTCCGTAGCTGGTAATCTCTGTCAATGCTATAGAGAGCATTAATACTTGTCTAAAATGTGGATTAATTCTTTATCTAAATAAAGTTTCTTATGTTTTCATCACTGTGATTAAAAATGCAAAAAATGAAGTCTCTGTAGTCAAATTGATTCATCCACTGTGTAAATACAATAATTTAATTCGATTACTTCTTTCATTCATGCATAATCAAGACCGTCACTGAACTATTTAATTGCTTCGAGGTGGTATAAATTCTGCATTATGTCTATGTACTAATAATTTTCTTTATGGGTGAATGTATGTGCCTTTAAAATACAATGCAAATAATAAATAGAATTATGTATATAGAGAATCAACAGGTATGCTTGCTTGTGACCTATAATAAAAGGTTGGAAACTTAACATATAGTATTTTATTCTGCAATTTTCTTTGCAGTCTCTTTGACTGCAAGAAGTCTCTTTGACTCAAGAAATATTTTATATTGCTGAAAATAATAACTAATAATAATAATAACATGCACACTTTGAAAACTTCAATTTTTTCACAATTAAAATAATAACAATTTAATCTCTTCCATTATGTATTTTTCTGTGTCGCTGCCACAACAAACACTTTTCTTTTAGTAAGGAGGGAAGTTGTTCATAGGATGTTTCACTACTACTGATGGTACCAAAGCTCCCTGTGATGGCCTGTCTGCAACCAGAGTTCTCCTGGTTTTTCATTTGGCAGTTTTAAATGTGTTTTCTTATAATATCTTGTACAGTAAAGAACAGAATAGCTATGCTTGTAATGTTGAAAAATGTATACATAGAAAATACATACAGTAGAATTACAGAATAATTTATGTTGACAGTGACCTCTGGAAGTCATCTAGGCCAAAGTAGTCCAGTTAGGCTGGGTTGCTCATGACTTTGCCTGGCAAAGTTTTTAGTACCTCCAAGTATGAAGTTCTCACAACCTTTTTGGGGAGCCTGTCCCAGTGCTTCACCACCTTCACAGTGAAAAAAATGTGTAACTTTAATCAGAATTGTTTTACTTCAACTTGTAATTGTTGCCTGTCATCCTGTGACTGAACATCTAAGATTGTTTTCTTATTTATTTTCCCATTTATTTTCTTCTCCACATTTTCTCTTCTATCAGGTGTCTGTAGACACCAATATAAGATCCCCTAAAGCCATCTCTTATGAGGCTGAACAGACCAGCTCCCACAGCCTCTCCTTGGACAACTCGTACTCCAGCTCCCAATCACTTTGGTGGCCTACATTGCACTCACACCAGTACATCAGCATCCATCCCATACAGGAGAGCCTCAGTCTGGGCACAGTACTCAAGTGCATCTCATGGGTCCCAGACAGTGGGACAGAATTCCTCTGTGAACATTCTGGTTGCACTCTGCTATCTAGCTTCAGACATGGGAGGCTTCATTGCTGCCCAGAGGACACTGTTGCCTCATAGACAACCTGGTATTCCTTTGTGCCTGCAGAGCTGTTACTTAGCAGTCATTGTCCAGGCTGCATTGTTGCTTGGGATTGCACATTGCATTTTGGACCTTCAAATAAAAGCTTCACCTTTCACTTGGAGTGGAAGGAAGTTTGAACTTCTTGTTTGTTTTGGTTATTACATGCTGCACTTGTGCGGAAGAAAACACCATCCAGTTCTGTGCTGATTGTTACTAGTATTTGTCAATTGATAAATGGTTGAGCTACTAAGGAGGGAAAATATTTTAGAATATACATTACTTACTTACTTCAACTCTTTTAAAGGTAAAAGAAACAAAACCAGTGCAGACACTTCAAAAGGTTTATGGACTAAGATAAACTTCGGAATTTCATATCAATTAATTGCACATTGCTAGTGAAAGGACAGGATGTATGTTCTGCTTTAATGCATAATCTGGAGTGTGATGCTTCTATCAGGTGTCTAAAAGGATGATGTTTCAGTTTCTGTTTCTTCTCTTCCCCAGAGAAAACAAACAAACAAACAAACAAACAACCTACTGATGTCTAGTCTAGAATAATATGCTACAGATTTATTTCTGTTTTACCAGAACTAGTTCGAGAAGTCTCCCATGATTGCAAGTATTGCTTTTTCTATACACAATGAGTGAGGTGTATTAGACAAAAAGAGAACAAGGAATAAAGAGCCGGTATCAGAATCTGAACAGCATCAGAATTCCAAATGCATTTGATAAACATCCAGAATTCTGAGAAAGTTCATATAGATTTATGTTTCTTATGACTTTTGTATCTAACTATTTAATTAAAATACTGTGTTCTGGCATGAAAGTCTTAAACCTGTTATGCATACCCCAGAAAAGCATGTCCCAGTGTAAAAGGGTATTCTTAAGAATGAAGAGGTCCTGCACCTAGAAAATGAGACTTTACAACTCTTGCAGGCATTCATACATGAAACCACTAGTTGACTATAGTTGTTCTGTAAACTGATCAGAAAAATCACTTAATTATGGGAAAGATGTTCTCCTTTATCTCCAGAGTACTAGAAAAACTCTGTGCTAATCCTGTGTTGTTTAATAAAACATATCTATTTAGTAAAATGTGTCTATTCACAATTAATTAACAGGGAGGCACTCACTAGTTTCCTGATCGTACCTTGGTTTGATGTCAGTCCACAGACCAGAGTAACATGTAAGGAAGCAGTTACTTAAGTCAGTTTCACATGACAAATGATCACTGGGCTATTGACCTTGCTTTTTCAGAGAACTTGAAAGCAAAACCAATTTTTACAAGTGATGAATGTCTTCCCTCTTGTAAATAGTTGTTTCGGGTATAAGCACTACTATATATTTGACTCAATTCATCCCTTGCCAAACACTCGCAGATGTTATCATAGCCATGAGGTATACTTTTTAGTTATGTCTTACTATTCTTTACCAGTTGAAATGGTTACGTCACTGTAGGAATTGAGCAGTTCAATAGGATGACAGTGTCTGAATGACATTGTGCTGGCTGAGCTAATTTTCATCTTCCTGTTTTCCACATTTTTCCCCAAGAATATTTTATTCTGTGTTTACATTTAGTTTTACAGAGCAAAAAAACTTTACTACCTAGGTAATGAGCAAAGATAAATTATATGAAAGATGAAAACACAATTGCAACCCACTGCATCCAAACAAAGTGCTGCTCTCAGAAGGTACACTTAGTGTATATTTTCTTTTTCTCTGATAAGGCAGCTCTCTATCAGTCTGGATCCTCATGCACTCAGGCCATTATCTTGGAAAACATTTAATGCAGATTTATTGCATGGAATATCCCTGTGTTCTGAAGTAGTCATAGAATCTTAGAATCATAGAATCTTAAAATCATAGAACGTGCCAAGTTGGAAGAGACCCTTCAGTCCAACTCCTGTCCCTGTGCAGGACACCCAAAGAGTCACACCATGTGCCTGAGAGCATCATCCAAACACTTCTTGAACCTCAGTCAGGCTTGGTGCTGTGACCACTACCCTGGGGAGCCTGTTCCAGGGTTCAATCACCCTCTGGGTAAAAAAACCTTTTCCTGATATCAAACCTAAACCTCCCCTGATCCAGCTTCCTGCTGTTACTCCAAGCCCTGACATTGGACACAGGAGTGAAGAGATCGGTACCTGTCCCTTCTCTTCCCCTCGTAAGGAAGCCATGGACTGCAATGAGCTCACCCCTCAGCC
>VZRW01005396.1:32611-47121 GCA_013398125.1 Aegotheles bennettii
TTCTTTTTTTTTTCTTTTTTTAAATAATTCACTATGCAGCTTCTCTAGAAAAATTAAAAATAACTTGTAGTGATTTTTTTTTCACGTGAATAAATAATACTCAGTCAAGTATTCTGTCAGCCAGCTAGGAATCTTTAGTCAAAATATGTTTCAGAAAACAGTTCTGGAGACTGATTTTACAGTGATGTTCAGAAAAAAACCCAGTGTTGTTCTTTCATATTTCTTATCTAATCTCCTGTAACAGATTCAGTTTATTTCGGTCTCTTTTATTGAATTATTGAATTATTTGGCTCAGAGCAGAAGATAAAAGTATCTTCAATACTCTTTTTTGTCCCCTTTTTTTCTGTTTTTTTTTTTTTTTAATATTTTATTTTAATTAAAGGCAACCTGGTAATGGTTGTGAAAGTATTCATTTCCAATAATATTTTAATATTTGATAGCTATATATGCACAATTTTTGTCATAATATTTAAAATTTTCTCTTACTGCCTCTGACAATTTTAATAGTGTGCAATCCCCTTTAATAGAGTAATGTTCTCCTATTATTTGATTATTTCCTAGGGCATCTAGAGAAAATTTCTAAGATGCTGCAGATAGTACAGAGTTAAGATGTGAAGGTACCTCCTCAGTAGTCAGTGAGGGTTCAGTTCTTAATGGAAATGTTCACCGGGTAGAATGAACCCTAATATTGTAAGATGTACTTTAAAGTACTTGGACAAATGTGTTTTGGCTGTTGAGTCTGTGTCAGAAAGTGGAGTGCTGGTTAATTACCAGTGATTCAGGGACCATAGGAATAAATCAGGGTTTTTTGAGGAGTACTTTGTGGAACTCAGGGTCAACAAGTCTGCCTCTGTTCCTGTGTTTACCAGGAGAGAAAGAAGGGAAAGGAGAGAAGGGAAAGAGCCTCAGGCTATTTACTTTCTTGAGCAATTTTTGCTCACCTCTTTTCCTGAGATCCTTCAGAGCACCAACCAAACTTTCCTCTTGATATGATCTGATTTACTGAATGGCCCTGGTAGGTGACCTGGGGGAGAGCTATGTGTGTCCTCCAGAAGGAAATCACTGAATCTGCCCATATACCAACAGCAGTTGTGCGCTCTAGAGAAAAGAACTGCAACATCAAGGTCAGTATGAAGTTCATTCTTGTGGATCCATGCACAGTTGTGCTCTGCTTTGCCAGTCTTCTTCAAATGGATCCTACTTCCTGAAATGCTCCTAACCAAAATGGGGAAATCCAAAATAACAAGCAATGTTCAGGTGTCAGGGAAAGGTTATAAATTTCAGTTTCTGAACCTCCTTCTTAATGTACTGTACTTCTTGAGCAAATAGTAGGGTTTTTTTCTCCTTCTCCCTTAAGAGGAAAAAAAATTCCACAGGACTCAGTATTGGGGCCAGTTTTGTTTGATATATTTATCAATAATCTGGATAAGGGGGGTCGAGTATACCCTCAGAAGGCTGCACATGACACTAAGTTGGGCAGGAGTGTTGATCTCCCTAAGGGTAGGATCCAGAGAGGTTTGAGCAGGCTGGATTTATGAGCTGAGGCCAGTTGTATGAGGTTCAACAAGACCAAGTGCTGCATCATACACTTGGGTCGCAACAACCCCATGCAGTGCTAAAGGCTTGGGGAAGAGTGGCTGGAAAGCTGCCTGGCAGAAAAGGAGCTGAGGGTGTTGGTGGACAGCCAGCTGAATATGAGCCAGCAGTGTGCCCAGGTGGCCAAGAAGGCCAACAGCATCCTTGGCTTATATCAGAAATAGTGCGGCCAGCAGGACTAGGGAAGTGACTGCCCCCCTGTACTCAGCACTGGTGAGGCTGCACCTGGAATACTGTCTTCAGTTCTGGGCCTCTCACTACAAGAAGGACATTGAGGTGCTGGAGCACATTCAAAGCAGGGCAACGAAGCTGGTGAAGGGTCTAGAGCACAAGTGTTGTGAGGAGGGTCTGAGGGAACTAGGATTGTTTAGCGTGAGGAAAAGGAGACTGAGGGGAGACCTTATCGCTCTCTACAGCTACCTGAAAGGAGGTTGGAGTGAGGTGGGTGATGGTCTCTTTGCCCAAGTAGCAAGTGATAGGGTGAGAGGAAATGGCCTCAAGTTGCACCAGGGGTGGTTTAGATTGGATATTAAGAAAAAATTCTTCACTTAAAAAGTTGTGAGGCATTGGAATAGTCTGCCTAGGGAAGTGTTTGAGTCACCATCCCAGGAGGTATTTAAAAGATGTAGATTTGTCAGCTGGGGACATGGTATAGTGATGGACTTGGCAGTACAACGTTAGCGGTTGGACTTGATGATTTTAAGGGTCTTTTCCAACCTAAATTATTCTATGATTATAACATTTATTTTTGTTCTGTGACAGTTTGATTATGGGTTTTAAAATAACTATCACTGTAAAAGGGGAACTGAAAGTAGTCCTTGATTTGGTTTTAACTCTCTCTGTGGAATTTATTTCTAAATATGTAAGCAGAGTTCATGATCTCTTCTTACATTGAACAGATTATGTAAATGTATTGAAAGCAAGTTGGAAGCATAAATCACGTATGCTGGTTTGATGGAAAGTTTGTAACCAGAAAAATCTACAGTTCCTAAATCCCGATGTGTTAATTATAAGGTGGCATCTGGTATACAAATTTATGCCGAGCTAAGAAATGTTCAGACTAAAATAGAATATGCCTAAGTGGGCTTAGTGTCTAAAACCTACAGTCATCATAGGAAAACTTAAAATCATGTGACTGTGAAGTGTCTGTGATCTAAACTGTCTGCAACTAGAAAAGTGATGTAAGCTGAAAGGGAAGGTGTAGAAAGACAGTTGATAAAGGCTAAATGAGCCAATCATGTGCACCTGGAGAAAGTTTTTTTACTTTTTATATAATATGCTCACATATAGGCTGGGTGGAAAAATTAAAAAAATCATTGATAGCATATAATTTCTATGACCTTTAATCCTAACAAGGTATATGTGTTTTTCACTGTTTTTGTGTTAAAAGTATAAACAGTGTATCTAGTAATTTCTATTGCATGCATGTTTACAGCAGACTGTGTTAGGCTGTAATAGGTTTTATGAGCAATGTGGTAGTATTTGAAAGTGGGTTAATTCAAACAGAGCTGTCTAAGTAATTGCCCTGTCAAACTTTACGGAAAGATACCATGTATTAAAAAAAAAAAAATAGTTCAGTTAAATCTTGGGCTCTTACACTTTTAAAACTGTAGTACCCTCAATAGCCGTTCAATGTCCGGTTCTGTTTTAGTTTGCCTGTAGAGTCAACGAGGACTCCCATAATATAACAAACTCCTATTTATTACTGTCAGGGGAACTGCATGAATTAGTAACTAGGGAGAAAGAGATTACTGAATTTCTCTGCCTGAGGACCAAAATGATAACTTTATTACCTCAGACTAACTGTATCATCCATATGCCAGAAATCAACATAAGAACACAGCCTGACTTTGAAAGCCTGGCAGATCATTCGTACTGTAACTTTTCAGGCAGGGGGAGTCAGCGTACAAATTCAAGACTTCATGCTGATTAACAATCAAAGAAATGTAATACTCCATAGTTTTGACTTCAGGTGACTCTAAACTGTGCGTGACATCAGATAAGGATAATGCTGGCCCCTACAAATTCATATTTTGAGTATTCTTAATGAACTTGCTCTGGATTAAAAATTAAAATTTCTCACTGGAAATAAGCAAAATTTTGACCTTGAAATCATTTACAATTGGAACAACGCTGTTGAATAGAATCAGAAGATCAAATTAACTTGAATTTGCTTAAGCAAAAAATACATTGTGACATTATAGATTTCTGATCACTAAGGTTGTAATCCCATAGTTGAACACGTCCATGCATAGAAACCACTGGAAGGCTATATGATCTGGATATATTTAATGACACTGAGCTAGCAATCCTTCTAACAAATTGTTGGCAGTCTGTTTGGCTCATCCTGGGAAAATGCAGCAACTCAGCTAAAAGGAAGGAGTCCAGTTTCTGTCCTTAGCACTGCCTTACATTCAAAGCCTCTCTGCTGTCTACATTTGTGAATTTCTTCTGACTGTTTGGAAGCACGCTGGCTTGCAGAGGGTAATGGAAAATCTGTCAGTTCAGTCTCAGACTAGTAATATTCAAGATTCCTGAGGGATTGAGTTCAGAGGAGGACTATGAAGGTGGTCAGAGGGTTGAAGAACCTCTCCTATGAAGACAGGCTGAGAGAGATGGGGTTGTTCAGCCTGAAGAAGAGAAGGCTCTGGGGAGAACTCATAGAGACCTGCCTGTGCTTAAAGTGGGCCTGCAGAAAAGCCAGAGAGGGGCTTTTTACAAGGGCATGTAGCAATAGGACAAGGGGGAATGGTTTCAAACTGAAAAAGGGTAGATTTAGGTTAGATATTAGGAAGAAATTTCTTCCTGTGAGGGTGGTGAGACACTGGAAGTTGCCCAGAGAAGCTGTGAATGCCCCCTCCCTGTAAGTGTTCACGGCCAGGGCATTGAGCAACCTGGTCTAGTGGGATGTGTCCCTGTCCAAGGCAGGGGGGTTGGAACTAGATGATCTTAAAGTGCTTTCCAACCCGAACTATTCTATAATTCTATGAAAAGAGAGAGTGGAGAGCAGTCCATGCTATACCAGTAAAACCAAACCCAAATAATTGCAGATAATGTTCCTCAGGCACTAGAGGAGGAGTATTATGTTGTTGCTGAGGGTGAAGACTGCCTGCCGTGGTGATTCAAAGGATACAGGCACCGAACTAATAATGTGAGAGACCTCGTCTGAGTGACTGTGGCACAAAACACTAGAAATCTTAAATGGCAATTTGGGAAATTGCTTAAGATAACCTAGTGAGATCATCTGGATGTTTTCTGAAGAGACTGTCTACTTCTCCAGGAGATTATATTACAAAAGTTTCAGAATGCTTTTATGACACTTGTGAATCAAGATTCCTGAAAGAATGTGAACCCAGAATTGTGCCTTTTCATGGAAAACTTGTCCCACCTTTACAGACTCAGTTTATACTGAGTTTGGAGTAGACTGTGTATCTATAACGTTAATGTCTCTAGAGAATACTAAAATAGCTGTTATTTAGAAAAGTCTACATTGTCATGTATATTAATAATATTTTGCATTCATATTCATGACAACTTTGATTCATTGGTCTCAAAGTAACTTTTAGAAGTGTTATTGTTCTCATGGTTTTGTTTTTTTCTCCCTAGAGATGGCAGTTTATGGATTATTTAATTTTGCTTAAGAATTTTAAGTTAGTTGTAGATCCAAATGTAAAACCAGATGGATATGCTGCTAGTCTTTCCTTAAAGACTTAGTTCTACTTATAGATGTTGAGCTGTTAGCTATTAATCCAAGACAAGCAAGTCACCAGAGAGGGCATTTCCAGTCACTGCGTATTTGCTTTGTAGAAAATGAAATGTAGGCAAGATCTTTAGCTGAAAATTAAAATTTTGAAATAAAAAATAAGTTTTTTTAAAATTTTCCTTGGACAGCTAGTTTGCTTTTCTTTGCCCATGGTGATTTTATCAGGTTTTATGAGAATGATATGCTATTCAGCAAACAGTAAGTGTTGTCCTTTTCCAGAACAGTGCTTGCTGTAGATGGCACCTTTGAGAGGCCAAACTGCAATAAGAAGTACACAGAAGTACAAAGGAGGGACTAATGATTATGAGTTTGCTGCAAAGAAAGATAGCACATCAATGGACTTAAATAACAGGCGCTTATGGTCTATACTGACTAACATAGTGCTTTCCGATTGTTAATTTAAGTAAGAAGATGTATACCTAAATTTAACTTTGTACAGTCATTAGATTTTTATTGTTTAAACATACGTAAATAGTTTGTGGTAGAGGATTTAAAAATGTGCTGCCACACAAAAAGAGGTGGGTCTCCCATAGGTCTATGTCACAGCTTTGAGTCCAGTATAAGTCTGTCAGATGATTTACAGAATTCAGCATGGCAGTACATAGCTGTGTTCAATCCCACCCACATTCAGTTGGTTGGTGGTTAGAGTTCCCATTAATGCAAGATGTTCTTGGTTACTGAAGCTACTATGGTAAATGTGTTTTTTTCTGTATTTTTCTCTAGTGTAATTGAGCTAATTTGTAAATGCTGGCTGTCACAGTTTAATGCTGGTCTGGCAATTAAATGAATAACAGATGCTCTCTATTACCCCCCTCCATCCCCAGAAAAGGAAAGGAGAGAGAATAAGGGAGAGACACTTACGGGTTGGAAACTGAACTACACAGCTTTAATGAAACAGAAAAGAAAATAACAAAGTATATTACAAATATATACAAATATACACAAAACCGATATCATGCTTCACCCCCAAAAACACTCAAGTTATCCCCAAGGCTAATAGAATATACAAAGTTATACTTAGATCCAGATTGCAGTCTCCAGCGGTGCACTTCTATCAGTGAAGGCTGAGTGCCAACAGTCCGGCAAGAGCAAGTAGGCCTCAGGTGCAGGATGACTGACAAGGCGGATGGCAGGCAGGCTGCCAGGAAGGCTGCCATAAATGAAGAGGACTTGATCCCTCAGATTTATACTGAGTATGACATTGATGAGATGGAATACTTGATTCGGTCAATTTTGGGCCACCAGCCCAGTCTGCTTCACCCCTCAGGATGGGTGCAGGTGTGACTTACCCCCTTGCTCCCCTTTGTGGCCTTGGTCTGAATACCATTCTCTAGCAGTAACTATAAACACCAAGCGTTATCAGTCCTAAAGGCAGACACTGACTGAAAAAAACAGGCAGTTAATTTCAGCAAGTACAACAGTTTAGGAGAGACTTAACTGAAAAGTAAAATTACTAAAAGAAAAATTGTTTCTATCCTGGCTCAAAACAGGACATTCCTTCCTTTATTCCATACCATTTGCATCCTGCTCAGGTCATTACTACTTTTGTCCTAAAATACACACATACACAGATGATTAGTCCATCTTTCTTTACCAAAGATCTTTGGTAGTTAGTCCATAATTGTGGATGTCCATCTATGGTAGCAATGACACTGGATGACACTCGAAGAAGCCAGCGCTGGTTTTATCACAATGACATTATCCTGAAAAATACTTAAAGATCATTTCATATTACACAGCAATTAACATACACGGGATTTGAACCCATGACCCTGGGATTAAAAATTCCAGGTTCTACTGACTGATCTAGCTGGGCAAAATTATCCAGTGTGGTCTGGATCATCCCATGACAGATGGTCAGGCTGTGCTTCCACCCTTGGGACAGTCGGATTCCAGGTGCACTGGACATCCCACTAGGCATAGGCAAACTGCAGCCTGCACTCTGCTGCCAAAGGAATAGAGAAAAACACATCAGCAGTGACAATTATGTCTTACCACTTGGCTGCCTTTGCCTCCAGTTCTTACTGAAGTTCTAGTATGTCCAGCACTGCAAGCACTCAATGGTCACATGACCTCATTCAGGCCACAATAGCCCACTGTCAGTCTCTGCTCTCCACCAGGCTTTCGCACTGGCCATATGGGGCTGTTGAAAGGTGAGCAAGCCCTGCTGATCACTTCTTGGCTCTCCAATTGATGGATCAGCTTATGGACGGGGATTACAGAGTCTCGATTGGTGTGATATTGTTGTCAATGCACTGCTGAAGTAGTAATTGGCAGCTGCTGTTCCTCAATTTTCAGCAACCTCACAACAGAAGGGTCATCTGAAAGACCAGGGAAAGTATGCAGCTGTTCAGTGTGCTCAGTCTCTACAACTGCTAAACCAAAGGCCCACCAGTACCTTTTTGAGTACTTGAAATATTCTCTCCTGAGGTGGTCTGTGTCAAGGATGCACAGAGCATCTGGGCCAGTCAAAATAGGATGTGCTTGCCGCTTTTTCCCAATGAGGCTTATGTTGGTCAGTTCTTGAGAGCTCCCTGTCACTCCAGAAATAGTGACAGATTCTGTTCCTTTATGATTCAGTGGCATTAGTGTGCACTGTGCCCCAAGGCTCTATACTTCCATGGTTCCATGGTGACAGGCTATTGAATCCACACAGTCCAATAAACTTGATTGTCCCTCTCCTCCTCCTGGCTGGAGGCAGGGCATCTCTAATTTTGGGCACATGCATAGTACCACTGTCACCAGATGGTTGTTAGAGTTTACATTCCCCACACACATGCCTGAGGTACAGGGATCTTGAGCCCATCTACTCTGACTGGAGAGCCACTCTCTAGAGACTGCAGCAGCCATCCTTCTGGAAGGACATCTTACTGTATTTGCTTTACATAGCAGCTCATGTACTCATGTCTGTAGAGCAGTGGTAGGTTTCTTATCCCACCTTTTCATGTCCTCTTCATAATCACACAGAAGAGAGCACAGGGCACTTTGTAGCCATGTCCCACTTCTGTTAATTATGTCTCCTCTTAATGGCTGCAATATGATCCCCTTCCTCTATAGGGGAATATTGGGGTCTTTTCTCCATTTTATTCAGTCTCTCAGTCTCTCAATTATTTTTTGTATGGCTGAGACACAGACCTGATAGGATTTAGTACTGTATTAGTAGCAAATGCAGCTACTTAGAAGAGACTTAACTGGTAAGTAAAATTACTAAAAGAAAAATTGCTTCTATTCTGGCTCAAACCAGGACATTGGTTAACAGAAAATGGTGCAAAGATTACAGTGTGCTAAAAAGAACAAGTCTATCTTTAGACAATACTGTTAGGATTGAAAGATTAAGCAGGCAATTCAGAAAATTTTAAAAAAAAAAGAAACAAAAAAAACCTAAATCGAAACAAAGGACTCCTTGCAATATTTTAATTTTGTCTTCTTGTTTGTGTGCACTATATCATCATTTAATTGTGTAATTATATGCTATGTTTTTTTCTGTAAGATGCTGCCTCATTTAATTCATGGAATCAGCAGTACTTGCTTAATGAGCAGTTGCTTGGTATGTTTTTAATTTGTTATCCAGATAATGCACCCCCGATGTATTTTCTGCATGCTTGTTAAACCCTATTCTGAAGACAGAATTATTAGTTTTTTCTTTGACTACACAGTAGATGGTCATTGCAGTTATGTGTGTGCTCTTTACATGTAGAACCTGGAAATCTTTTTTAGTGAGCTAAGTTTTTTTCATCATAAAATAGAGTTGTTAAATCCAAAGGCATTTGGCAGAATGTATCAGAGCTGGTGAAAGGCTTCTCTGAGAAAGATAAGAGCAGTGATACAGAGCTACAGCACTGTCATATGCCAGGGGTTGAGCTACCTAACTGGTTATCTGAGAAGTGTCCTGTATGTATTCATTCAGATAACTCAGATGCTATTATGTAGCATATTTGTTCATTCTTCTAAATATTAAAAAGACTAAACAAAAAGGAAGAAAAAAAAATAGAAGTGTTGTGAAAGAAATGAAGAAAAATATCAATGACCAAATTAGGTAATTGCTTTTCCTCAGTTGGGAAAGACTGTAGTGGGTAACAGGAACATTGTTTCTGGAGGGTTTTCTGAAAAATAATAGCAGTTACATTATGAGATTTTGTTTCTGTTTTCTTTTGAAAATGAAATAACTTTTTTGCAACCTTACTGTGAGTTCTTCTCTTTTGAAAAATAGCTTTAAGAGTTTCAAGTTTCAGTATTTCCTGTTCTTTTTTCAGCTATTGCTGTTTTTTCAACTAAGGTCCTGTTGTTCCTCTTGGAAGAGGGTGCATACTGCTTGATTGCATAGTTCCGTCTCTGAAGTAGCCACTAACCCCTCTATTCAAACAAATATGTGAAACAGACATGAACTCAAGTTCTGCGGAACATTGCATTTGCTTCACTAATAAAACCTAAAGAAAGGTGATTTTGTGTTAGTAATTGTGTTCTTGGAAATTAAAAATATCCTGAAAGATATATATTTCCTGAACCTAGAAAAAGGACAGCATTCACATTTCTTATCTGGTCAACCAAATAAAATCTCCCAGACCCAGGCTCTTTTTTCTTCACTTTCTTATGTTTCCTCCCTTCATTTTAGTAGTAGTTCCCATAATAATTTGATTTATTCTGTTTTATTTTCCCTTAGCATCCTTCTTTCTTTCCATTGAAGGCTGTGAGATTTTGGTATGATCAGTCTGGCACTTCCATTAAAATCAGTGAAGACAGTATCCAGTATTGTTATCTTGGGAAGACCATGAGGAAAATACAAGCTTTTACTGGCACTTCTTAAGAATATGCACTGACCTTTTCACTATCTGTAGCTCAGTATCCTCACCTAATGGGTCACTTTATATGAAGCCGTCTTTTCCTAGACAGAGAATTCTCCTTCTTAATTTTCAGTGCTCCTTGGAACTTTTAATCTGCAGATATCCCTCCTTGATAGGTAGTCTTACTTTTCAAGTCTTGTTCTACTTACTCATTTCTCATACAGAAGCCATTTTACTTCATTGTGTGTGTATCTTTTTCTCAATTCTGTGTATCTTTCTGAGGCAAATTGCACTCCTTTGGGAGGGATGTGATAGAAATTGAACTTTAGCTCAAAAAGGTGTGTATCATAACTTTTGTATGTTATGCATTTTGTTCAGTCCTCCTTCCCTAGTTATTCCTACTGTTCAATCTGAATTCTTGATGACTACTAAGCAGTGAGCTTACAGAAAATTTCTGGGTGGCAGTAGTTAATTCATTATTTGTACAAATGTTTGGGGTTTTATGTTTGGTTGGTTGGTTGGTTTGGTTTGTTTTTTTTCCATGGGTGTGTCATTTTAAGTTTATGCATGTTGACTTTAATTTCTTGGCTTTTTTTATCAGTCACTTAAGGCTCTTATGCAACACATGTCTCAAATTTAGTACTCTGTATACTTGAATGCAATCATTTAATGTCATCACAGGGCAATTTACCCTTTTCTGTGAGTCATTTGTGAAACTATTAAACAGAACAGCACCAACCATAATGGTCATTTATTCTGGTATTATGTCTCCTATTCCTTAACTGGTTTGTTATTTCTGTACTGGCCTTCCACCTTTTTGTGTGACATCTTACTTTCTCCAAGACTTGTTAGTTAAAGACCTTGTTGAATATTTCTTGGAAACCTGAATAGTCTGTATTGACTGGATCTCTCCCTTATCTATGTGTTTATTGAGTCTTTCAGAGAAGTCTATTAAATTTGTGAGGCATATATTTCCTTTGCAGAAGCTATCTTGTCTTTTCCTCATTTTATCACATACAGCTTCAATAGGGTGTTCAAAACTGCCACTTTTAGGGAAACTGGATCTTTTTTTTTTTTTTTTTTAGTAAGTAAATTGTATTTCTGATAACAATTAAAAATTCATCTTCTTTGAACACATCAGGAAATCACTTTAATGGGCTGCATCATTTTATACTAGAAGTGTTACTAACCTATACAAAAGAGAGAACATACTTCATATAGTATTTTAAATATAACCGCTTGTAGAGTGATTTATAGAATATTTCTTTGATTTTTTTTAGTCATCAAATTGAAGTCTAATAATGATTGCATTACTCTTATGCTAAATTTAAGCAGAGCTGCAATTGTTTGTTGTGTGGCTTTTTGTTTTGTTTTGTTTTGGTTTGATTTTTTTGTTTGTTTTTTGTTTGGGTTTTTTTATGGTTAAACCTGGAAACTTGCTTTTTTCTTCCTGAAAAACATTCTTTAGATTTATGTTTTATTTCTTGCTACAGAATCTCAATATGAACACACTTCACAGCTCAAGTGTGGAAAAAGTCATTCGCTTTCAAATCAGGTGTAAATGTGTAATTAAACTAATGGAAGACTGACTTAATTATTCAAAAATATAGTAAAACACATGTAGTACATGTGCTTGCAATCTTTTATTTCATGTAAAACTTTTGCACTACTTTAAATTAATATTTGATTCATAACTATAGAAATAGTATTAACACTTAGCATTATCATAATTTACACATAGAATATTCATAAGGAAACTACAACTACATGAAAACACTGATACTGCAGTGTGAGCCACGGTTATTTTCCTAATACTGTGATAGGAGCTCCTGTGTGTCCTCTGCAAAAAACAAAGCTTTTTAAACTCCCCAAAACAAGACAGAATTCTTCAGTCCTTTTATGTTGGCATACAAGAACTTTAATTCACTGCTGGTGAACCTAAATCTGGTTTAAATTCAAAATAGCTTGGTTTTCACTTAAAAAAATCTATCATTTAACCATGCTGCTGAAGACTTTGTCAGCAAGATAGAACTCCCTGTGTTCCATTACTTACATTTTGTGTTTTTAAAAATACAAGTAAAATAAAATAATACATTTGGGTCATTTGTTATCCTGTGTGAGCAAAAAGAACAGATTGTATTATCATATTCCCACAAAACTGTAGTTGAAGATCTTTAATAAATCACTATTCAGAACTTTCTACTGCAAATGCCTGTGCTCTTTCTTTTTCTTTTTTTTTTTTTACATTTATTGTGTATTCATCAGTCCAGCAGCTATGACCGGATTATGTTTACATTATTTATGTTTGTATTTGTTATATTTACTTTGACCTCTGACTAATATCAGAAGTGATCCATCCAAAAAAATTCCTTGCTTCAGCAAATACTTCGCTTTGGGGAAAATACGGAAGAATCCTTTTTTAACTACGAGCTTCATGGACAAGTCCTAGGTTATGCTTTATGAAGAAGTAAAGTGAGCTGTTGAGGCTCTCTGGTGCTAAGAAATTGCCCTGTTCTCATTTCTTGGTTGGTGAAAGGTTGACTCCTGGGATTTCTGCCACCCTTACTGAATCACAGAATCACAGAATCACAGAATCCTAGGGGTTGGAAGGGACCTCGAAAGATCATCTAGTCCAACCCCCCTGCCAGAGCAGAGTCACCTACAGTACATCACACAGGAACGCATCCAGGCGGGTTTAGAATGTCTCCAGCGAAGGAGACTCCACAACCTCTCTGGGCAGCCTCACTGAAGTTGGACATATGAAAGAAGGTGTCTGAGGGACATGACAGAGCTGGTCCATTAAAAATCAAGTGTAGTACTTGATCCTTGAAGATTCAAAGTACTGAAAGATAATTAAAACATTTATGGTCATAAAAATTTTAAGTCCAGTGTTTAATTAGAGGAGTTAGAGCACATTGCTGAACATTACTGATTAGCAATCCTTTCCCAATAATAAGCCTTTGAACAACAGTCCTTCTCAGAGATTTAGACATACCTTTCCAATGCTATGATTTGATTTTAGAAGATCTCCATTTTTCTGTATTTCTTTGTCATCTTTGTATCTGAAAAACGATAACTGTTTATGACTAAACAATTTTATTTTGTTCTTTTGCTCCTGGCTGTGAGACAGACCCATACATTAATTATTTTTTAAAGAAGTTCAATTATTTGAACAAAAAACTTCTTTTCTAAAATGTCACTTCTCAGAATGTTTATATTTTTTACTGTAACAGTGTATCCTGGAAAGAAATACAGGGTTGTTGGTTGTTGTGGTTTTTTTTTAAACACTGTTTCTGAGATTGGAGAATAAAGCACAACAGACTTACAAAGAAATGATGCTTCTGCTTATCAAAACTTGTTTCTGTACAATAATTGGTAAACTATGGAACATAAGTCCATAAAAATAAAAAAGTTATTTTTTAAATTAAATTGAATAACTAAGATATCAAACAGTAACTGTAAATACTACTAATTAATATACATTGCAAGTGATCTCAAGTATGCTTTATAAATGTCACGGCTAGATCAGGAACAGATTAAAATCATTAACTACATCATATAGCTTATAAAAACAGAATCAGAGTTATGGGAGAGGGTGACTTTAATTTCATATTTTTAATTGACTGCTTCTGTAGTTAATTAAATATTTAGTGTAGATTTTGGTTACAGTCTTAATGGAAATTATTTTAAGCATCTATTAAATTGAGAATCTTTCATATGAACATTTTTAGTGAAAGAAGGAGCCCATTCATGTTAATAGTTTCTATTGGAGCTGAACTTACTTTTAATATTTAAGAAGTAAAATAGTATTAAATGACCCACAATAATTTATTGAAATTTGTATTCTCTTGAGCATCCATGACAATATCATTTGAAATCACTATCTGTCACCTCCCACTTATTCCACTGTTTCATCATAGAACATACAAGGATTTTTTTTCAGAAACAAAAAATGTTCTTCATGCCATCCTGCTTGCAAGCTATTTCTTCAAAGTAATATAAAAATGCTAAAGCGCTCTTGAAGCTAAACCAAATGCTTCTTTCTCAATCTTAGCTTGAAGATACAATTAATAAAAGGTATAAAATATATAAAAAGAATCAAAAGTATCCATTTAAAACCTCTGCAAGGGTTTTTTTGTAGATCATAGAATAATAGAATCATAAAATCACCAAGGTTAGAAAAGATCTTCAAGATCATCCAGTCCAACTGCCTACCTACATCACCACTAAAGCATATCACCCAGCACACAGGCTGGCCTGCATGTCGTATTTTCAATTCTGTGAGACTCTCAATAGGTCATATATCTCTTTCTGAATGGTCTGGCAAAACTACAACAGTTTTTATCCCTAGTTACAGAATCACAGAATCA